>LPNX010525584.1:46014-219725 GCA_001517045.1 Pseudotsuga menziesii | reverse complement strand
ATATATATATATATATGTATGTATGTATGTATGTATGTATGTATGTATGTATGTATGTATGTATGTATGTATGTATGTATGTATGTATGTATGTATGCACACACACATGTATGTACGTATGTATGTATGTGTGTATGCACACACCTGGTTCGATTTCATGTCTTGAACTTGATTTTCAATATTCATTTCATCAACATTATGATGTAAATCTCTATTTACATCTTCAACAAGTGTCTCTTTAGTACCTGCAGTCTTGTGTCTTTTGGTATGATAGAATATTTTATTTTCATTATGAGCAACATCATCTTGATTACGAGCACTTTTTGTTAGTGTTTTCTTTTATTTCCCATGATTGTTCAATCTATATAGGTTTTGAAAAAAAAAAACAACTTATAAACAAAAAAATCAAATTAGAAAAAACACCTTAAAAAGTCCCTTAGAGTCTTTGATATTTTGAAAGCACACCTTAAGATAAATTACCTTTGAGCCTTTTACCTGAAAAAATTCCTTTGAGAAAAAAAACACCATAAAAAAACCCTTAGATTCTGAGCCTTTGAGAAAACACCTTAAGAGAAATTGACTTTGAGATTTTGTCCTAAAAAAATGTCTTTCAGAAAAAAAAAATCAACTTAAAAAATTCCCTTAGAGTCTTTTAGACTTTGAGAAAACACCTTAAGAGAAATTGGATTTGAGCCTTTGACCTAAAATTAAATCCTTTGAGAAAAAATCACCTTAAATTATGTTTCTTAGAGTCTTTGTTCCTTTGAAAAACCACCTCAAGAGAAATTGTCTTGGAGCCTTTGAGAAAACATGTTAGGAGAAATTGTCAGTTTGATCCTTTGAGGAAAAATCACCTTAAAAAATCCCCTTAAGCAAAAAAAAACATAAAAAATCCCTTAGAAAATATTTTGTAAAGTTCTCTATGAAAATGAAAGATGTGAAATTGTGGAAATGGTTTAGTGTATAAAAAAAGTTCGAAATATGCTTAATTATTAAAAGTAGGATCGATGAAATTTTTTTAAGATCAATCTTTTTACCAAAAAATAGCTTCGTTAAAATTAACGGCTAACGTAACAAAAAACATGTTTTTAGTTGAACTACTTTTCAACCAAAAACCTACCAATTTTTAGATACCAACATGTTTTCATATTTCTCCAACTTTCGTAGGTACAAGCAATGTTCAATACTTCAAATCGGCTTTTGGAATTGATATCATGATTTTCGTCATTGAATTTACTTTCCGTTGGCACAAATTTTGTCGAATTTGGTTGAGATCTGCTAATTTTAATTATTGTTTTGTTAACATGTGTTTGTTTTGGTTTGATTTCTTTCCAAATTCAGGTGAAATGAAAAATCACTAACTTCAAAAACAAAAAATGAAAAAATTATGGGACCAGTCGTTGGAGTGTCTACTTCAAAATGGTATTTTTAGATTGTATAGTTTTAGTGGAAATTGGGATAGATGTAGAATTTTCATAAACATGCTTATATACTACAAATTTTCCACATTGATCCAATTCAAATAATTAGCATATTCACCAATTGGATATAAAATTATAGTCATACGTTAATACCCTATGTTTAGATTGTTGTGGCATATTTAGTTTTTAGTAAACACAAGTTTAACAATGAATACATGAGGCTCTTCAAACATAATTGTTTATCATTCCTTTCATTTTATAAGAACATATTGTCAAAAAATTGCTAAATTGACATATCAAATATCAATAAAAAAAATCAGAAAAATAATGAATAGAAAGCTAATATAATAGGCTTCGGAAGTTTTGTTTTTACTGTAAAGTGAAGCCCCAAACGAAAAAATAACTTTTTTTCGCCAAATGTTGAAAAACTTGAGAAAACTAGATTTATTTTCTCATAATGCCCCCCAAAAACCCACATTCATGATTTTACCCATGATGTCCCTTATTCTGGAATGCTAACTTTGTCATTGGTTATTATAAGTTCACTATGGTTCCTCAATTGTATTTGAATTCTATAGGTTTCCACATCTCTCTCTCTCTCTCTCTCTCTCTCTCACACACACACACACACACGCACACACTCATTTTTCTTTAGTTTTCATTTGTACCTTTACCTTTGTTTTTTTCTTATTCCTATACTTATTTTTGTTTTGTCTCTAGTATAGATTCTAACACTATTTATTCAAACATGCATGATAAAGTCATAATAAATGAAGTAGGTTATGGCCTCTTTTGGGTGGTTGCTCGAAATTCTAACAATGTATCTATATATTGTCCTTTGAATAACAATATTAAGCTCTCCATTCCCTTGATAATAAGGAATATGATGCAAAAAAGGTGGAAATATAAATATCAAACCTATTCGATCGATTGTGATGTGATGCATTCCATCAATGTATAACTAATCCCTAACGAGAGTTACCTTGAGTGTTGGAGGATAATGTGGTTCTATTCTTTGTATCCTCGTAGGAATTTCCATCCATCTCATTTCAACACTTCATAGTAAAACATCTTTGGATTTTCTTATTAGTCAATTGCAGGGTGAGGCTACCTCTAGTTGCCTCCTCTATAGCATAGGGAATGTTATAGTAATTTTTACTATATGTACATGATTCATCTAAATTTCAGTGAGTTTGACACCTTTACCTCTGGTCTTTATTTCAACCTTCATCGCATCATCTTCATACCTTTTATTTTCTTAAAATTGGTCTACTCACTCCATAGAAAAGATATTAAGACCGTAAGTTTTATATAATCATAGGGATTTGGAGACAATTAACATTTAGGGAATCACATAATTGTGCATATAAAATTCACACAATAAATTTTGATGTTCCAGGATGCTATCAAAAGAAACTTCACAAATTTCCAAGGATTATGAATATCCACAATCTATTGTAAAGAATATATTTCCATCATACAATTGTACTATTTCTCCTTAATACACAAATATGTATCCTTATTGGGGTCCTCCAAGCTAGCATCTCATCACCTTACACTCAATAATTTGGTCAAACATGGCCATCAACCTTATTACTTCATCAATAGTTTCCATGTTTTCTTCCATCCACTTAACGACTTCATTTTTTAAATTGGTATTCACATTCATCAGTACCCTAAACTATTATAATGTTCAAGAGAAACGACATAAA
This sequence comes from Pseudotsuga menziesii, assembly GCA_001517045.1. Classification (NCBI taxonomy): domain Eukaryota; kingdom Viridiplantae; phylum Streptophyta; class Pinopsida; order Pinales; family Pinaceae; genus Pseudotsuga; species Pseudotsuga menziesii. Next base: position 216,592 of record LPNX010525584.1, on the reverse strand, counting down.
ATTATAGTCAATGAATTCACAGGCTTATTGGTGTTTTGAATAGAGACTCTTGTCTTGCTCTGGTAACTATTTTCCACTTTATAACTTCAACCTATGTGATAAACAATTAGTTCATCAATTATCAAACCATAATGATTGGTGTAGGTCATGGCATACTATTTTTCAAGCTATTTGACCTTAATCTTCTCATCTACAAAGGCTATACCCATTTTAGTATTATGAATTATTATTTCTTATTTTTCCTTAATAATGGGAACTTTGAACCCTAATGGGATAACAAACTCCTCTCACTAAGGATAATCGTCAATGTTTATAGGTTCCATAGCTTACACTAAAGAAACCTCTTTAGTAAGTTTAGGGATTTTTAATTTTGATTCCAAAGCAAGCTAGGGAACCCCTTTGCTTTTTTCTTCTTTTGGTGTTTCTATTGATAGTATGTGTCTTCTATAGTAGTAGGTGTTGGATCTATTACAACGGTAGCTACACTTTTTAGAGAAGCAAGTACAAGATTTGTAACTATACGTGTAGTCCCTACAACCTCCTTATGAATAGCCTCCTTGAACTATATCCCTTCTGATTTCCTTACCTTAGATGTTGGAATACCTCTCCTAACTCAAATACAAGTTCTTACTTTGTAAAGAATCCAAAATTAAAAGTTCCATTAACCCATGGTGCACTAAGGCTCTTCCTCTTGACCCAAAATGAACCTTTGGATCCATCTTTTATATTGATTGCAATACGAAAATAATAATTCTAATGAGTTGTTGACATCTTAAGTACTCCAAAAAATTGAAACGAGTAAGCAAGTATGATGTTATTCATGGCTTCAAAAGTGATATACTAGATGACATGCAGGCCACCCTCAACCCATGGTATTGCAACATTTTTCATTTAACCCTCTTTCCTATGTCCACAATATTTTTCCTATCATGCAAGAAGCTCTTCTTTGCTTGTGAGCCTCCACATTTCTTTTGATGTAGCTGTCCCTTGTTGATGAAAGGCTACTGAATTGGGAGATGGACTCCTTAAAGACCTCAACAAACAATCCATGAAATATGGTGCAATTACATTAGATATACTAGGGAAACTCCAAAGCAATTATACAACTATGCCCCTAAAGTTATCTAAATAATGTCATCCACTCCACTTGCTCAAATATATGCAACACTATACAATTGTTGTAGATAAGGTCTATGTCTAAAGGATTGTGATTTTTCAATTCTCCACCCATTTTTTTGGTAATTTTTTTGACTTGCTTACAATTTATCAATTCTATAGAAACCTTCTAGCCTCTCTTTGCTTCAAACCTACACCATGAACTCTTGAGTTTTTAATTCAAATGGCATAAGTGAATTGTAGTGTTGCATTATGGAATATTAAATATTTCATTTTCATCTTGCATGTGCAAAATATTAATTAAAGTATGCCAAAGAAATTGGGAAAGCAGTGAACCTTTAGTTTCCATAATTTCTCATGAGTATTAAATCCCACATAAATTATGACTATACAACATTAAAATTGTTATTAACCTATCGACCATCATATACCAGTAAATGAATAATTGTCACATTATTTCTGTAATGTCTAGTCACCAATAGATTTGGTCATTAATGTATATAATCATGTCTATGAATCATCAAGGATAACATGAATAGGAGCAAAGCAATTCATTAATTTTAAAAAATAAAAGTTAATGAACCTCCACCAACTAAATATTCCTCTAACCACATCCAATAGAGAGGGAACAATAGCTAAGAAAAAGGGTGGGATGGGAGAGAATGATATTTACTATAGAAAAAAAGGCTATGTAATGGTGTGGATAGATGTACCCTTAATAGAATATTAGAGATTAAAACCTTAAAAAATAATTTGACAACATCGTAGAGAAGTTGTAGAGAATTATACCCAAGTTACCTATAGCTATCGAAAGTAGTGAAAGCAATAGATAGAACTCCATAGTAGCAATATGAAGCACATGATAACCCTATAGAAGTAACGAATGGTGCATGGAAATTCTTCAACAACAAGAGGTGCAGGAAGATTTTGGAGCAACAACAACAGCTGAAACAAGATTCTATAGTAAAAATAGGTGATTGAAACCACTATATCTACAAACATATTAGAAATAACATTTAAATATAGATTAGGTTTAGCAGAAAATTGAAAGTGTTGTTCAAGTCATATTATGGTGTCCATAAAAAATTTTACAGGGGAGAACTTACCATCATATTGGTTTTCAAGTTATTTCAATGTCCCATGGTGACCTTGAAGGGGTTTTCATCATAGGAAATTAATTTTGATAAAGGAGAGCTCACAAAAACTTGATTTTGAAGATATCCTTTGTCTTATGATGCCCAAATGGGGTTTTCATCACGAGATTTTCTATTTTGAATTTTTTTCCCCTTTTCTTAGTTGTTTGTTTTGCAAGAAGGTTAAATGAACATGTATCTTTGTGTTGAATGGGTTCCCTCAACCATGATTAAATGTCGCTCTTGATTTTGTATATAGAACATGTATCCCTACTTGTTTGAAGGATTCTTGTAAGCTTCAATATGTGGCCATTTGATAAGTGGAGTATTTTATTCATTAATAGTACATATTTGGGCATAACCATTTATGATTAATTTAGGAAAAACAAGAAACAATGAATTTTTACATATTTTAATACAACCATGAATGATTAATATAGGAAAACCAAGAAACAACTCCGTTTTACATATTTTAATACAACCATGAATGATTATTATAGGAAAACCAAGAAACAAAACTTTCCATTCTAACTAATCTACTCTTGAATGCAACATGAATGAATCGAAATCAATCTCATGTTTGAATACTATTACAAAAAGGTAAAATACAACATCATCACTCTAAAGTTAAATGGCCATCAAAAATTTTAAAGGGGACCTTCTTTCATCGATACTCAATACAATTAGATACATCATAAAGGGGTTACATTGCATAGAAAATACCATCTACTAATTATCAACCATCAACTAATAGATATTTCCATATCAATAATCATGATTCCCTCTCCAACATGCCTAAAACTTTACAATATATATTATTCACCTGTAGGTAGGAAAGCAAATTCAAAACTCTTAGAGAATCATTGGTTTCTCACTTATCTCAGCTTTATTGATTTGTAGTCCTCTCCTTCTTTGTTCAGGTGGTTTTCTCCTTTTACCATATCTTCCTTAGTTGCTTGGGATTCCTCCTTTTATCCCAACCCTTGGAAATCCCATACCAATGTTCTCACTTCTTCCAACAATATCCATGTTACGTGGCACAACTTTGACTCTGTCGGTTTTCATTGAGTCACCATGTCCTCCTTGATGTTGCATCCATTCTTCAACATTCAAAATGAGGGGCCCAACAAGTCCCTGGTGGAGTGACCAAAATGTAACTTAGTGGTTAGAGTGATGGACGACGCTACCAAAAAAACAACCCAACCACTTATGATATAAAGGATGGATGGAATAAATTTGCTACTCAATTGTTGCTTGTAACTAAGAACCTTTGGGGGAATATGAGGAAATAGGGTAAAATATCAACTAGATTCATATTAATATGATTAATATGTTAACCTCTGTATGAATGATTTTATGAGGCACTTCAATTAAGTTTCAATGGTTAGAAATAACAAGAAATGTAATATAAAAACTATGAAGTAAATACAACTCACCCTCTAACTAATTTGGTCCTATCAGATTGAAACGGGGACAAAATTTAAAGTAGAAAGGGAAGTATGATGAATACTCGAGCTGAAGAATACCTAAATGACATGTTGAAGAGCCACCAAGATTTATGCTCCAAAGTGTTGAACCTTCCTACAAAACACTAGACAATTTTTTTGAAAACAAATCAATGTATAAAATATATAAAATATTATACACACAAAATAAAAAATACTAACATATATGGAAGATTAAGTGTGCCCTAAATCAGGTGCTCTCCTTGTAGCTAGTGTGTAGGTAACCTCCCTTGAGGTATGGTTGAAAAGGATCCAAGAAAACATTAGGCAATAAACTTTTGACAAAACAAACTAAAGCAACAAGAGTTTAAAACCAAACCAATCGAGATAGTATAAATGTGAGGGAAGCCTCTATCTAGAAGAGGGTTTAAGGGGGAATTTGATTAAACAAAAACATGAGATTGAGAAGGAAGTTGGAAGGATCCGAATCAGGAATTTAGAAAAGTACTAACACATTTGAAATTAGAGAAGAGGCGCATAACAAAATGAAATGAAGGAAACCGTTAATAGATTGGGAAATGACATAAGGGTGTGAAAGAAATATTGTTGGGAAGAATACTTGCATAAATGATACTCATGCATGGGTTTAACCAATGAACCTTTAGTGCTCCAAGAAAACCATGGATTTGTGCTCCATGGGTAGGCTAATATGCAAGAAACAAGCATAGAGTGGTTCATATGGCCTTGAAGATACCAAGTATAATACGAAAATAACAAAAATGGTAGTTCAAAGTTGACTCAATAAAAAATTGTTAAGTTCTCTTAAAAAAAATGAGAATGCTAAAGACATCCCAAATGCATCTTGAACTAACCAAGGGATGAAATCAAACACACATGGTGAGACTAGTTCACGTAGGAAGTAAATGTACAAGGTATAAAATTACAAAGGCTAAAAAAGGTCAAATAATAATATAGACCAAGGGGTTATGGACCTCACCTAGGCACTAGACATTGAAACATGAGAAAACTACAAGCATATGTCTAGACCTAGGAAAGGGGCTATACACAAGAAGGCTACCCAACACAAGTAATTCATAAAGAAAATTGGGAGTCCTCATTTCATCAATGGGTGTTGAGTGCATGGAAATTCCTTAGAAATTCACATACCTTGCTAGTTGCTAAGGGTTTGTGTATGATGAGAACTAAGTGTGAAATCCATACTCTACATGTGTAAGCATGTATGCAAACTTTTTAAATATTCAAGCAAGGTTCCATTTACATTACAGAGGGTCCCACTGGAATCTTGTCAACCTAGATCACTAGCAACTTTCAAGCATTCTTTCCAAAGGTCAAACTAGCATTGGTCACACAAATTAGTAGGAAAATAGGTTAAAGAGAGGCATGTGATGCCAAAGATGGTTATGGGCTACCATAATGAGACGCCATGCTAACCTTTGGTCAACAGGTTCCTCTACATCCCTATGGCTATCTTTAATGTGACGAAGCCTCGAGGGAGAGTCAAATGATAGGTGGCACACCTTAGTGCTTAATAAAGCTCTTGTAGCTTTGAAGTAGCCTATAATACCTATTAATAAAGATCACCATATTTTGCAACTATGGTGACTTTATGCATCTAAACATTTAAGACTTGTAACCCTTTGTTTTTTTTTAACAAAACTTTATATTAGATATGATGCTTATAATTTTAGGGGGCTAAGGTTGAAGATTATTGGTTGTTTGATACTCAAAATAAGATTTTCCTTTAATGTCTATTTTGTGAATTTATGGTGGTGACCCACCTATCACCCATCATTTTTCAAATATTTTCTACTTTAATTGTATTTTAATAAATCACAATTAGCTTTTACAAAAAACAAATTTTTAATTGATTTGAATTAAGTAATTAAATTGTTAGTACTACATTTATTTTTTAACAAAAACGGGTAGTTTTATTGAGAGAGAATATCGGTCTATTTTGGCAATAACCAATCAACCTAGTTACAAATTTCAAAAGAGCCTGAGGCATTACAAAGCATTTCAAAGAGGAAGAGGATCACCCTAACAATCTGGTTACCATTGCTTGAAATTATGGACTTGGATGAAAATGACTGGGCTCCCCATTGATACTAAAAAATCCTTGAGGAAGAAAACAAGCTTTGTTTGGCAGAGCGTCAGCATAATTATTTAAGCCTCGAAGGATGTGGAAGGAGTCAGACATTTCAAAGTCTTTCAAAATTCTCTTAATTCTCTGCAGAATTATAATCAAGGTAGAATTTTTAAGACTATTAGAGGAATTTAAAGCTTTTATCAATATTTCAAAGTCGCCATAAATTTGAACAGACTTGAATCCTTTTTCCTTAGCCAACTGAGTCGCCAAGAGAAGGTTGTAACTTTTTGCTTGATTATTAGACATGATGCCAAGCTCCCAGCTAAACCTGATAGTAGACAATCTATCCAGAGAAATGACCAGACCACCAGCGCCTGAGACCTCGGGATTCCCTTTAGAGGCACCATTGAAAAAGATAGCTGCTGATGATGAGGTCAACTAGAAAGAATTAAATGCATCTATAGCACCACGATACCTCCAAGAAAGAAGCAAGACAGGCTTAGAGAGAGATTTCCCCTCAACATATGAACTAGATCCCAACCGTAGAGAAGCCAACAGGGAAGACATCGGTTGACCAATAGATTCAGCTAACCATGTTAATGCATTAAGAGCAACAATCTGAAATATAGGACGCTGATCACTGAAGACACAATTATTCCTAGCTATCCACAAAGAGCACAGCGTGAATTTCAGGATCGAATGCCAATGTTTGTGAATAACTGTTGTGTTTAGCTTAGGAGGACGCTGATCATGCCAAACTGTGTAAAAGTATTTTACAAAGCTTTGGACTGGGAACGTTAACTGCACAATGTGAAGAACCATAGCCCAGAATTTTATGGAGAATTCACATTCCACCAGGAGGTGATCGACTGTCTCTAGGGATGCCTTGAAAAAACAACAACGGTATGGGCCATTGAAGCCACGCTTCAGCAGATTATCACCTGTCAGAGACTTGGATTTTAATAGCAACCAAACAAAAAAATTTACCTTTGGAAAATAGGATGGATGCCAAACAGAATGCCAAATCACAGGAGATAAGCAAGACTTGTGAGCTGGATGGAGAAACTTGAGAACTTTGGCTGTAGAATAAAAACCATCGAGACCACAACCCCAACGATCTTTTTGTGAAGAATGAACATGATCTAGGCTAGAGAGACAAGAGACCAACACCGATTTTTGGGAATTAAAACAAGCTGGGAGATCTTAAAGAAACCACCCTGCCCAATTACCTTCATTGTCCCAAGTGCAAATGTCTGCCAAAAGTAACAGGCCCTCATTTTTAGACCAGTTCATTAACTCAGATAATTGAGGGACAAAGGAGAGGGGAGATTTTCCGGAAATATTATCATCCCAGAGAAGGGTCCTCCTCCCATTACCTGGGACTCTAAAATTATGTTGATTAAAAAATTAAAACCCTTTCCTGCAGGAATTCCAAATAATTGAACCAGAAGGAGTGTTAGCAGAAAGAGCCACCATGAAGATACTTCATCCTAAAAATTATGCTGACAGGGTGCTTTGAATCCACAAATAGCTTCCAAATCAGCTTGCCGGTCATTACCAGATTAGCAAGACCAGGATCATGAATTTGTAATCCTCCTTCTGCAATGGGTCACTTGAGTACCTCCCATCTCACCAAATGCATTTTCTTTTGTCCACCTTTGCCTCCATTCCATAAAAAATCTCTCAAAAGTTTAGCAATCTGAGTCAAGATAGACTTTGGGGCAAGAAGAAGAGTGGACTGGAAAACATGAAACGTAGAAAGGATGTAACACCCCGGTTTTGACCCCATTGCATTAGATGTATATGATGATGTATATATTGTAAATGATCATGGTGTGGAGCTAAAGGCCAAGGCCCCACCGTTGATCAATTATGCTATGTTTTGGATTTAAATTGTCACCAATGGTATATCGAGGCATGCGGCATATATTATGTTGTCATCATGTAAATATGCATCTATAATTAATTAAATGAACCCGACCAGCTACGATCGCGGCAACTAAAATGAGAAAGGGGCATGATTTTCACAAGGATAAGGATGTGGGGGGGATTTGTCAAACCTTGGCCAATGAGAGAAAAACCCATGCGTCTTCTTCCCTTGTCTTATTCCAACCACTTTCATTAAGAAAGGCTGCTGGTGGTTGAGGCAGTTATGATCTTTGGGAGTGGGGTGGCAGGACTGTCAGTCCTCGCCCACACGCACACTCCACCCACTGTTGACTTCACTATGGTAGGAAAAACCTTCACGCACTCTCCAATTGGGGACCTCACGATTTTGTTGTTCACCTCCACAGTCTGTTCCTCCCTCACGTTGCTCATCCACACATAGGGATTTCACTCTCCACGACTGTGCTGAAGGCTCACGCACATCCACTTCCGCGTCCTCTCTGAGGGCTGTTCATTTTCGCGCCTGAACCATTGCCTGTTCATCAGTCTCTCACGTACAAGATTTCCTGGTTTTAACCACGTAGTTTCTCCTCTGCGAATTTGAGAATGGTGTGGCTCCGTCCTTTTCCCAGGGGTTTATTTGTGGGTTCTGCGCTGTGATTGCTCACGCGCCAGTCGAGATACTGTGAATTCGTCCCCAAGTGTGGTCTGCGCACGTTTTTCCTCAGCGGCCTCGATTATGAAAAATGGACTGCTGTTTTCCCCGTGTATGTTGGTAATGTATGCTGATTACATTTCAGAATTGTTGTTTCCCCCCCCCCCCCCCCACCATGTTGTAAATTGGTGCACTGATACATTCAGTGGGATTGTATAATCACTTGGGAGCCATTTTTCCCTGTTTCAGCTGTAACAGCTAAATTAATTGCCTGAGTGCAATGGTTGGTCTTCGGACTGTGAGAGGAGCAGGGATAGGGGCTTAGTTTTGCTTGATAAACCTGGTAGCTGGAAGCCACACATACAGAGCTAGAGGGCTGGCCTTCTTCTCCATCACCCCTGAATAGCATTGGAAGGGAATGCAGGGCCTGAGGGACTGTGTAGCAGAGAAGGGACTGGTTCCTTGTGTTGGGTGTGTTTGGGTGTCTTAGAGGTCAGGCTAGTTCTGGTGTAGGTGTTCTTGGCTCTGTAATGAGCTCACCAGCTTAGCATTTAGCCTTTCCCAACTCCTGGATGGCCTAATAAACCCAACTGTGCTGGCTTGGCTGTGTCTTGTATACCTTTGGCTACGTGTAAGCCTACTAGTTTCCCTTATTCCTTGGAGAATCATGCCCAGCTCAGGGGTGGCAACGCTGCTGAGAGATTAAGGAGCACGCTAGCCTATGGTTGGGTGGAACGTTGCAGCGACGTAGCTGGTTGCGGATCGAGTTCTTCATAAGATAAGTGATCTTGTTCATTTTACTTCTGCAACCTTATTTTCGGTTAATAAAAATGATGAACATGTTAAATGAATGCATGCATGTATGAATGCTGTTGGTTTCCGCTGTGTATGATGATTAATTGCATGTTTTACTTCAATGCATTTCCTCTCAGCATTCTGTTTTCCATAATTTAGTGCATACATATGTTCATGGGGCACTTAGCTCGGGTGTTTGAAGCTTGTAGTCACGTCCTCTTCACTGGTCGGAGGCACGAGGATGTGACAAAGGATTGATTTAATCAAGATCAATTTCCCGGCCTTGGTCAGCCATTGACCACCCCAGGAGGTGATTTTAGCCTTAATCTTGGCCAACACATCAAGCCAAAGAGAAGGAGGGGACGGACCAAGAGTTAAGGGAAGCCCCAAGTACTTGATCTTTTCCCACTTGACAAATCCAGGGAAGCCAAAGAATTCTAATATTCGAAGAAGAGCCAAATGATCTACATTCCATCCGTAAACTGCACTTTTATTTTTATTTATCAAGGCTCATGAGCTTTGGCAGAATTTTTGAAGAATCACATTGAAGCTCGAGCAATTTTCATAGAGACCCCTCCTAATAGAAGAGAATCATCTGTGAAAAGTGCATGGTTTATAGGATCAATGCCCCTAGCAATCTTAATGCTCGGGATATACCCATCTTCCTTTTCAGCTAAGAGCTTTCTGCTAAGGGATTCAACCATCAAAATCTATAAGAATTGAGACATCGAATAACCTTGACGGAGGCCTCTAGTGGCTTTAAAGAATTCAGTAGGTCTATCATTGACTAATGGTGCAATCCATGGCTTGTATGTACAAGCTTTGATCAAGTTTACAAAATTAGAGAAAAAAACAAAAGATAGCAGAACATCGTATAGGAAAGGAAGCTTTACTCGGTCAAAAGCATTCTTCATATCCAGCTTTATAATCATTCCTTTCTCTTTCCTTAAGAAACTTGAATGCAAATCTTCTTGAACTTGGATTACATTATCCACTAAATGTCTGCCTTTAACGAATCCCCCCTAAAGAGGAGAGATCAACTTACCAAGCAAGGGCTTTAATCTGTTAGCTAATAGTTTGGCTAAAATTTTATAAGAAGCATTACACAGAGAAATAGGTCGAAACCTATTGAAGGAAAAAGGATTGACTTCTTTAGGGATGAGGGCAAGAAATGTAGAGTTAGTACACCCACCCATTTTTTCTTTTTTTCTGAAAGGCAAAAATCATACGCAACAGATCAGATTTGATGATGGGCTAGCAGACTTTATAAAAATGAATCGAAAAGCCATCTGGCCCAGGAGATTTGTTAGACTCCATGGCCCAAATGACATCAACAATTTCCATTTCTGAGAAAGGTTTCATGAGATCAAAGTTGTCCTCAATGCTGACCAGAGAAGGAACAATATTCAAGAAATCAAAAGACACTTCCTCATCAAAACAACCATCATCTTGAAACAACAACTGAAAATGCCTACTAGCTGACTGCTTAAGAAGATCTTGTCCTTTAATGATGACCCCATCTCCATTAGAGATTTCTGAAATGTGATTACGGGAGAGCCTGGCCCTACACTGACGATGGAAGAATGAAGTGTTCTTATCCCCCGCCTTCAGCTAGAGACTTCTTGACTTTAGCCTAAGATGCTCCTCCTCCTGCCTGAAAGATTGAGTATTTTTTAGCTGGGCAAGCTGTTCCAGGGCTATGTGGGAAGTGGTAATTTCACTATTCTCCAGTCCAAATTGCAATGTAGAAAGCTCAGTCACTCTTTCATTCCTACTGGTTGATGGAGAAGGGAGAGGCGTTTTGATCCACTTCTTCAATGCAATTTTTTTTTGTTTCAACTTTTGGTCCCGTACAAAACTGGGAGAGTCGTCTACATAATGGGACCAAGCCTGATAAACAGTGCCCATAAACCCATCTCTTTTGAGCCAAAGTGGGTTGAATCTGAATGGGATAGGGCCGAGTTCCTCTTCTTGTTCAAACATCAAAGTAATAGGGTGATGGTCTGACGAACGCTTAGGAAGAATTTTCGATGAAATAATCAATTTACCATCCATCAAAGAACTGTGAACTAAAAACCGATCTAGCCTAGAAAAGACGCTAGCGACCCCCACTTTATGATTGGACCGCGTAAAACACCCAAGCTTGGGTTTTAAATCATTCAAATCCCAAACTTGGATGAATTCCTCTGCAGTATCTTGCATATGATATTTTCCATGCAGACCTCCTTTTTTTTCATTCGGGGCTAGTGTAACATTGAGATCACCCGCTATAATTATATTTGCCGGAGAATTGTGGTCAAGAAAATCAGATAACGAGAGCCAACATTCTTTTTTTTCCATATAATTGACTGGAACGTAGAGATTAAAAAGGGCATAAGAAGTCTTACTGGAGAAATGAAAAAGCTCTGAAAAGATCCAATGCTGAGTGGCATACCCTTTTTTTAACTGGAAATTTTCTTCACACCATAGTGTTGTCAGTCCCCCACAGGAGCCTCTGGCGTTGACAGCTTTGCCATAATTCAATTTCCATATATTTTTGCTAATAAGAAGGAGAGCTTCCTCCTCAATCTTGGTCTCTTGGAGCAATAGGATTTCAGAAGGAGCCAATTTTAATAAATCTTTTACAGCTTTCTGCTTTGATTGGATTTCCCAATCCCCTACCGTTCCAAGAGGTAATCTGCATTACTTACCCAATGGAGAGGGAGTAATTCTCCCTTAGGGGGCTTGTTTCTCTTGTTCCTCCCGTATGACATTTCGATTGTGGCTTGACTTCCTTGATTCTTAAGCCTTTCAGCCTCTTCTTCTTGAATTTCCTTCTTAGACTTTCTGCCTTTTTTGGAGAACTGCTCAATAGAGTCATCATCTGAAGAACCAGAGATGGCACCTTGCTTCTTCCGAGTAATATCTGCATAAGAAGTGGGAGAGTTAGCCTTGAAAGGAGGAGAGTGGGGGGAACCACCTTCCAAGGGAGGAGTTGAGAGTGATGGGCCAGCTAGATCCTTTGAAACAATATTTTCTTTAGAATCCAATTCATGCACTTCGATTTGCTGCAATTCGCCTTCTTCAAGGATAGCTTTAGAGGAACTTAGGACAACAAATTGATTGGGTGAATCCTTGGGGAGGAACTTAGTTCACCCAATCAATTAGGAATTATCCCAGCAACAGAGTCACCTAGCACAGATTGGACTTGGGTCCACTAGTCTTCTTTCTCAATAGGATTGACCTCTTCAAGTTTTTTTTACAGTTGTGGGAAAAATGGCCATAGCCATGGAAGAATCTACATTTAAACGAAATTTGCTCATAATCCAACTGCTGGATATAAGACCACTCTGCTACTGTTAACTAGATTGCTTCGGGAAGGCCAATCTCCAAGTCAACTTCTACACATATTCTTGCGCAAGAAAATTGATCCTTCCTTTCCGCCCTGTTGATATATTTGCCAAGCTTGTTCCCAATAATTTCCAGGGATTCAGAGTTCCAACAATGCAAAGGGAGATGCGGCAATCTCACCTAGACAGGGACTGCATACGGGACATCCTTTGTAGGGTCAAAATAAGGGATCCACTTATTCAAGTAAAGCCCCTGAGGCCCCATGAAGTATGGGCCATTTCTAAAAATTAGGTCTCAGTCCTCTACAGACTCAAAAACAAACACAAAGAAGCCTCTTCCTATAAAATGGCTACGAATACCATCTGAGACTAATGGCCTCCAGTTCCTCTACACCCAACCATCAATTGCCTTTGGAGAAGGCCAAAGGCCAGTAAATTGATCAATGAGCCCCAGTTCAGCCAGGTTTAACGCCAATCGACATGTCCGTTCAGTAGGAAGCTCAGCCGACAAGATATCTACTTTCTTGACAAATTTTTGTGAAACCCTCCCTTTCCTCTTACCACTGGAAGCAATCAACCTCTTGAAAGCTTCCAGGTCAAGAGGAAGAGGAAGCGAAGGGACCTCTCCAGAATCCATGAGGACAAACCACCAAGCCCAGCAAGAACTCAAAAGAAGAGGCCTGAAAGAACACAGACTTCAACAAAGACTCCTACGATCCAACGCAGATCCAAAAGGCACCTTCACGCTGCCATAACAGAATTTTCCTCCTGAGTAGAACCTGCAAAAAAAAAAAATCTCTAAAAACGCAGCGAACAGATTACAACCACCCTCTGAAGAAGGCCCAAGCTAGAGGCAAGAGCCAGTCCACAAAGATGCACTTGCAAACGAGCCAAGAGGCTGACCTCCTCTTCACAACAGCTCTGCCAAAGATTAGGAGTTGAGAAACTCCAACAGCGCCCACAAAACTTCCTTAAACTGCAAAGACTTGGCAGCCAGAGTCTAAACAGACCGATCAGGTGGATCTGGAAGGAGTCCAAACTCCACAAGAAGCAAAACCAAGTTGCGAAAATTTAAAAAAGAGCTTGGAACGTGGGAAATGTTCTTGGAGCGATAGTACTACATTTTAAAACACCAATAATTTCAAGAAATAATTTAGCTTTGAAATTGTTCTTTGAAATAGTTCATGCTACATTTCAAAATGCCAACTATAACCCAATCTCTCATTTTTTATTTATAATATAAATATACTTAATATTATTTTAAAAATATTATTTAATTTATTAAAAATCAATTTTATAAAAATAAATAACTTGATAATACTTATAAAAATAGAAATAATAATGATATTGATGAAAATAATATATACGATTTTCAGCATGAAACATAACTAAGCATAATTGTGCACTAATAGTTGCTATACAACAAATCTCAAAACAAAATAAATTATAATTAGCCCCCTAGATATAAACACGGTACAAAGTTATTAATCCAATTTCATGACCTCTAGTTTTTTCTACGATAGCAAATATGGAATGTGCAAAAGCACTACACCTCTACATAGGAATAAGTTGACGAGTCAAGTCACAAGCTGACGAGTCAAGTCACTGAAGGAATTTGCAAAATAAAGCACCTATTAAAAAAAATGACGGTACAATGTCATAATTTGTTTGCTTTATTCAACTGAGAAAAAATAGATTTGACTGTCATTCCAAGATCTAAACCTCCGCTAAGGATAAGTTGATGAGGAATTTGCAAAACAGTACACTGTTAAAAATGAGGTTACAGCACTGTAACTAAACGTTTTTGACAATGTGTTTATTTTATTGGACATTTATTAGAATAAATAAACTATATTTGACCAGCAAAATGCCTGTCAAAATCCGAGTAGGATAAAAGCTAACTAAAACGCCCCGCTCTTTTCCGGCCGTTTTTTCATAAAAACCCGTCAATTTTTTGTTTGAAAAATGTTATTTCGATCTCTTTTTTTTTTTTGCAATATTGAACTAGCTTACACTAAATGGCTGATTTTAAAACCGCCCATAACATTAAAATTGAAATTTAATCAGTCGAAATGATGATTTAGACCAGAATTGGTCTGCCGGATCCCAGCGGGTTGGGGGCGTTTAGGTTAGCGCTTATACTGCTCCAAAAAAATCCAACAGTGGGGTTACCAACTTATACGTTAATAACACAACTTACTCATTGAAAACGTTTTCTTCACTTACATAAAAATTCACAAGCCTGTTTTACCATGGTAAGCAATAAGAAAGAGAAAAAGGTTGAGGTTTGGGTCCAGTGGTGGGACTATACTAATGGCTGATATGATGAAAATTCAAGTTTGAATCACTTCGGGCCTGGAATTTGATGGTCCGGCAAGGCCTTATACAACCATGGTAACAGTTTATTTCCATTGGAGTGCTTTCTTTAATATTAATGCTGGTGGAATTTGATGGTCTGGCAAGGCCTTATACAACCATGGTGACAGTTTATTTCCATTATGGTGCTTTCTTTAATATTAATGCTGGCCTTCGTATGTAGTTTTCTCTCCAGCTGCCAGATAGAACGGTTACCCAAATAAAGCAGTCGTGCGATGGCTGGAGTTTCCACCAACAGTAAAAAAAACGATGAAAAACTTTGAAGTGTGGATTTTTCAGATTGTGATGGTTAGAATTTTACACATGAATGACAGAAAAATACCACTGTCATCGTCTTCATCATTAAAAAAAAAGTACTCTCTTGGCACTCATTGAGAAGCAAGTGTTTCCCTCACACTTCATTTTTTAAGTAAACATTCACCCACATGTTATGTGTTTGTTATCCAAGATCTTTCTACCTCAGAAGAGGTTATCTGTTTCTTGGAAATAAACTTTCTTGAAGATACCTAGCCATCCCATGAACCAAAAGTTAGCGACACATTCATAACTGCTTTTGCAAATAGACTCCAGAAAACCAGCTTTCAATTGTCTATATGACTAGGGGCCCCCTACAGAACAATTGCTACAAAATGGCATTCTATAGCAAGCCAAATGATTGGTTTGAATTTCCATTACAGCTTTCTTAAGGAGCACGGTTACATAATCCATAAGAAGCCTATATGAAATAGTAGAGAAGCCATTGAAGTTGAGAGTCTTGTATCATTCGTTGATAATTTTGATTGTTTTTTCCCCTAGAAGGGCCTTGCTTCACAAGAGTATGAAGTCTCGAGGGCTGCCGCCTGAGAGATGAGATCGAGTGAAATAAGTGGCGAAGCTAATTCTCTTTCTCTAATATAGTCTTTGCATCATCATAATCTTTTAAAGCTCACATGAGAATGAGTGGAATGAGTAATGAAGCTAATTCTATTTTCCTGTTCTAGCCTTGCATCCTCCTCCTCCAAAGCTCTTCATAGTTTACAGTCCCTTTAAGATCTAGCTCCCAGTTTTACACACACATCAAAAACAAAACTTGACCCTTACCTCAGAAATTCTATCTGAAATCAATGTGGAAAACAAGAACTGGATTGACATGTTTTTGCTCGTCCTCTCTTTTATACATGTTTCGGAGAGGGTAAAGGGACTATATTTGCATATGGACTAACCATTCACATGCGATTCAAACATCTAACAAGAGATTTTTTATTGATTTTTTAGCAAGCTATGAAAGCCTGGAAAAACTTCTCGTTACGCTGCATGGCATTGGCCCTACCATGATGGACAGTTTAAACATCTTATGCACATCAAACAATCACAATAACTATTGTCCCAACGAGTCACCTATACACATGGAATCAAGTAACTCTAACTTGGACACCAGTTCACATTTTTACCTATGAAGTTCTATATTCTATAGTTTACCTGTTATATACAAGAGATCTTTACAGCAAAACCCCCTATTATAAGACGCAAGAGCTGCTAAAATTACTCAAAGAAGATGAGATGGAAAGAGGATTATATAAATCCGATCTCCTCAGAAGATTGATTTCATTAATCAGATAGAAACAAGCTCTCACAACCCAAATGAAATAAACAAGAGATAGGAGTAATTACAAGAAATATTAGTGTTTATAAGTACCCTGGACAATCTGAGCCTAAAATTATCGGGAAGCCTTCCTCACTGATTGATAATAAGGCTCTCTTCCTCAAAGTTCAGCTCCGATGCCAATAAGGTCATATGATCTTGGCGTGAACTATGCTTTACACAAATTTACCACACAAATCAGTTGCTACACCATCAATCAGGTATGTTATTGTTGTAATAAATGTTGATCAGATATGTGCTCAAGCTCAAAAAATCAAGTGATCTGTTTGAAATACGGTTCCATGAGAGGAGCTGCATTCAAGGAGAGCACGAGAAAAAACAAGGAGAAGGCTCAACTTGGCGTTAGACTAACAAAAAGGTTATGGTTGCATAAAGCAATCTTCTTTGCCCACAAGCTTGACTGAAGTCTCCAGAGTCCAAACTAGCGAAAAATACTGAAAAGCTCTAATTTGAGAATGGAACTGATTTTCCATCTTCATTATATATTTCCATACACATAGTAGAGCTGAGGTTACCTCATGGCAGAGACTCGTTTGAAATGTCTCATCTCCCTACAAGTGTTTGCTTCCTCATTTGAACTCTAGCTCTGTTATCCTCTACATCTCCATCATCTTCATCCAAGAACTTGTGAGGTTGTTTTCTGAGAGACAAACCCCTTCCCATATTTCTCACCTCTGTAGTTTCACCAGAGTCTTCTGCCTTCCAACTGGAACTATCTGACTTTCCATCTTCCCCTACACTTTCCTCTCTGCCAGCATCTGCAGAGGTTCCCCTGGCCCCTGAGGATTGCCCGTTACACTGCAAGGGCCCTTGTGGGGAGTTTTGAGATTGTGATGGTGTCTGATGCTGTTCTTCTTGTTGCTGGTCACAGTAGAGTGAGACTGAGTGGTGAAGCTGCAACTTTGAAGCTGCTGGATTCATTTGGCAATAATACTCATGGCCTTGGGAAATGGCGGGCTGACAGTAATGTGATTGAGGTGGGCAAGGAACAGTTGTAGGTAGTGGATTGTAAATGCCACCCTGCCCTTGCTGGGCTGCAGCAGCTGCATGTGCTGCGTATTCAGGAGGCATCCAAATGCCCCCAAGAACCACCAGCTGAGGTGCTTGAGGATTTGTACTCGGTGGAGAAGGACTGGGCCTTCTGGTGTGCAGGCGATATTTCTGTTCAAAGCCAGAATATAAAATCAAAATCAAATCTCATTTTCAACAAAATATACTTTCAAAATGACATGAGATAAAAGAGGGGTTTGGCAAATATGCTTACCTGCAAATGGCTTTTGACCTCATCATTGGTAAGCCCATCCACCTTCATCAACTCTCTAATTTGCTT
Source organism: Pseudotsuga menziesii (assembly GCA_001517045.1). Lineage (NCBI taxonomy): Eukaryota > Viridiplantae > Streptophyta > Pinopsida > Pinales > Pinaceae > Pseudotsuga > Pseudotsuga menziesii. Next base: position 198,777 of record LPNX010525584.1, on the reverse strand, counting down.
TGGTGTGGCCACTGAACAACAAACAAAAAAATTAAAAAAAAACATTTTTTATATGGAAACAGAACAAAATCATTGTTAATATGGAAACAAGTGTATTGGAAACCATGTTTCATCTGGTCAAATTAGGCATAGACAGGAGCAGATGGACGTCTGTTACAAATAGACTCCATATATCTAAATCCTAAGTCCTAAATCTATACAGAACAATATAAAAAAATAGACTGAACAAATTCCACTATAACAAAAGCCTCACCTTGTGAGCCACCAAGCTGCTGAAGAGCGTTTACAAAACGCCGATGCAGTTCAGGTGACCAACACCTTCTACTCTTCCTCTGTGTTTGAGTTTGAGATGTATTAGGTGTAGATGTAGTGGGAGATGTGTTTGCCCCGTTGATAATTGAAACTTCTTCCTTTTCATGCACTGGTGTATGTACCTCTGTTGTTTCTTTGGATCTAGTTCTGGTAGTGGTAGTGCGATCCAAGCAAACTGTTTCATTTCCCACTAATGATGAATCTACTTCACGTTCAGCTGATGACAAAGCAAGATTAGGTAATGTCCTTTCAACAGCAGACCTTACAGGCCGGGGAGCGATCACCTGCCTTTCTTTTGAAAAAGGATGGAATGCTCCTCCCCCTCTTGAATCTGAAAACAGTTTGTTATTTGTAGGAAAAGAGTGTACTTGATGCTGAGAATCTTGCTCCTTTAAGGACTCTTCCATAGATATTACCCCCTGCAAGATGGAAATAAGTCCAAACTCAGAGATCATAATTTCTATGGATGATTTCCATAAAAGCCAAAAGTCAACCGCTTGGACTAAAAATTAGAGCCGTCCGTCACAACAATATCTAGAAAACAACTTTTAAATTGTATAGGTGAAGAAGACACAATACAGACGATCGATATCCTCAATTACCCACCCCTTTTCTGCTGTCAATAGTTTCAGGATCTGGGTTCCATAAATTAGCTGAACTCATCCAATTAGGCCTATCACCGTTGTAGAATCTCGCCTTCTTCGAAACATGATTTTCCTCAGGTTTGTTTTCAGTCAGATGAGAAGATTTCTTGATAGGAATGAATTCCTCGAGCACAGGTCTGACATTCGTGTTAGGAGCATTTTGTACATCCTCGTGGAGAGAAGCCCGTTCACAGTCAGCTAACTGCTTCTTACAAGCTTCAATGGCTGGAAAGCATCAAGAACAAGGTAGTTCAATATGAGAGGGCGAAAAAGGATAGGATTTTGCTTCAACTAGAAAACAAAATAGGATTAAAGTTAAGAAATATATACCATCATTGATAAGTTGCATACAGAAAGGAAGTTCTCGTTTAAATGCTTCAATTTTTCTGCGTTCCTCTTCCAACCCCTTGATATATTCTTCATGCCTTCTCATTCTCTCAAGTTGATCACCCACAAGGGAGATAGACTTAAAAACGCTAGAAGCGGAGGTTACAGAAGGCCCACAATTTAAGGTCAGTTCTGCCGAGGATCCCATTTCTACACAGATCTATCTGTGTTCAAATACAGAAATCAGTCATAAGATATTCTTTCAAAGTAAACACAGGAAAACCTGCAATCTGATCTCTCCCAACCACCCATGATACCAAATACACAAAACCCAAACACCCATGACATTTTCAGCGAATTCAGTCCAAAATGTTATATCAATCAAGCCACCACTTGGAAAATCGCCATAACGTTATGAAATACAAAACCCAAACAACCAGAAATTTTCCACCCAAACTTGTAAAATGTTAACCAAATACACCAAAATCAGAAAAAAATGGGCAAAACTTCTATGCTCATGACTCAAGATGTTGAAAATGTAAGCAAAACATGACAAGCGATCTACCAGAAATTTCAAGTTAGGAACAGAGATCATATATGTTTTATTTTCAGTGAAGGCTCTTACTGTTGTTTGAGATGATATTCTCCTCAAGTGTGCTGCTTCTGCATTACAGAACCGATTCTCTCTCAAACAAGCAATGCCGATCTTGCAAGACGAGTCTGAACAAGAGTCACAAGCAGGGTCTAGATTTCTGTCCAACGCTCCATCAAGCTAAAATAAAATAAAATAAACCATGAACAGTATTTCCCATGATAAATTCCATCTCACTTGTGGCACCCCAAAATCACTACCACAAGACACACAAACTTTTATAACACTTCAATCTCCATACAGGTAAACGAGGCGTTGATCTTGCTCCCCTTCTCTTTCTCTGTCTCTAATTGATCAATCCACCTCCCTAGATAATCCAAATATCGCACTTTGGAATATAGGATCTAAGAACAGGAATAAACTTTCAGAACAAAGATACTAATAATAAAAAGAGCCAAAGATATTAAATATTGGCAAAGAGGGCTAAAGCAAACTAACATATGGGCAATTTAGCTTTAGCATTTCTTCAAGCAAGCAAAGAATAAGAGACAGAAATGCAAAGACCATGGTTATGGGTTGTATTAAACCACCCAAAAGTTTTAACCCTGGGATTGGTGGGGTTGAAGAATCAAACATATGAACCCAAAGCAGGCATCTTCTGCTAGAAATCTTGACCAAAAAAGAAAAGGCAAAAGAGACCCAGACAAAGAGAGTGCAGATTCGTTGAAGAATCTTGAAGCTGCTAAGTTATATTATTCACACTTGAACAGGTCATTTCAGACGGTGGGGATTCGGGAATGGAGGGTATACTTGTAACTTATAAGTAGCAACTGTGACCATTGGCATTATGTGGTATGGTATGCTATGTTATGTGTAAATTCGTGGTCGAGGCGTCGCATCCGAATCTCGGCCCCCTTTTTAAACATACTCACTCTTTAACGATGGTCAGATTCCACCCCGCCTGTCACGTTAACCTAACTAAGAACACAACCCACCAGCAGAATACAGCCAGCAGGGCGTAGTTAAAAATTACTTGAATCGTCAAAGTAAAACAGAAAATTTAAATTCTCCTTAATTTATTGTGATTTAGATGTCTTTTTAGTATCTAGACCGTTCTAAACCCTCAAAACCCTGCAGGTGCTTTGAAATTCTCTCTAGAAGTTTGATCGATTGGAGGTAATGAAAATCATCATAAATTCTTCAGGCTATTTAAGTTTTTTTTTTGATAATTTAGATCGATTTAGAGCCTCAAAATTTGTGAAAGATTCCTAAGATTCCTGTACGAAAACTAAAAAAAAAAACCAAGTATTTTTGAATAATTTTTATCTCGCACCCAATCGACTGGACAATGACATTGATTCAAAATTTATCACAAACCAACCAGTCCAATCCAATCCAGTAAACAAACTTTCACCCTCTCTCGCTGTAATTACCACTTACCAAAGCCAATAAATATTACCAGCGGTATTGAATATCCCATCGAAATTCCAATCAATTATATTCCATGGGGCTTCTCTGGAAAGCCTCTAAAAATGGGCTGGCGATGGGATAAGCTCTGGGCTGTGAGCATCGAGAATATTCGTCCGCAAATCCGCCATATTGAAATCTAAGCCGGGGAATCTTCTTCTTGTCAGATTGACAACATTAATTAATCGATTAATTAATTCAGAGCGGGTCTTTCTTTTTTTCGTTTGTGTGGAGTCGGCCTGTCCCGCACGAGGAATCTGGTATTTGCTTATGAGGTCCGCCGCGTCTCTGTCGTACTAACTGCTTCAATCGGTGACGTGTCATAGATCCCCTGACAGCGGGCCCTACCTAGTACCAAGCGATCTTAACTTCCTATTTCTTTGCAATTTATTATTTGTATTTTAAAGTCTACCGAACGGCTTTTGAACGCCCCCAAGGGGCTTCTCGAATGTCACTCTCATCCATCATTACATTCATTTAGTTAAATTTTTTTATAATGAATATAATAGTTAAATTGAGCTATTTCATTAAAAATTCAGTTAAGGAGTGGGTATTTTTAAAAAGGCAACCCAGATTCAAATTCTTTAGAGCTGAGTTAGTTGGGAGGAGACACCCAAAAATCTACCCATGTTAAGGGTGCAAAGCTAGATGCAATGCCCAGGCTAGATCCGATGATTTTGCCGACGTAAATGCCCCTAAGTTGTCCTTTCTCAACCAATGATGAAAATGCAGTGACTCAATAACAAACATTTCTTAACAAACCAAATAATATATATATATATAATTAATATAATAAAATAAATTTTATTTGTTATAATAAAAATTTCAATAAAATTAATGTTTTTTAATAAATATAATTTACTTAATAAAATATATTTTTATTTTAATATTTTTAAAATTTAAATAATATAAATAATTTTAAATAAAAAATTATGATCAAAATTCTCACGGATCAAATAAAATTATTGCTCACCAATAATATAAAAACAATAAAATTTATTCTCCTTTTATCCCACTAAACGCCTTGAAAAACCAGGCCAAAACCCAAATCCATCCTCACTTTGAATCTTCATTTAATTTAATGTAATATTTTAACCTTGCCGACATTACTTTAATGGTCTTAAAAATTCTTAGATTCTTCCATGGCCCTTAACCTTTGTTTATTCGTCGGGCCTCCCTAAGGAGGAATTAATACACTTCCTCGATTGTATCAAAGGTCACTTTATGGGTATTTGAATGATTTTAGGATAAGCACGATAAACATGGGGGTTCATAGTTTCCATAATAAAGAAACCCTAATCTCCTCTGAAAAAAAAATAAAGAAACCCTAATCTAACCCCCCGTGTCTTGTAAGATAAGATATTATAAACATTTTGAAATAAAAAGTTGATGACGCATGGTATATTCTTGCATTTGCTTCAAAACTATGGGCATGGTATATTCTTTAACATTGTGCTAAGCAATCTCCAAATGAAGATACATGACATGAAATGATTAGGTCAAACCATATTGAAAGGGTAGATTGTATTGAAGATAATGTTCACATCCCATTGAGTCTTATTTGGAAGTTATCCCATTATAAGGTCAAAGTATCATAAGCATTAAATATATAAAAATATTGCCTTATGCTTGTAAAAGCATTAATGTTAGATATATATTTAAAAAGCATTGTGTAAATGATAAACGAATGGGTTTTGGGTTAAGATAGTTGAAGTTGGTTTACATCTCTATTCGAATTTCAAAATTTCTCTAAATAAATGTTTGATTTATAAAAAAATTATTATAGTTTAGTTAGATTTGTTTGTTTCAAAGGGTGGAAAGTGGGGTTATTTCATAATAATCAAGTTTCAAATTTCTTAAATTTATGCTTTTATTTTTAGTACATTTATTTTATTGTGTAATTGGTTTATTTTAATTAATTAAGATTGGGTATAAATTTTAAGTAGCTTTGATGGAATAAAGTCTTTTACCATTTTAACCATACAATAATTTATTCATTTTAAAATCTCTTCCTCTTATAAATTTTATTTTTAGTGATTTATTTTATTGTGTAAATGGTTTATTTTATTTTTAGTGATTTATTTTAAATAATTAAGATTGGGTATAAATTTTAAGTAGCTTTGATGGAATAATGTCCTTTACCCTTTTACCAATACAATAATTTATTAATTTTAAAATCTCTTCCTCTTATATTATAAATTAAATTGTTGCAACTTTAAAATCTCTCAACTTTTTTAAATTCTATTATTATTTTTATAGTAAAAATAATGATCGCTCTTACCATAGGTGCTTTAATACAACCTTATACCCACTTAGATTCGCATCTCTCTCTCTCATCTCTTTATGTGATCAAAACATTAATAATGAATACATAAATATTGAAAAGGATAATACAAACAAGCATACATGGCATTTTAACATTAATATCCATAGTAAGGGGTGGCAGGAGCGAGAGGGGTCCTCTTTTGCCTTGATGAATCTCAACAAAAAAATTATGCTTGGGGAATTGGAACAACGATAAGAGACTAATAAAAAGTGTTGGCTTTGTGGATGGGGATAAACATTGCCCTAAGCAAAGGATGTCAAAGCCTCATCATCATCGAGGACTCAAAGATGCTTGTTTGGAATCTTAATTCCAAAACTCTTCCTAGAGACCTAGATATGTGTAGGCTAATTAAACGAATATCTTTGTCTTGTTCAATACTTCAACAATTCAAGGTTGTTCATGTCCTTCAAAATCTCAACATAGAAGTGGATAGGCAATCCAATCTTGTGTGTCATATTAATCAAGGAGTTACCAAGATTGGGAATGTTACTTCTTTTTTCCACAATCCCTAATCCATATGTTTCTAAGGGTCGCATCATCATCAGAATTCAACGATAAGACAAGTGGTATAATCATGGACGATCATGAGGCAAGGTGGCGTTAGTCTAGTGTACTTCTCCCCAACAGATCTTAGTATAGGGATGTTAATGCAATTAAACAGGAAATTGGAAATGTCTCGTCATCCTCAAAGACAAGTGTGTGAGAAAAAAAAGGAGCGATGAGGAAAGGTTGTGGGTTATTCCTCATGTAGGTCACCTTGCATAATAATAGAGGCAGGGGTAAGATGGAGGAGGTGTTGTTCCATCATTATTTCAGGAGTGGTGGTGCAATTATTAACGAGCCTAATTCTTAGCTTGAGTGTATAAGAGGAAGTATTGTCATTTGTCGAATTGAATTAGAACGAAGACGACCTAGGCGAGACATTTTCGTATTTTGTCTATCGAAATTAAATATTTGGCATCACGTGGGATCCATGCCAGGCACTAGCACTTACTCGGGGGTTTCAACACAATAATATGAGAGAAGAATTTCAGAATTGGAGGAGAAAACTGGGCTTTTATGAAGCAATTTGGATCGTTGGTAGAGAGATATGAAATCATGAATAGAGAATGAAGTCCTTCAGGAAAATAAGAAAACGAAAGAGGCCTATACTAGATTGGTTAGACAAACAACAAAATTTCCTTACTAGAGGCAGAATTGAGGAGTCTGCGAACCCATGGCAGGGAGCATTGGGAATTGATTAGAGATTTGCAAGAAGTTCTTTGTTAGTTAAGAAGAGAAGTTGCTCCTAGATTCATGAGGGTGGCGCACCAAGCAAGCTTGTCCATAGGTTCCCTTAAAACTTTTTAAGGTCACGAAAGAGAAGATCGTTCGATTAACATAAATGAGCAACATTGTCGTCCTCAGAGCAGCATAGTTCAGTCGGCATCTCCTTGTCATCCTGCAAGATTGGGAACTTCAAGACCACTGGGTTTTTCTAATTATCACATCTTTATCTAAGTTATGTTTTGTAAATCTATGTTTTGTGGAAAATATAGATTTATTAGAATATACACTAATAATCTTGCTAGAAAAAGTACTAGGGAAAGATCAATAAAATCTAGGGAAACTAGTTCTTTTGAGACTATTCAAACATAAATTTTGTATCAAACCTATGTTCTTTTTTGTTGGACGGTTTGGTCACAACCTTCTTTAATTTAATTTTCTTTGATTTCGGTTAAAAGAAAACATTAATATCCATAGTATGCATGATTTATATGATAAAAAGAAATATATAAACAAGAAAACATGCACATCTCTATCATAACATTAATTTCAATAATGTAACACACCTCAAAATCCATAATTTTTTTTTCTTTATATAACATATATCTCAAGACACAATATTTAAGTCCCTAACTGTAACAGGAATTATTGAACATTGAGAGTTTATTGCATATTCTTGGCATTACTTGTTTGTTCAACCTTTTCTCAATCTCATAACCCATTTTTGACAACTAGGCTTCGATTCATTTAATTGTTTTAATCTTGATTTTCTAAGTTACTGTTCTTTCTGCAAAGATCCTTCCACAATGATCGTTCTGCGATGATCGTTCTGCAAGGAACCTTCCACAAATGTGGATTGCGGATTGCGGGTGTATAAATAAAATTAACCTTCCACAACTAGCCCTCTGCAATCTCAGTCTTTCTGCAACTCAATCTTTCTACAACTGAGTTTCCACAACAACTATTCTGCAAGCTCCTTTATTTCCGCAATTGTCTTTACGCAAGAACCTTTCCTTAAGATTATTTCCTTTTGCAATTTCCTTTCCATAAGAACCTTTCCGCAATGTTCCTTCCGTAATTGCGGATTACATTTTAACCTTTAGAAATTATTCTCCCGCAATGCGAATTGCGGAACGTAATTTGAATTTTTATAAATTATCCCTCCGTAATTAACCTTTTGCAATGCGGATTATGGATTGCGGAACATATTTTAACTCTTTATAAATTATCCCTCCACAATTAACGTTCTGTAATGCGGATTGCAGAATGTATTTTATCTCTTTATAATTTATCCTTCCACAATTGACCTTCCGCAATGCAGATTGCGGATTGTGGAACATATTTTAACTCTTTACAAATTATCCCTCTGCAATTGAACTTCAACGATGCGGATTGCGGAACATATTTTAACTCTTTATAATTTAACCCTCCACAATTGACCTTCCGCAATGCGGATTATGGATTACAGAACATATTTTAACTCTTTATAAATTATCCTTCCGCAATGCAGAGTGTGGATTGTGGAACATATTTTAACTCTTTATAATTTATCCCTTCACAATTGACCTTCCTCAATATGGATTGCGGATTGCGAGACATATTTTAACTCTTTATAAATGATCCCTCCACAATTGACCTTCCACAATGCGAATTGCGGATTGTGGAACATATTTTAACTCTTTATAATTTATCCCTTCGCAATACGGATTGGGGATTGCAGAACATATTTTAACATTTTTAGGGGTTAATCTCCCGCAATTCATCTTCCATAATGTGGATTTGCAGATTGCTGCTTGTACTTTAAACTTTTAGAAATAATCCCTCCGCAGTTAACCTTCCGCAATGTGGATTGCGGAATGTGGGTTTCCTTTTTAAGATTTTTAGGGATTAATCTCCCGCAATTCACCTTCTGCAATGCAGATTGCGGATTTCCATAAAATCTGATTTTTTAAACTGATAAGGTAATGATTGATAGGATATTTGTAGATATGTAATTGGTTAGCTAAATAAGTTATCATTATTTAAATTGATTTCTCAATATCCCATTCTGAAACAATCTCGATTGCACAAATTAACTAGATCTATTCCATAATACATTATGAGATTAATTTAACGTGAATAATTTACAGACATGTAAATAATTTTAAAGAATGAGTATTGAATTCAAAACCATAACAGGTCAACAACAACCATATCTAAATAACTATGCTCAGAATAAATTATTAATTACTATAGTAATAACATTACTAGCAATCCTTGACGCGGGTATGGATGTCCTATCTTAGATGCGTTAAGAAATAGTCTAACATTGTACAGATCCTATATACTACAAAAAACATGGATGCATAAACATTTCGACTAGATGTAGAGCTGCGATTCGGCATGAAAATACACGTTCTACTGTAACTAAAATCAATCATAAGCAGCAGAATAAGAACTTGGCACCAACGATGGAAAAACAAAAGTGGAGAAGTTGTTCCTCCCAACCAACTCCCATAGAAGCCAAGTTACTTGCTCGAGAACCCCCAATCCTGTTCGCTGGACCACAAGAGAAAAATACTTCAATGTGCCATATCTTGCATTTCATAGATGATAATGTTCATCCAATGCTATCCTGCTGCTACTTATGGACATACTAATTTATAGTATTTTTCCTAAGACTTGGTCATTTATGAGCCTCCTTCTCTTTAGCACTCAACTATGAGTGCTGACCTGATTTTTGGGGATGATGCCTCTTGCATCTTGAGTTCTCACTCATTTGTTTTTTCCACTTGTGTTTTTCCTCTTGTGGGTTAGCAAACACTCTTCAACAACTATCTCCACTTTTGTCCCCCTCAGTATATTTTATTAAAAAAAAATGTTTTATTCTTGACTTTTCTGTCAAAAATAATAAAATAAAAAATAAAGTAATTTTTCATCATAATTAATAATAATTATTAATTAAGGAGGTATTACATACACCTCCTCTTAAAAGATAATGCCATCCTTGGTGTTATAACTTTTGTTTTTATCCTTCCATTTTAGCCTCTTGGAATAAGTATGGATATGGCTCCTGCATATTACTTTCCAGCTCCCAAGTAGCTTCTTCTGGACTAGGGTGCTTTCATTGCACCTTGACCTGTCTGATGGTAAGGTTCCAGAGTAAAATTTCTCTCCTGACGAGAATGAGCTTCGGCCCCACTTGGAACCCTCCTTTGGGTTCCACTTGGATTACATTCCAATCAATCACATGAGAAACATCACGAACATATATTTTCAATATAGAAGTGTGAAACACATTATGCACTTTGATATTGTGTGGTAGGCCTAACTGGTATGCAACTGGCCCTACTTTAGCTAGAATTTCAAATGGCCCATTATACCTGGGTGCCAATTTTGAATACTGGACCAGTCTCAATGAAATTTTCTCGATATTTACCTTTATATGCACATGATCACCTACCTTGTGATACTCCAAAATTTCATAAAAATTTAAATTTTTTCCTAAAACACTAAATGTTTACAATCGTTGATTAAGAGGGACATTTAATTGTTAACAATTAACATACTAAGGTCTAAACTAGAACTAGAACTAATTATTTTATTAATTTCTGTATTTGCATACCTCACTATCTGCTTTCAAACTTTAGTATTAAAGATTGGTTTAGTAGGTTATGATTTGAAGTAATATGAGCTGAAACAACTATTTGTTTACTATGTACTAAAGTTTTTTTTTGTTTAAAAAAATGAAGGAACTCCAGTTCATGTCCGAGGCTTACTTAGATTTTTAGCTAATGCGGTGAAGTAATGAATTCTTGTACATGTCTAATTACAGGTAAGACGTTTTGTATCCCAGTTTCAGGATCGAGATTTAATTATCTCACTAGCAAAGTAAATGCTAGAATATTTGCTTAGTTTACAACTTTGAGCAAAAAGGTATCGTTAATTCTGTGTATTTACTTTTTGTTTATTTGTTTATAAGTGTAAATACTTGGAAATGAAATCNGGTTTCATGCATAGTAAAGTTCTATTAAAGCCTAGGTATTTACCATGTGTAAGTGAAAAGGACTCCATTATAAGGTTATAAGTGAAGTAATAATGCTTTATTTTATGGGTGGAAAGTCCATGACCTAGAAAACAATTATAACCATACCCCTTTTCACATATTGATGCTAATTACATGATCTTCATTCTATAGATATAGATCCTATTTAGGCAAAAATCATAACTATAATACCTTTACAATTTATGCTAAAGCATCTTATGATAAAAACAAATCTAGTGATTTCCAAATGAAATTATAACAAAGGTTATGTATAACCTCTTTTTGTAGGATGCACCCAAGGCTCTTGGAACTATAGAGCAAAACCCAAAGTATAAAAATCATAGTGGGATCCATGTGGTCATCGGTTAATGGATGGGGTTTTGACTTGGGTAAATCTCACTACATAAAACTCAAAACCCTAAAATATCGCATTACTCACCCTATCCTTCGTTGTGTTGAAGGTGCCGCCAGGCTCATGACCTCATGGCCATTGATGCCATTGCTTTGTTTCTGAGGGTGGCGACCTGCGATACTACTCTCTAGCTCGGTGTGTATCCTATTCCATGTATTAGCCTAGTTGAAACATCTGTTTGGTAGCATTGGTTCCTGGTTTTTAAACTCACAGCTTACCTTGTGGTTTTCGCATGAAAATGAAAAGTTTTACTTTACCTTTTACTGTGACTTTCTTACCTCGTCGAGGTTCTTGGCATTTCTTCTACTCAGTTGTTAGGGTAAGAAGTCTTCTTCAGTTAGGGTTTACTATGCAGAGACGATACAGTACTGTGCGACCACGACTAAAATTCTTGAGGTAATCCCGTTATTCCTTTTTGCATTTTGTCATAACTTCGATTTCTAGGTTTTCTTTTTAAATAAAGAAAAACTTATCATTTCTCCAAATTGATGTGCAGGCATGTTCTATAAGTGGAGTCTCCCAATCGTGAGCTAGAAGACTTCGGGCAAAGAGGGGTCTCCACATTCCTTCAGAAACTGGGTAAGCCTCAGTTCTTGCCTGATATTTCTTCTGCGATGGTGTGTGGGGTTTTGGATGAGTATTGTTTCGTCGAGACTAAAAATATTTTGCCGTAGCTTCGTTTTGAACCACGTCATGGTTGTAAAGGCTGTGTGGCCATATACTGTTTTGCAGAAATACTTGCAAGGCCATTTGGCCGTAATTTTGTTTAGTTGGTTTTTAAATATGTTTAAGATAGGTTTGAAATCTTATGTGTTTTGAGTAACTCTAAAAGTTTTACTGTGTTGGAAGCCATGTGTTTGGCATTGAGCTGTGGTTGAAAGGAATCGTTGGCAGACTTGGACCGTGCGGTTTTTCGGTGTTGGATAAATCAGTTTGTATAGGTTTTATATTAATGGATTCTTTTCAGAATCTTTTGTCTCTAAATTACCTATGTTTAGAGGATAAAATTAATAGTTGTATGACTCGACCATTGGATTTTAAGACTGAGAACAGATAGAGATTTGGTTTTGAAAAGAACCTATGTTTGTTTTAATAAATTTTGCAGTCTTTTAGAATTATGGTATTCGATTCTAAGGTGTTTATTTTGATTAAATTTGTATTTTATTTAAATATTAATATAGGATTTTCTTATTATGAAATGATAGTAGAAGAAGTGAAATTATTCTTGGTTGTAGGGTTCAACCCCGTGACCTGGTCTAGATTTATCATCATAAATTACTTTTTAATTTAAGTTTTAAGTTATTATTATAACTCTATTTATTTTAATAGAGAGTCTACTCTGCTGTGTAAAATTGATTTGGATTACTTCATTTATCTTTTCTTGTTTTATCGTAGTATATAATTAATAAACAATATTTATACTGTTTTCTATGATATTCTTGTTTAATATAAGGCATTTATAATATAGATATTGTAATTGTAAAAATAAAGAACTTTGATTAATGAGATTATGGGTAATACTGTAAAAACCCTATTCTGGAAAAGAGGAAGAAAAATAAGGTAAGTTGACAGTTTTCCCAAATTTAGGGGTTGTATTTTTTTTTATATGATTTAAAATCTCTGCAGTGTATTTGTTTAACTATAATGTATTTAATGCTTGATTTTTACTTACAGCAGTAATGAAATTACTTATGTGTTATTTGCCAAACCTAAATGATTACTATAACTTCATTTTAGTGTTTATTAGTTACTCCTACTTATGTTATTTTTATGTTCCTGTAATATTTATTAATTATGTGTATTTATAATAATCTAATTATATAGCTAGTAATTATTTACTATGTTAAAAAGAACATAGTTACGCAACTGTGTACTGGTTTTTAAAATACCTTCCTTTATAATAGTTCTTGTTCATCTCTTTAACATATGTATTCTAACTAAGGAAACTATTGATCATTCCTGTAAGGAATCAATAGAAAGTAAATAAACATAATCCTACATTCTTGATTTGATTTAACCATCAACATTTAATCTCACCTACTGTACTAGAGTACTACCTTCTTGAAGGTGTGAAAAAATACAGTTAGGTATTTTATTCATCAGTAAATTTAAATTAACCCTAATCATTCATTATAATCCAAATCTAATCTAGAATTTATCTATCTTTCAATAGTAAAAGATTTTTTCCTAGTAATTTTAATAACAGATGAAACTGACATATAAATATATTATTCCCTAAATTAATTCATTCTTGTTTCTAAGCTTGCATAGAGAAATTATAAATAATATGTAGAACTTGGAAATATAGCAGAGGAGACAACAACTTAAGGATCTATTTCCTCCCAACTAACTCCTGAAGACTGTTGAACTGCAATTCTTAGGACCCTCGAGCTTGTCTACTGGTCCACCTGGTTGAAAGCACTGGGCGAAAGAATAGGTTTAGAAACCTCTGCAACTTCAAAGAGTAATCGGTAGTAATCTTTCTTCCTATAGTAGTAATAACTTAGCTCAAATCAGCTGCACTAGTTCAATAATTGAGCACTTTTCACTCAAACACTACTTCTTGTCCCCTCCATCGAATTTCTTGTGCACCACCAATTTCACTCAGAATTTTCACAAGTAAAGAATGAGCAGCCTCAGCTGAATTCGATGGGAAGTTTTATCAGCATGCCTATGTCTTTTGGGTCAGTTTTCACTTAATGAGCCACCTGCTTTTGTTCCACTTTCTTGGTGAACATGACCACAACAATAGGGAAGTTTCCTCCTACAATAGCTAAAAGTAGTTTGAGGATGCTTCCAAGTGTCAATCTTCTCTCAACCCAGCCTATTCCACTAAGTGGCCAGTAAAACACTCATTTAACAGCCTCCTTAAGGTGTTGTCTCATCTTTCATTTATTAATTAATAAAATATTCAACAATTACATGCAATTACCCTTGACCCCACTTGGTCATTAATCACAAACTTTATAATAAAATTAAAACATAATGTCTCCTAAAACATAATTTTTTTTTGCAATTTGGGGTATGTGACATACACACCCCCTTAAATATAACATCATCCTCGATGTTATTTTATTCATCGTCCTTAGAGTTTCCATGGAACAGAATTGGATATGCTACCCACATATGACTCTCCAATTCCCAGGTGGCTTCTTCTGGACTAAGGTGCTTCCATTGCACCTTCGCCTGCCCAATGGTGTGATTCTGAAGCAAGATCTCCCTCCTTACGAGGATACAATCTAGTTCGACCAGAAAATCTCCTTCAGGTTCCACCTGCACATCATTCCAATTTATAACATGAGTAACATCATGTACATATTTTTTTAATACAGAGATATGAAAAACATTATGAACCTTTAAATTTGGCGGTAAATCTAGTTGATATGCCACCTGTCTCATCCTGGACAGTATTTCAAAAGGCCCACAATATCGGGGTGACAAATTAGCACAACTTCCTAACTTCAAAGAACTCTTTTAGGCCTTACCTTTATAAAAACATGTTCACCCACCTGGAACTCTTTCTGAGTTTGTTTAATATATGCTTGAGTTTTCTGTCTGTCTTGCGCAACTTTTAAGTTACCTTGCACCTATTTTACAATTAACTCCATCTCCTTTAGTAGTTAAGGTCCTAGTACTAACCTGTCAACTAGGTTACTCCATGAGATGGGGGTATTGCACTTTCTTCCATACAGAATTTCAAATGGGCTATATTTTGCTGAAGCTTGGTAGTGATTGTTATAAGCAAACTCTACCAGGTGTAAGTAATCCTCCCATTTACTTGGTTGTTCCTTAACATACATTCTTAGCATATCTTCCAATACTTGATTCACCCTTTCATTCTGTGCATCCATTTGGGGATGAAAATATATACTGAAATTTAAAGTAGTATTCAGGCCTTTAAATAAAGACTTCCAGAAATTGCCCATAAACTTAGGGTCTCTGTATGAAATTATAACTTTTGGTATCCCATGTAAATGAAATATTTGTTTCATGAATATATCAGCAATATTAGTAGCCTTGTAGGTGGTTTTTACTAGTATAAAATGAGTTGCTTTACTGAGTTTATCAACTACCACCATTATTGAATCTTTCAGATTCTGATTTCTAGGTAGACCTGTAATAAAATCAAGACTGATTATTTCCCATTCCAGCTAGGGATGGGTAATGGCTGTAGTAAACTGGCTAGATGCTGGTGTCCAATTTTAACTTGTTGACATTCAAAACACTTGGCAATGTATTCTACCAATTCATTTTTCATGTTTGGCCAAAAATAATCCTTCTGTAACATGGTTATAGTCTTTTGATAACCAGGATGTCCTGAGTAAGGAGTCTTATGAATTTCATTTAAAATCAATAGCTTAATTTTAGGTACATTAGGGATATACAGCCTATTTTTATAAAGCATTAATCTTTTTTCATTTAGACTATACCTTGTACTTAAACTTTCAGTTAAATTTCTGCTACTTTAGCTTGTAATTTCTGATAATTTTCATCCAATTTTACTCCTTCCTCTAGCTGTTCTTCTAAATCTGTTTTATAAGTGCTAATTGTTGCTACAAAGTTCAGTCTTATGTTTCTACTTAGAGCATCAACAACCTTATTTTCTTTTCCCTTAATATGTTGGATCTCAAAATCGTATTCGCTAAGGAAAGCTAGCCACCTAGCTTGCCTTGCGTTTAAGTTAGGTTGATCCAACAAATATTTTAATCCTTTATTATCTATCATTAACATAAATTCTCTTTCGATTAAGTGATGGCGCCACATCTTCAAAACATGTATGATGACATCCAACTCTAAATCATAAGTAGCATAGTTTTTCTCATGAATTTTAAGCTTCCTAGACTCGTATGCAACTACGTGTCCTTGAGTTAAGACCCCACCTAGACCATTGTTGCATGCGTCATTGTATACGACAAAGTCCTTATTAGGATCAACAATTCTTAATATTGGTGCAGTAGTTAATAATGTTTTTAACTTCTTAAAAATTTCTTCACACTTTTGATTCCACTCGAATTTCTTCCCTTTCTTCTGTAAAGAAGTTATGGGATTTGTGATTCTTGAGAACCCCTTAATGAATCTTCGATAGTAACCTGTAATCCCCATGAATGATCACACATCAGTCACATCCTTTGGGACTGGCCAATTTTCAATTGATTTTATCTTTTATGGATCAACTGAGATCCCTTCTTTAGTTACTAAACGGCCCAAGTATTGTATTTTATCCTTAAAGAAATCACACTTACTAAATTTAGCATAAAGTTGATGTTCTCTTAACTCTTGTAAAACAACTTTTAAGTGCTCCTCGTGTTCTTCTTTAGACTTAGAATAAATTAGAATGTCGTTAATGAATACCACTACGAATTTATCGAGATACTTATGTAATACATTATTCATTAAGAACATGAAGACTGCTGGGACATTAGTGAGCCCAAATGGCATGAAGACAAACTCATAGTGACCATATCTGGTCCTAAAAGCTGTCTTAAATATGTCTTCATCTTTGATTCGGACTTAGTGATAACCATATCGTAAATCAATCTTTGAAAATACAGTTGCTCCGTGCATCTGATCAAACAAATCATCTATGTGGGGCAACGAGTATCTATTTTTAATGGTCATTTTATTAAGTTGACGGTAGTCAATGCATAAGCGTAGAGTACCATCCTTCTTTTTAACGAAAATAACAGGAGCTCCGCAAGGAGACATGTTCGGCCTTATATACTTTTTATCAATAAGTTCCTTTAATTGTGATTTTAATTCATTTAGTTCCAATATATTCATCTGATAAGGGGCTTTTCAGTTGGGCACTACACCAAATACCAACTCAATGGTGAAGTCTAACTCCCTTTTTCAGAGGCAGTCCTGGAATTTCTTCTGGAAATACATCTGAATACTCTCTCAGGATTGGAATATCTTCCAGTTTTAGTTTATCTTCATTATTAATATGTTCTTCGTTAATTATAGTTACAACAAAGGCTTTACAACTCTTCCGAACAACTCTCTTTAATTGTAAAGCATAGATTTGTTTGATAGCCATTTTCCTAGGAATTCCTGTTACAGTTACTGTTTCTCCTTCATTATTTATGCAAGTAAAAGTTTTATCGAACAGTTCAAAACTAATATATGCTATTCTAACCAGTCCATACAAATTAACATGTCATAAGAGCCTAAACGAAGTACATTTAGCTTCATAAAGGTTTCAAATTGATTCATAATTACAGTACAGTTTTTTACAAAACTAATCACTTTTCTTTTTGCTCCAGTAGCTAGTTGAACTAACCATGACTTTGCAAACTTGTCTACTGATAAATTGCATTTTTCTACTAAATTAGGAGAAATATAAATCAGGATAGCCCTTGGGTCAATTGAAATAGAAATGGGTGTTTGATTCAGCTTACCTTCTACTTCCATCATGGAAGTTTGATAATCAGCCTTCCTATTTTCCAGCGCCACGTTGATCCTGGGCATCGTCCTTGCTAAGTCACCAACAGTCATCTCCTCCTGCACCATATGAATGTTGCTGATAGTATTCTTTCTGTTAGGGCAGGCTGATGCATAATGAGGTCCATTACAATCCCAACACTTTATTGGTTCTTTACGTTCATTATTCTTAATGTAGTTGCTGTGATTATTAGCAGGTTCTTTATTTCTAGGGCCATTAGGGTTTGATTGTGAATTACCTTTATTTCCTTGGAAATTCTTATTAGGAAAATTACATGTGTTATTATTCCTAAAATTAGGGTTAGATATGAAACCCTTCTTCTTCTGTTCAAAATTATTAGACCTCTTAGCCCTCCAGTTTGGCATACTTTCCCTTTTTCAATTCTGCGCATAGCAAAAATTTTCCTTTCGCATAGCCTCCTCAAGGGTTTTTGGGTTATCATATTCAATTCTGTCTTTAATGTGAAAGGGTAAACAACTTAGAAACCGTTGCACCTTAGGATTCTCATCCACAATGTAAGGCACGTAACGTAGTAAACTTAAAAATTTTATGTTTAATTCTTTCATGTTCATAGTTCCCAACTTCAGTTCATAGAATTCCTTAGCTCACTCTTCGTAGTACTGTTCCGACATAAAATTATTTTTAAAGTATTTCTTAAAGGTACTCCAGTTAATGTTCTTTTTCTTAATACCTTTTACTCGTTTTAAATCCTGCCACCAAATATCTACCTTTCCAGTTAAGTTGTAAATGGCCATCCTTGCTTTTAGCTGGTTGAGTAATTATAAATTTGGAAATACTTCTTCATTCCAGAAAACCATGATTCAGATTCCTCTCCTTTATCAGTTTCACCATTGAAATTTGGTGGTTTTATCTTCTTAAATTCTCTTGAAATTTCCTCATAAGGCTTAAATTTTCTTTTCCTAGAATGGTAATTATCCTCACTACTATCACTAGTTTACTGACGATTCTTCTTGTGTGAGTCACCATAAATTTCAGAGGACGAACTAATTTCAATTTTAGATTGTTTGGAATTTTTACTTTTATGTTGGTAGGACACATTTTTAGATCCTATCGGTTTATCTTTTCCTTCACTCTGAAATTTTTCCATCAGTATCTCGTTTAGCTCCTCTTGAGCCATTAGAATTCTTTCATTTTTTTTTTAACTATTTCCATTTCAGTTCTTAACTCTTTAATAGTTTGTAATAATTCTGAAGAATTGTTAGTTATTTCTTCCTTAATCAGTTCTCTTCTAGAATTACTTTGTTCATTAAATGGGGACTCTTCATCTGCATATTCCTCAAGTCTTTCCATACCTGAGGTTCTATTTCAGAAAAAAAAATTATGGTAATAACATTTCAAAAGAAAAATAATAATCAGTATGCATGCATTTTATCTACTGTTTGTTTACGCAGGTTGAGCCGCATTCAGGCCTAGTGTCTGAACGTGTGCTCTGATACCACATGTAATACTCCAAAATTTCATAAAAATTTAAAATTTTTCCTAAAACAATAAATGTTTACAATCGTCGCTTAAGAGGGACATTTAACTATTAACAATTAACATACTAAGGTCTAAACTAGAGCTAAAACTAATTCCTTTATTAATTTCTGTATCTGCATACCTCACTATATGCTTTCAAAGTTTAATATTAAATATTCGTTTAGCAGGTTATGAGCTGAAACAACTGTTTGTTTACTATGTACTAAAGTTTGTTTTTTTGTTTAAAAAAATGAAGGAACTTCAGTTCATGTTCGAGGCTTACTTAGGTTTTTAGCTAATGCAGTGAAGTAATGAATTATTCTACAGGTCTAATTACAGGTAAGACGTTTTGTATCCCAGTTTCAGGATCAAGATTTAATTATCTCACTAGCAAAGTAAATGCTAGAATATTTGCTTAGTTTACAGCTTTGAGCAAAAGAAGGTATCGTCAATTCTATATATTTACTTTTTGTTTATTTGTTTATAAGTGTAAATACTTGGAAATGAAATCACAACATAGAAATAGATGTTTTCTATTTAGCTTCAAATACAACTTGTACATCATTTTTTTTATCCTTTTGTTGTTGGATTAAAACAAACCCTACATGTACTCTGGAGAAAGATAAGTTCTCCAAATTAGATCTTACATTACAATGTTACTTGTTATCAAGGCAGCTTATATGTACTTGTATCAAGGTATAATCCTAAGCAATTATTTCATAAACTTAGGTATAAAATAAATGAATAATATATATGAAACTAATGGTTTCATGCATAGTAAAGTTCTATTAAAGCCTAGGTATTTACCATGTGTAAGTGAAAAGGACTCCATTATAAGGTTATAAGTGAAGTAATAATGCTTTGTTTTATGGGTGGAAATTCCATGACCTAGAGAACAATTATAACCATACCCCTTTGCACATATTGATACGAATTACATGATCTTCATTCTATAGATATATATCCTATTTAGGCAAAAATTATAACTATAATACCTTTACAATTTATGCTAAAGCATCTTATGATAAAAATAAATCTACTGATTTCCAAATGAAATTATAACAAAGGTTATGTATAACCTCTTTTTGCAGGCTGCACCCAAGGCTCTTGGAACTATAGAACAAAACTCAAAGTATCAAAATCATAGTGGGATCCATGTGGTTGTCGGTTAATGGATGGGGTTTTGACTTGGGTAAACCTCACTACATAAAACTCAAAACCCTAAAATATCTCATTACTTACCCTATCCTTCGATGTTGTTGAAGGTGCCTCCAGGCTCATGGCCTCATGGCCATTGATGCCATTGCTTTGTTTATGAGGGTGACATCCTGCGATACTACTATCTAGCTCAGTGTGTATCCTATTCCGTGTATTAGCCAAGTTGAAACCTTTGTTTGGTAGCAGTGGTTCCTAGTTTTTAAATTCACAACTTACCTTGTGGTTTTCGCATGACAGTGAGAAGTTTTAGTTTAGCTTTTATTGTGACTTTCTTACCTTTTTGAGGTTCTTGGCATTTCTTTCGCTCAGTTGTTAGGGTAAGAATTCTTTTTCAGTTAGGGTTTACTATGCAGAGTCGATACCGTACTGTGCGGCCAAGGCTAAAATTCTCCAGGTAATCTCGTTATTCCTTTTTGCATTTTTCCATAACTTCAATTTCTAGGTTTTCTTTTTTAAATAAAGAAAAACTTATCATTTCTCCAAATTGATGTGCAGGCCTGTTCTACAAGTGGAGTCTCCCGACCATGAGCTCGAAGACTTCGGGCAAAGAGGGGTCTCCACGTTCCTTCAGAAACTGGGTAAGCCTTGGTTCTTGCATGAGGTTTCTTCTGCGATAGTGTCTGGGGTTTTGGATGAGTACTGTTTCGTTGAGACTAAAAATATTTTTTTGTAGCTTCGTTTTGAACCACGTCATGGTTGTTAAGGCCGTGTGGTCGTAGACTATTTTGTAGAAATACTTGCAAGGCCATTTGGCCGTAACACTGTTTAGTTGGTTTTTAAATATGCTTAAGATATGGTTTGAAATCTTATGTGTTTTGAGTAACTCTGAAAGCTTTACTATGTTGGAAGCCATGTGTTTGGCACCGAGCTGTGGTTGAAAGGAATCATTGGCAGACTTGGACCGTGGGGTTTTTCGGTGTTGGATAAATCAGTTTGTATAAGTTTTATATTAATGGATTCTTTTCATAATCTTTTGTTTCTAAATTACCTGTGTCTAGAGGATAAAATTAATAGCCGTATGGCTTGACCATTGGATTTTAAGACTGAGAACGGATAGAGATAATTTGGTTTTGAAACGAACCTATGTTTGTTTTAATAAATTTTGCAGTCTTTTAGAATTACGGTCTTCAATTCTAAGGTGTTTATTTTGATTAAATTTGTATTTTAATTAAATATTAATATAGTATTTTCTTATTATGAAATGATAGTAGAAGAAGTGAAATTCTTCTTGGTTGTAGGGTTCGACCCCGTGAGCTGGTCTAGATTCATTATCATAGATTAGTTTTTAATTTAAGTTTTAAGTTATTATTATAACTCTTTTTATTTTAATAGAATTCTACTTTGTGTAAAATTGATTTGGATTACTTCATTTTTCTTTTCTTGTTTTATTGTAGTATATAATTAATAAACAATATAGTACTGTTTTCTGTGATATTCTTATTTAATATAAGGCATTTATAATATAGATATTGTAATTGTAAAAATAAATAATTTTGATTAATGAGATTATGGGTAATACTATAAAAACCCTATTCTTGAAAAGAGGAAGAAAAACAAAGTTAGTTGACAATTTTCCCTAATTTAGGGTTTGTATTTTTTTTATATGATTTAAAATCTCTGCAGTGTATTTGTTTAACTATAATGTATTTAATGCTTGATTTTACTTACAGTAATAATGAAATTACTTATGTGTTATTTGCCAAACCTAAATGATTACTGTAACTTCATTTTATTGTTTATTAGTTCCTCCTACTTATGTTATTTTTTTGTTCCTGTAATATTTAATAATTATGCGTATTTATAATAAACTAAGCATATAGCTAGTAATTATTTACTGCGTTAAAAAGAACACAGTTGCACAACTGTGTACTGGTTTTTAAAATACCTTCCTTTATAATAGTTCTTGTTTATCTTTTTAACATATGTATTCTAACTAAGGAAACTACTCAACATTCCTGTAAGGAATCAATAGAAAGTAAATAAACATAATCCTACATTCTTGATTTGTTTTAACCATCAACATTTAATCTCACCTATTGTACTAGAGTACTACCTTCTTGAAGGTGTGGAAAAATACATTTAGGTATTTTATTCATCATTAAATTTAAATTAACCCTAATCATTCATTCTAATCCAAATCTAATTGAGAATTTATCTATCTTTCAACAGTAAAAGATTTTCTCCAAGTAATTTTAATAATAGATGAAATAGACATATAAATATATTATTTCCTAAATTCATTCATTCTTGTTTCTAAGCTTGCATAGAGAAATTAGAAACAATATGTAGAACCTGGCAATATAGCAGAGGAGACAACAACTTAAGGAGCCCGTTCCTGCCAACCAACTCCTGAAGACTGCTGAACTGCAATTCTTAGGACCCGCAAGCCTATCTATTAGTCCACCTGGTTGAAAGCACTGGGTGAGAGAATAGGTTTAGAAACCTCTGGAACTCCAGAGAGTAATCAACAATAATCTTTCTGCCTATATTAGTAAGAACTCATCTCAAATTAGTTGCACTAGTTTAGTAATTCAACAATTTTCACTCAAACACTTCTGCCTGTCCCCTCCATCGAATTTCTTGTGCACCAATTTCACTCAAAAATTTCACAAGTAAAGAATGAGAAGCCTCAGCTGAATTCAATGGGAAGCTTTATCATGGCATGCCTAGGTATTTTGGGTCAGTTTTCACTTAATGAGCCACCTACTTTTGTTCCACTTTCTTGGGGAACATGACCAAAAAAATAGGGAAGTTGCCTCCTGCAACAACTAGAAGTAGTTTGAGGATGATTCCAAGTGTCAATCTACTCTCAACCCAACCTATTCCACCAAGTGGCCAGCAAAACACTCATTTAACAGCCTCCTTAAGCTGTTGTCTCATCTTTCATTTATTAATTAATGAAATATTCAGCAATTACATGCAATTACCCTTGACCCCACTTGGTCATTAATTACAAACTTTATAATGAAATTAAAACATAATGTATCCTAAAACATAAGATGTTTTTGCAATTTGGGGTATGTGAAACACCTGGAACTCTCTAAGAGTTCTGTTTAAATCAACATAACTTTTCTTCCTATCTTGGGTAGCCTTTAAATTTTTTTGTACCTGTTTCATGGTTAGTTCCATATCTTTCGACAAGTCAGTTCCTAACATTAATCTATTAACGAGGATGCTCCATGAAATTGGAGTGTTACACTTACGCCCATATAATATTTCAAATGAACTCATACCTACAGAAACTTGAAAATTATTATTATATGCAAATTCAACTAAGCGTAGGTAATCTTACCATTTAACTAGTTTGTCCATGACATACATCCTTAGCATGTCCTCTAAGACTTGATTTACTCTTTCAGTCTTCCCATCCGTTTATGGATGATATGCAGTACTGAAATTTAGGTGTGTGCCCAAACCTTTAAACAAGGCTTTCTAGAAGTTAACTGTAAAATTTGCGTCTCTATTTGAGACTATCACTTTTAGTACACCATGTAGCTTGAATATTTCTTTCATGTAAATATATGCAATGTTAACAACTTTATAGGTAGATTTAACAGGAATAAAATGAGCATCATTACTTAATTTGTCAACTACAACCATGATGGAATCATGTTGTCTGAAATTCTTTGGTAGGTCGGTGATGAAATCCATGCTAATTGTTTCCCATTTCCATTCTGGAATGGGTAATGGCTGCAAAAGTCTCGTTGGATGTTGATTCTATGCCTTAACTTGCTGGCATTCTAGGCAGCGAGCTAAGTATTCAACCAGTTCTTTATTCATGTTTGGCTAAAAGAAGTCCTTCCTGCTCAAAGTGATCATTTTCTGGTATCCAAGATGCCTTGAATACGATCTTTTATGTAGTTCATTCATGACTGTACGTTTAATTTCCATTATGTTTGGTATGTACAACCTATTTTTATGCATCAATAGTCCTTGTTCGTTTAGGTTGAAATCTGGTTTTACTTGATTTTGTTCATTTTTAGCAATCTTTTCTTTTAAAATATGATATTGTCTATCAGAATTTTCAACGCTTAGAATTTGATTTTCTAGATCATATTCATAGCTGCTACTTGCAAACAATAAATTTGCATGACGACTTAGAGCATATGCCACTTTATTTTATTTTCATTTTATATGTTTGATTTCAAAATCATGTTCGCTTAAAAAGGACAACCATTTGGCCTGTCTTGCATTCAAATTCTGCTAGTCAAATAAATATTTAAGACTTATGTTATCAGACATAAGTAAAAATTTCCTCCAATTAAGTAACGTCACAACATTTTTAAGGCGTGAATTATAACAACAAGATCTAAATCATGTGTTGCATAGTTTTTCTCATGTTCTTTTAATTTCCTGGATTCATATTCCACAACATATTTTTCTTGTAATAAAACTTCGCCTAGCCCTTCCTTGCAAGCATCGGTACATACGACAAAAACCTTGAATGGATTAGCAATGTTTAAGATCGGGGCAGTAGTTAATAGGTGTTTTAGTTTGTTAAATCTTTCCATGCATTTTTCATTCCATTCGAACTTTTTACCTTGCTTTTGTAAACAAGTTATGGGGTAGGAAATCTTAGAGAATCCTTCTATGAACTTCCGATAGTATCCAGTAATTCCCATAAATGATATGGTGTCATATACATTTTTAGGAACCAGTCATTCCATGATGGCCTTCACTTTTTCTGGATCATCTAAGATTCCATCCTTGGATACTACGTGTCTAAGGTATTGGATCTTATCTTTAAATAAATCACATTTATTGAATTTCGCCTAAAGCTATTGTTCTCTTAGTACTTGCAAAACTATTCTTAAATGTTCTTTATGTAATTGTTCGTTCTTAGAGTAGATTCGTATGTCGTTGTTGAAGATAACCACAACCTTATCTAGGTAGTTGCTTAATATGTTCATTAAACACATGAATGCAGCAGGTGCGTTTATCAAACCAAAAGGCATTACGACAAACTCATAGTGACTGCAGCAGGTCCTAAATGTAGTTTTAAAGATGTCTTCATATTGTATTCATACTTGATGGTAACCCGACCTTAAGTCTATCTTTGAGAGAATAGTTGCTCTATGGAATTGATCAAATAGATTTTCTATCCAAGGAAGTGGGTATCGGTTCTTATTGGTCATTTTATTTAACTGTCGGTAATCTATACATAATCTTAATTTTTCTTCATTCTTTTTCACAAACAAGACCGATGCTCCCCAGGGAGAGACATTAGGTCGAATGTACTTTTTGTCGTTTGGTTCTTGTAGTTGTGATTTCAGATCTGTAATTTCTATTACATTCATTCGATATGGAGCTTTCGATGTTGGTACTGATACGGGTATTGGATCGATTGTGAAGTCAATGTCTCTTTTCGGAGGAAGTCCAAGGAATTCTTCCAGAAAGATGTCTTCAAACTCTTTCAAGCCTTTGTATGTCTTCTAGTTTAAGTTTGTTATCATTTTCAGTACCATTAATTATATAAACATCAAACACTTTACATCCTTTTCTTACTGGTCTTTTCATTTTTAATGCATATATCTCT
The DNA here is from genome assembly GCA_001517045.1 of Pseudotsuga menziesii. Lineage (NCBI taxonomy): Eukaryota > Viridiplantae > Streptophyta > Pinopsida > Pinales > Pinaceae > Pseudotsuga > Pseudotsuga menziesii. The sequence continues at coordinate 172,732 of LPNX010525584.1, read as the reverse complement.
CTGATGGTCACCTTCCGAGGGATCCCTTTTACTTTTATATTATCTCCATTATTGTTAGTACAGGTAAAGGTTTTATCAAAACAGTTTAACACCACTTTATGCTCCTCTAGCCAATCCATTCCTATTAATAAATCATAGGATCCTAATGGAAGAATATTTACATTAACATGTGTAAGGAAATCAATCATCATCAATTTACAATTTCTAACAAGACTAGTAACTTTCCGTTTTGTACCTGTGGCTAATTGTAATAGCAACGATTTGTCAAACATTTTAGGTACTAATTTGCATAATTCAACTATTCTAGGTGATATATAGCCTAGGCTTGCACCTGGATCAATTAAAATAGAGATAGGTTGGTTGTTTATCATACCTTCAATTTTGACCATAGAAGTCTGGTGGCCTACTTGCCGATTTTTCAATGTAGCACATATTCTGGGCATGCTCCTTGCCATGTCCTCAACTGTAACTGCTTCTTGGATAGAATGAACATTAGAATTCTTTTTTCTTACTACACAATATTTAAAGTAGTGTGGCTCTCCACACTCCCAACATTTTAAGGGATCTTTTTGTGCTTGATTGTTATTAAAGACAGTTGAAGGTTCTTTTACTACATAATTTTGGGGTTTAAATCCTTGGTAGTTATTACCCTGATATCCCTTATAGTTATTTCATGTGTTTTTATGGAACTTCTTCTTCTTCTTTCTGGGATCAAAATTATTTGGCCCTTTATTTTTCCAAGCTGGTATACTTTCCCTTTCATTCTTGTTTTGGTCATAACAAAAGTTTTCCTTCCTTATCGCTTCCTCTAGCATCTTTAGATTGTCATATTAAATCCGTTCTTTGAACATGATGGGGAAACAGCCGAGGAACCATTGTATTTTAGGTTTCTCATTAATTATATAAGGAGCATAACGAAGCATAATTAAAAACTTATTGCATAGTTCTTTCATCATCATTGCTCCTAGCCTTAGTTCATAAAATTCTTTCTATTTTTCTTCATAATATTGTTCTAATAGGTACTTTCTTTTAAATATTTTCCAAGTTACATATCTCTCTTTTATCTCTTTAACCTTCTTTATGTCTTGCCACCATATATATGTTTTTCCAGTCTTATTATAGATGGCCATTTTAGCCTTTAATTCATCAGAGTAGTTGTATATCTGAAATACCTTTTTCATTCCGGACAACCAGGCTTCTTCCTCTATGCCCTTCTCAATTTCCCCATTAAACATGGGTGGTTTAATTTTCTTAAACTCCCCAGATATTTCCTCATAGGGTCTATATTTATTTTTCTTTTTGTTATTGTCACTGCTTTCACTTGACTCTTGTTGTTTTCTGTGATGTTTAACTGACTCTTCACTGAAAGTTTCAGGTTTATGGCTGGAAAATTATAGCTTTCTGCGCTTACGCTTGTAAGGTGTAGTTTTAAGTATTTCTCGTTCAGAATCCTTTTTTTTCATCGTTATGAAACTTATCTAACATAATAGTGTTTATCTCTTCCCGATTATTTAGAATTCACTCATTATCTTCTTTAACTTTTCTTAATTCAGACCTTAACTCTTTGACAGTTCTTTATAATTTAGATTTATTATCTTGAATGTCATTTAAGTCTACCCAAATTTTCCCATCCCTTATGTTTTTCTCTTCACAATTTAAATAATTTTATGGGTGATGTTCTTCTTCTGTAGACATCTCAGTATCTGCCATGTTTCCTGTAGACTATAGTTATTCTTCTCTTTGCTGTTTGTAAGAGAATTTAACCAAAATAAAATAGAAGCTAGTTTTATGTTTTCTGTAACAGTTCTAGTGTTGTGCCGATTCAGACCTAGTGTTGTAACTGTGCTTTGATACCATTATGTAACACACCTCAAAATCCATAATTTTTTTTCTTTATATAACATATATCTAAAGACACAATATTTAAGTCCCTAACTGTAATAGGAATTATAGAACATTGAGAGTTTATTGCATATTCTTGGCATTACTTGTTTGTTCAATCATTCAATCTTGGCTTACAGTTGGATATTCAGCTTGCTTCCAAGTTGATCCACTTTCATGGGTCATGTGACTCCTTTGAGTCTTTCAAAGAATGCATTTTCCGTCACTGCATTATGTCCTAGTATCCGTCTGGTTTAAGTCAATGCTTCCAAGTCTTTTGTTGTGCCGCCCGATGTTCAAAGGGAAGTTGAAAGTTTACCTCTGCAGTCAAAACAACCTTTGTGTTAGTGCCTTTTGAGTCAGTCCTATGGTTACATCATCTACAACATTCCAGAACTTTGTTCCGAGTTTCATGTCATCGATGTGGGATTCATCATGGCCCTCCTCCAATGAGACTATTCCTGTCGACATCAACTCATCATCTAGGAATTAGTCTTAGAAACAAGTTTAGTACCTTGATATATGTATTCCTTAATGACAGATTCTCTCGCTCTCAACATAGCTTCACATCATTGACCTTTGATCGATAGACTCGACTGAGTGTTCGACATCAAATCATCTATTCACACTCAGGATATTGTACTAGGGTACCTTGGGAATCATTGACATCAATGGTGAGCTCCCTCACAGTTGTTAAAGGTTCACATCATTGACTGGTAATCAAGTGGTTTCTACCATGTTTGACATCAAATAATTGTAATCACATGGATAGAATCATACTTTGTGGAAGACGAGACAAAGACCTTGGGTATTTGTTAGAAGCACTCATTTCTTTCCCTAGTTTGTGATGGAGTATATTGTATGAAGTCCTAGCATGGATCCACATTTGTATGGTCATGGCTGTGCTCAAATTTGTTTTCATTTGACATAGATCTACAATGCATTTCTAGTAGCTATGTCCCAAGTTTGAGTCCTCTATCACATGGATCTACACTGTATTCTAGTAGCCATGTTTGTTAATCTCTCTCATGGATCTGCCTTGTGTTGGTCTGCAACCATGATGAGGACACATTTGGTCATGAGTCAAAAGTATTGATGCATTACAGATGCCTAGTTGATGATGATCTTCGATCAAGCTAATTCTTTCCTTGAAGTGTTAACTTGCTCTTTCAAAGTTATTGCCTATCATATCCCTCTAGCCTCATGCTTTGGGGGGCAGTCTGTTACACATAAATATCGTCATCATCATGTGATGAGGTCCCAAACATCAGTTATTGCCCTGAATCCCAAATTGTGAAGTGAAAATACTGGCCCTGACTTTAGTCTTGCATACAAAAATACAACACCGCTTTTGTCCATATTACAAGGAGCATTACTCCCTTCATTAAACTTGGGTAACACTCACTGTATTTTGACAGTAGGCGGTGCCACTACCTTTTCCCCTTATTCAATGTGCGGTTCTTCCCTGTCACCGCTCTATCATAGTGGAGGAGAAGTGGTGCCCAAGGTAAAAAGTAAAAAAGAGAAGTTTCCACGAAGCTTCTCGAAGGAATACTTCGTGGAAACCTCATCCCTACTCCCGAGGACCACTTGGAGTCAAGATCCATCCTTTTGGGATCTCCCTTCCACCTCAACCACCATTTACTCAACCATCCCTATCCTCCCAAGGCCTATAAAACCAGGCTCATACCCCATGGTTGAGAGAGATAAAAGTTACAATGTTGCATTGGATTCTGTCCTAATTCAGTAGGGTGAGCATAGGAGGAGCAAGTTGGAGATTTTGGGGACAAGGCATTGGCATGAGAAGAAGCATCACGACACTAAGGCGAAGGTTGTAAGATTTCTTCTTTATTATTAATGCAAAGTTGGTTCCTTTCCCCATAAAGTATGTTGTGTTATAATCATGTATTTTACTATTGGATTCCTTAGTCACTGACATAGATTTGTGGATTATATTTTGGTTCTTTTTTATCTTGTTTGCTTGTTTCATGTGATCATGTAGGTACGTTCATGAAGAGACATCACCATAGGAAACAACTACACCATTATATCAAAGGGACTCATTCTAGATCTCCACAACTTCTAGGGGGAGTCTTCCAATTCTGTTGTAGCTCATTTGTTCTAGATCTGAACCATTCATACTAGAGGAACAACTCTTTCCCGCAAGAGGTGCATTTTTCCTAGCAATAGTTCCTTCCGCAATTATTCTTCAACAATATTCCTTCTGCAACTGCGGATTATGGTTTACTTTTTAACCTTTGTAAATTACTCTCCCGTAATTAATCTTCCACAATGTAGATTACAGATTGCGGGATGTAATTTGACTTTTTATAAATTATCCCTCCGCAATTAACCTTCCGTAATGCAAATTGCGGATTGCAGAACGTATTTTAACTCTTTATAATTTATCCTTCTGCAATTGACCTTCCACAATGCGGATTGCGGATTGCGGAACATATTTTAACTCTTTATAAATTATCCCTCCACAATTAGCCTTCTGCGATGCGGATTGCAGATTGCAGAACATATTTTAACTCTTTATAATTTATCCCTCTGGAATTGTCCTTCCACGATGCCGATTACAGATTACAGAACATATTTTAACTCTTTATAATTTATCCCCTCGCAATTGACCTTCCGCAATGTGGATTACAGATTACGAAACATATTTTAACTTTGTATAAATTATCCCTCCGCAATTGACCTTCCGCAATGCAGACTGTGGAACATATTTTAACTCTTTACAATTTATCCCTCTGTAATTGACCTTCCGAAATGCGTATTGTGGATTGCAGAACATATTTAAGTCTTTATAAATTATACCTTCGCAATTGACCTTCTATAATGTAGATTGCATATTGCAGAACATATTTTAACTCTTTATAATTTATACCTCTGCAATTGACCTTCCACAATGAGGATTGCGAAACATATTTTAACATTTTTAGGGGTTAATCTCCCGCAATTCACCTTACGCAATGCAGATTGTGGATTTCTATAAAATACTGTTGTTTAACTGACAAGGTAATGATTGATATGATATTAGTAGATATGTAATTGGTTAGATGAATACATTATAATCATTTAAATTGGTTCCCTAATATCCCGATTTGAAACAATCTCGATTGTACAAATTAACTAGATCTATTCCATAATACATTATGCGATTAATTTCACAGGAATAATTTACAGACATGCAAATAATTTCAAAGAACGAGTATTGAATTCGAAACCATAACAAGTCAATAACAACCAGATCTAAATAATTATGCTCAGAACGAATTACTAATTACTACAGTAATAACATTACTAACAATCCTTGATGCAGGTATGGATGCCCAATCTTAGATGCGTTAAGAAATAATCTAACATTGCAAAGATATGATATACTACAGAAAACATGGATGCATAAATTTTTTTCCTAGACGTATAGTTAGATTCGACATTAAAATACGCATTCTCCTGTAACTAAAATCAATCATAAGCAGCAGAATAAGAACCTGGCACCAACGCTGGAAAAATAGAAGTGGAGAAGTTGTTCCTCCAAACCAACTCCCACTGCAGCCAAGTTACTTGTTCCAAAACCCCCGAGCCTGTTCGCTGAACCACAAGAGAAAAATACTTCAATGCACCATCTTGTGCATTTCACAGATGTTAATCCCCATCCAATTCTAGCCTCCTGCTGCTTATGGACATACTAATTTATAGTATTTTTTCTAGAACTTGGTCATTTATGAGCCTCCTTCTCTTTAGCACTCAACTAGGAGTGCTAACTTGATTTTGGGGGATGATGCCTCCTGCATCTTGAGTTCTCACTCATTGGTTTCTACCACTTGTCTTTTCCCTCTTGTGGGTCAGTACACACTCTTCAACAACTATATCCACTTTTTCCCGCCTCAAATTATTTTATTAAATAAAAATGTTTTTATTACAAAGTGTTTTATTCTTGACTTTTCTGTCAAAAATAATAAAAATAATAAAATAATAAATAAAGTATTTTTCCAGCAGAATTAATAATAATTATTAATTCAGGGGTATTACAAATAGTATACATAATACATATGATAAGGAAACATACATAAACAAGAAAGCATGCCCATCTTTTTAATGAAAAGATAATGTCAATAATATGTGTAATACATAATACATATGATAAGGAAATCACATAAATAAGCAAGCATGTACATCTCTTTCATTATAGTGTTAATATCAATAATATGCATAGTGCACACTACTTATTATAAAAAGGAAATACTTAAATCAACATTTCTAAGCAATTAGATGCTTATATTTAAGCAAATGTGTTTTTGAAAATGTGAGAGAGATGGTGACCTACCTTGAGTTTTAGCCATCATATTGGTGAGTCTATCCACAATGTCCATAGATAATGTTGGCCACAACATTATCTATGTGCATATTAGTTGTGTAGTCTACTCCCTCACTAGCATTAGTGTAGTGGTTCAATGCAATGAGCAACCTCTTGTAAGTTGGTCACAACATTATCTATGGGCATACTAANATATATATGGATTTATAACAATTATAGTTATTATATTAATCATTATATAAGTTTATTAATTATTAGTTAACAATGAACTTTAGATTTTGTCACACAATCATAATTAAGTTTAATAAGGATCTGCATAAATGTATGTACTTTGCGTGCACACACACATCATTAACCATTTTAGAGAAGTTTGATATAAAAATACCACTCCCATATTTTTTTGCACTATAACCTCCCCCCAAAACTTTCCTTAACATTATAGTCACCTTTGGAATCCTTAAGGGCCTTCTAACATTGAAGTTGTATAAGTGACCTAACATACATTATTTTAGGTTTTCTCTTGGTTTTATATTTTGTTCTATGGGTTGTTTGTTGTAAACATTCCATGTGCCAACATTTAATTGTTTTCAAACCCTTTTCAAGATTGTGACAAGTCGTAGGTGCATCTATTACATTCTTTGTAGTGTGATAAGCAGTAATTGAATAAAACATTATGCTTATTAATTTTTTAATGAAAATTATAGTGTATTATTGTGAGATGCTGAGTTTAATTTTCTTTTTATTCATTTTAGCATAATAAAGTTTGATCCAACATTGTTTGAGGGCCTCAATTGTTCCAAAACATTTCTTTTCTTATCTTTAAGTTAGTAACCCATGTGAAAGGGTGTTTATTTCCCTATTATTATTGGTAATAGAACAAACTTGTATGTTTACCTTGATTGTATTTTCTTTCACATTACATATTTCCTAATAATCATAATAGGGTTATCTTACATATTTCTTAATAATCATAATAGGTTATTTTTTTTTATTAATTTCCTTTCTCTTCTCCTTATTTGTTCCAACCCTTTCTTCATCATGAAGACTTGTATTTTATTCTCTTCTCCTTTTTTATCTTTATTTTTTTCTTTTATGGTTCTTTGTAGCCCTCATATTAGGATCTCTTCGATGTAAGGTATCTTAAACATGAATACAACATCATTAGATTGCTCTTATATCTCTTATGTTTCTTTTTCATGGTCTATGATTGAACATATTATTGTTAATGTAAACCAATCCCAATCTTATATGGAAGTGGATGATGATAGAAATACTTTGGATTTTCATAAATTAAAGTCGTTAAAAAACCCAGTCTTCAACAATAGAAGCATTTCATTTAATCCTTTTTCTATTTTACTATTTAAATGTTTTATATATTTTTTTAAAGTCAAGTTACAAAAAGAGTATAAATAGAGGAGATGCGTTCCTCATTTTAACACACACTCACTCGTGTATAGCGCATAGGAGAGAGGGATATATATATCTGCTGAAGGAGGCACACCCGTTTAGGGTCTTGTCTTGTACTTTTGATACATCTTATACATAGCAAGTTTTGCTCGGTTTTCTTCCCCATGAGGGTTTCTCGGGATAAATCTTTGTGTTCTTTTGTGTGGTTGTTCTTGTCTATCTTTCAGTGATCCTTTTGCTTATGGTTATGTTGTTATGATGCTAAATGTTATAAGATTTGATATAACCATTAAAAATTAACATTAATATCAATGATGCATAATACACACTACTTATTATAAAAAGGAAATACTTAAATCAACATTTCTAAGAAATTAGATGCATATATTTAAGCAAATGTGTTTTTGAAAATGTGGGAGAGAGATGGTGACCTACCTTGATTTCTAGCCATAATATTGGTGAGTCTATCCACAACGTCCATAGATAATGTTGGCCACAACATTATCTATGTGCATATTAGTTTTGTAGTCTACTCCCTTGCTAGCATTAGTTTAGTGGTTTGATGCAATGATCAACCTCTTGTAAGTTGGCCACAACATTATCTATGGGCATACTAACTTTGTGCTCTGTCCACCTGAAGAAGTGAACAATATCATTTTATTCTCATCCAAAAGTGATACTTCATCAAGAATATATATATGGATTTATGACAATTATAGTTATTATATTACTCATTATATAAGTTTATTAATGATTAGTTAACACTGAATTTTAAACTTTGTCACACAATCATAATTGAGTTTAATAAGGATCTGCACACATGTATGTACTTTGTGCGCACACACATCATTAACCAAAGTTTTAGAGAAGTTTGATCTAATATATACCACTCTCATATTTTTTTTGCACTATAACCTCCCCCCAAAACCTTCCTAAATCTTCTAGTCACCTTTGGAATCCTTAAGGGCCTTCCAACATTGAAGTTGTATAAGTGACCTAACATACATTAGTTTAGGTTTTCTCTTGGTTGTATATTTTGTTCTATGGGTTGTTTATTGTAAACATCCCATGTGACATATTTATTTGTTTTCAAACCGTTGTAAAGATTGTGACAAGTCGTAGGTGCATCTATTACATTCCTTTGTAGTGTGATAAGTAATAATTGAATAAAACATGATGCCTATTAATTTTGTAATGAAAATTATAGTATATTATTGTGAGATGCTTAGTTTAAGTTACTTATATTCATTTTAGCATAATGAAGTTTGATCCAAAATTATTTGAAGGCCTCAATTGTTCCAAAACATTTCGTTTCTTATTTTTAAGTTAGCAACCCATGTGAAAGGGTATTTATTTCTCTTATTATAATTGGCAATAGAACAAACTTGTATGTCTACCTTAATTGTCTTTTCTTCCACATTACATATTTCCTAATAATCATAATAGGGCTATCTTACATATTTATTAATAATCATAATAGGCTATTTTTTTATTAATTTCCTTTCTCTTCTCCTTATTTGTTCCAACCTTTTCTTCATCATGAGGACTTGTATTTTATTCTCTTCTCCTTTTGATCTTTATTTTTTTCTTTTATGATTCTTTGTAACCCTCACCTTAGGATCTCTTTGATGTAAGGTATCTTAAACATGAATACAACATTATTAGATTTCTCTTACGTCTCTTCTGTTTCTTTTTCATGGTTTATGATTGAACATATTATTGTTAATGTAAACCAATCTCAATCTTTTATGGAAGTGGATGATGATGGGAATACTTGGAATTTTCCAAAATTAAATTAGTTAAGAAACCTAGTCTTCAACAATACAAGCATTTCATTTAATTCTCTTTCTATTTTACTAATTAAATGTTTTATATCTTTTTTAAAATCCATTTTTTCTTTTTCTTTCAAAAAAATAAGTTGTTTCATACATCTTACTAAATTTAAATATAATTCTAAAAACCATGTTTCACTTTTCTTAAATAATTTTACTTATACCATTAATTTATTTCAAACAATTAAAAACTAAACATAAACTTTAATGGAATGCCATCCTTTCCTTTCTAACTTTAATCATGGAATAATTTATGTAACTTTAAACTCTACCTCCCTTTCTTACATTATACTATTCTTATATTAGAAAGAACATTCTTACCACACCCCACATGGTGCTTTAATACAACCATACACCCACCTAGATACTTATATCTCTCACATCCCTCTATGTGTTCAAAACATCGATAATGAATGCATAACACATATTGTAAAGGATAATACAAACAAGCATACATATACATATACATATACATATACATATATATATATGACATCAAAACATTAATATCCATAATACATAGGTATAGAGAAAGCAAGCATACCTCTCTATCAACAAATTAAAGTCAATGGTATGTATTATTAATGTCAATGGTATGCATAATACATATGATAAAATGGTATGTATTATTAATGTCAATGGTATGCATAATACATATGATAAGGAAAATTACTTAAACAAGCAAGTATGCACATCTCTCTTGTCATAACATTAATATCAATAATATGCATAAGACACATGCACAGCCACATATTAATAAAGAAGAAACCATGCAGGTTTCTTTGGTAAAATGATTAACGTCAATAGTTTGTGTAATACATATGATAAAGAAAAATACGTAAAGAAGCAAACATGTACATCTCCTTTGTCATAACGTTAATATCATTATATTTATGAAGAAATGCTTAAATGAACATTTCTAAATAATTAGACACAAATATTTAAACAAATGCGTTTTTCAGAAAGTAATTAAATCTATCCAAGGTTTTTGGGTGAATGGTTAGAGAATCAATTACTTTTATATATTTTGGGTGAATGGTTAGAGAATCAATTACCCACTACGTTATACCAGCTCTCTCTGTAACAAGGGCCACTGTCGATGAGTCTAGGGATACAAATCCATAAGAACGTATCGATTTTTCTTGCTACAATATCCCAATTTTCTATCACTCCTCCCCCATCATCCTGGACAACCCAAGGAACGAGGCTCCCTTCTGAATTCTCTAAGTTAATAGTCCCTTAGGCTCTGTTCTCCAAGTTAATAGTCCCTTGGGTTTCTTAAACCAATTCCTTTCCAAGGCTCCATAATAGGCTATCCAAGGTCTCTCCATAACAGGACTCCAAGAAACTCTGTCATTCTTAGGTACATGTCCAAACTATAATATCAGTGATGGTTGTAGGCTATGGTACGAATGATGGTGGCTCATATATGACAACAACTGATGGTTGAATTATAGAAGAATAATCCTGAACTAGTTATCAATAATTTATATGCATGTTGAGAACTAGCCAAGTGGCATGCAAGGCTAAGGAGAGATGGACAAATGAAACACATGGGGAGTTCACCTTTTCCCCTAACTAATACTAAGGTTTAGGATAATTAAGTATGGATAAGGTTAAGGTACTTTAATTAAAGAGTCATTTTTATTAAAAGAATGACAAAAATGGAATAACAAGGACATTGACTTAAACAATAATCCACTAGGGCCATCTCCCCCCTAACTCCCTTCTCATTCTCCCTCTTGTGGAATTATATCCCCCAATCTTTTCTTCATCCTTCTTATTCTATAATAGTCATGTATTTTATATTAATATAAAGTGTAAATAATTACATCATATGGTCACACTATACCATTTATCCCTAGATCCTATCCATTTCATTAATATTTACATGATTACATTATGGGGTCAACAGGGTGTTACATTCCCCTCCCCCTTAATTTATGCATTGTCCTTAGTACATCATTAACACAATATATACAATGAAATAATTTAACATGTCTTTATACATGTAGAATATCTCGCTACACGACATCCTTTAGTTTCGAAGTTGTTTCCTTGGTTGTATATGCCACAATATTCTTGGTCCTTGTAATATGGAATAGTTGTTGGCCATCTCATCTACAACGCACCAATATTGATTATTTGCTTCCCTAGTGGCATTTCTAGGCTTGGAACATCCACATGTGGCTATATCAACCATTAAGAATAAGTGTGCATGCACTACTAGATTTAGATGTCTTATTCCATGCTTATTCGATGATTTTTTGTGTCAAAATAACATGGCTTCTAACGTCGATCAAATGTCCATAGACAAACATTAGGTGATGTTACTAAGCGTGGAATTAACGTGGAATATGAACTAGATTTTTTCACAACTTAGCTCATAAAAAAATATGGATTGAATGTTGGTTCAATGTCAGTTTACTGTTAGAAAATATACATTCCCTAATGTTGATTAAACATCCTAAAAGAGATGTTACTTAACGTGGAAATAATGTCATTCCAACATCCAAAAATGTATGATTGCAACATGGATCTAACATCGCCTAAAAGTTCAAAAAGCTACATTTGGGATGTGGATCTAATGTGGATCATACGTTCAATAAGATACATTTTAAACGTAGACCTAACATCGGCTAAACATCTGATAATCCACATCTAGAGTTTCCTTGAACAAAACAAATGTGGATTTTATATCTACCTAACATCAATTATTCTTTAAATAATGACGTTATATTTATGTTACTGATGTTCAATCCATGTCATTTGTACGTCAGATAAACATTGGTTAAACGTATGATAAGCCATGTTTATAAATGGATTGAACAAAAAAATTGGGATGTGATGTCCAAGTCCCTTTGAATAAATGTTGATTAACTTGTAATTAATTGACGTTAGAGTTATGCTACCGACATTTGACCCATGTCGCTCATACGTTAGATGACCATTGAGTAAACACTCTAGAAGAAACATTTATAATTGGCTTGAACAAAAAAAAATGTGGACACAATTTCCAAGTCTCGTCGAATTAATTTTGATTAAACCGTCAATAAGTGACATGAGATTTATGTTATTGATGTTCGATACATGCCTCTCATGTGTCGAACACACATCGGTTAAAAATCTGATAAGGCATGTTCATAAATGGCTTGAAGTTTGTAATTTTTGTGCACAATTTTTTCCTAGTCTATGGTCATCTACAAGAGATCAATGGCTGGTAAGAAATGGGTTTCATTTCCTCTAAACCTGACATTGGTTCAATAGGGAAGGAACATGATCAACCACTTTGATCAAGCATCAAATAAATGGAGCAATTTTTAATTGTCAAAGAGTGCATATATCTATAATATGATCATACTTATACCTATAAAATGCCGGTCACTCCCCTTTATTTCTAGACCTTTCACCTTAAATATCACTTGTATTCTTATTTTCAAGTGAGGAATTATTAAATTATAGTTGTGACTTTTCAATGGTATCATCACTTAGAGATAAAGAGAGAATAAATGACAATATTTCCTTTTAGCCCATGATTGATGATGAAAACAAGTTGTTGAGCTTATGATTACTACATGACTCTGAAATATCTGCAATCAATCCTCTTGCTAGTGATGTATGCAAACATTGAAAATTATACAATTCGATCTAAATACTATTTTCTTACTGCTCAAAAAATGATATCTAGACTTACATAATTTGTTGTAACTGTTGGCTATAGATATGATTTGTAATGTATCATCTTTGACAGTTGATTTCTGAATCTAGCATGATCTCATTTACAACAATAAAAATCCATTCACTATTATTTTCATGTGCATTATTCATTATATGTCTTTCTTCGGATTTTGAAATGTTGAAAAGAGGGCTTGTTCTCCATGGGACTCCAAAGGATCCTTAATAGAAAAAATGTGTCCAATTTAGATTCCCAATAATGGATTTTGAGATGAGATGGAACAAGTTTGCACCATGTTTAACCACTATGCCATCTCTAACATTCAATACCTTTGTAAGAAGTGTCAATTGATCATCCATTGTGTAATAGACAAGATATACATGATAAGATTTCTATTTGATAATTTATTCAAAACCAGTTCAAAGTATAAACTTCAATTTCTAATATATTTACTATCATGTAATTGAACTAGTGCTTTGATACACTTCAATTCTTCCTTTGACTATTCACACACCAAGAGTTTTGGAAAACGAGAATTGTGATGAGGTAGATTGTATGTTAACAAGTTCTGAAGGTAGGTTCTTTCTTACAAGTTACCATCAACCTTGTTTCATTCTCATCAAAAATTTGATTTGGAAACCTATGTTCAACATGAACCGTTTATACACTATTTATGTTCTTAATTAAATTATTTTTTCACATCAAGTTCTGGGCTCTAACATTATCAAATAAGGTGAGAACTTTGTTGCATTTGACAACTTTGTGGGGTGTCACAAATGATACATGATAGAGCTACTGTAATTATGTTAGTGACATAGCTTGGCATTTATAATGAGGGGTTCTCCACTTGGATGGATTCTCCATGATATCTTTAATCATTTGATATGCTTCCTTCCCAATGCAAAGTATCTTATCTAATACAATTTGAAAAAATAGGCCAATTATGTAGAGGTAAGATTAAAAAATGTGCAATGGATATTACACTTGATTGGTTGATTGCGAATCAATTCTTGTCTGAACTAAGAGTTGTTTTATTTTTTATGAAATACACTACAATCTATCTGTTTCTACAATTGAAAACTAAAATGTATTACTAGTGATGGTTCTCACAATACTTATCGATCATTTGCTAAAGGGGAATACCACACAATTTTTGACATTCAACATAATACAAAGTGATCAATATCTCGTAGTAAAAAGAAAAAAATTATATGAAAAGAAACCAAACTATGTTTGTAGATATAATTACATCATTCTTCAAAGCTTAGGAGATTATATTATATTACATGAGAATGAATATGTCTCTAAATAGTCCATAGGTGCATTGCCACATATGTGATTGCATTCCTTCGATATATTAATGTTTGATTTTGATTTGAAACATAGAATTAAAATGTCTTATGAACTCCCTTGACATACTAGATATGATGAACCATCCTTCCCATCTCCTTCATTCATGCATGAACATTAACATATTTTCTCTTTTCCTTCTAAGCACAGGTTACATTATCATGGTATGTGGATTCCATAGGCATTTCTATTTTCATATCAAGTTGGAAAGTGTTTCTAGAATGTCTTATTATGTTTTAACCTTCACCTCATAACTCTTGTGCTATTGAACTTTTTATTTAGTAACAACATTAAAAACTACTTAACATTTTTGTTAATCACATCATATATGAAAAATCTCTTGGTGGATTCAAATTGAAGAGAATTTTTACTTTCACCATATTTTATTGATTTGGTAAGTCCTAATTAGATGAAATGGAGTCACTCCATTGGACAGGTCTTGTGCATACCTAGATATTTATCATTTGTATGCATGCATCAAGACAATCGATATGAACTCCTTCTCTAACCTGAAATTTCTATTGGATTTTAACTAACAAGTTCACCTTTGCGATTGTGACAACTCTGGTTTGGTATGAGGTATGATGTTTGCAAATTCTAAGATTTTTGAACCCAAAAATTGTCAATTCTAAATAGAATCTAGTAATCCACCTAAAAGTTTCCCTACAAGAGAATTATGCTTTACTTAACTCTTTGGGATTTTAATCTCAAACAACAAATTATAATCAAGGTCGTGATAGTTAATGCAGTACGTACCTTCAACATATGTTACAAATCAATACAAAGGATTGGTCCTTGTAGGAAATAGGTCTATGATCAATTGCATCATAGGAGTAGGGAGAATTCAAATCTTTATTAGCTTAGCAATAGAAGCACAAATTGTTATTTTATGGCGTGAATCTAAATAAAATCCAAGGGGAGTCACAAGGGCATAATCAAATGTCATTTTTTCTCTTTTCTATGAAAATGGAGATTGTCATTTTTATCCAAAAGAATATCTATTTAGAAAATTTAGTCTCAATATATGAAGTTCAATGCTACACATTAGGCTTGGAATGTGTTAGAACATCATCCCACCTAGTACCATGGTCACATACGACCTAGAACATACTTACATTCATTTTCCACTTATGTTGCATAGTCCAAAGATTGGGTATGTTGGATTCCTAAGGTGATTGGGGGTTTTGGAATGTGAAAGTATGATTCAAAACAATATCTAGGAGTTAAGGGAATCTTCACAATCTAATTTATTCACAATATATGCAGGAAAATAGTAAAAGAGAACAAAATAACACACACAGATAGTGCCAATAACTGATGTTTCTATTAGTGTACAACTTGTACATATGTTTGGTACATACTTATAATACATTGGGATAAAATCATTAGCCTATGGAGGTCATATGGATGCATACATGTGTCATACTAGGATTTGACCCCAAAACCCCCTAAGTGGACCAATAAGCTCCCAAACCATCCCAAATAGTCATGAATTCTAGTTGAACATGGCTGGAGCACATTGGATCACAAATGACGGCATGCTAGGCATGGGGGAGCACATGTGTGAGTGGGAGAGGCTCTAGGAGGCAGTAAATGCCCAAGGAAATCCAACAACCACCAAATACATACACTAGCGCCCATGGTCAAACAAGTTCCTTGATTTAAGGGATGGGGGGCACAAAAATACTAACTGTCATCAATGAGGGTATTTGGAATGTAAGAATGATCAAAGTATAGAACCTCAATTATCAGAATGATGAAGGTGGAGCACCTCAACTGTCAGTAAATGAGTCTAAAACACACTATAGACCAAGGTTGATCAACATAGCCTAGATGAAAAACTATCCTAGGTGTATGATCATGGTACTAAGGTGGATTAATAATCTAACACCCCCTATTAATCATAAATTAGTATAAATTAAACCAAATGACTATTGAGGCCTTGGAAACTAAGGCTCAAGTAAACTCTTACAACAAAAAATTTATTAGTCCATATAACTGAGGTAAGAAGGAAAACCACATGGGAACAAAACCTCCCCTCTAAAATGGAAATGACATAGATATGATCAAAATTTATTCAATAGGTCCTCTTATTCACTTGAATGAGATGAAAGAAAAAATTCTTGGTGATGAATTTGGTGAATATGTTGTGGATGCAAAGATCATGCATCAATGCATCAATGTGTTGTAGACAAAGAACATGTGGAGAGGGCCCTTGAAGGTCATCATTTTCTGATGGAGGAGATTCATAAAAAATATTTTTGCTTCAACCATACTCTGATCTGGAAACATAATCAATGATGGAAAATATATATCCACAAACTCTTTCCCAAAGAGCATCAAAAGACTCAATAAAATCAACCTCACGTGTAGCTGCCATATCATGAATTAAACCATGAATTTTCTTCCCAATTTGATGAAGAACTTTCATAGATATGTAGCAAATATCACGAGGCTCTGAAATATCAGAATATAAGTTATATACAACAGAAAATATCAGACGTATAGTGTATCCATGAGAGAATGGGTCCATAGTGGGAAAACAGTGGGCAACTAGATCACACTAACAGTTGAGCGATCTTGGATGGTTTGGAGATTTTAAATCTGAACCATAGATAGCGATATCAAGTCTAGACATGTGGAATAGTAGTCCCATAAAGGAAAATGATATGCATATCCAACCAATGAATGATATGCAAGACATAAGAACAACATACACAAGTGATATAGTATTGGAAACAAGGCAGTTTTGAGATTTTCTAACTAGCAAAATTGAGGATTGTTGGGTATTTTGGGTATCAAGTGGTTGGGGAAATGAGTCTATGACTGTCATAACCTGGATATAATCCTATTTATCACCTTTAGAATCAGAATAAGAAGGATATGAATGGAGTGGGAAAGAGCTTTCAGAAGACAAGTCAAAAACTAGTGAAAATGACTAGTTTTTGGAGGAAACTTTGGTGAATTGTTTGGGGTTTCTTCCAAAGAAGGGATGGAGGTTTCAGATTCTGATATATAATATTGTGAATCAGAAAAAATTACATATGAAACAGAGACATGAGAAAAATGTTTCTCCCTTGCACCCAAAGAATACAAGTGCTTACCATCTTCTTTGTCCAAGAAGGGCTTGCGCTCCCCTCTTCTTGCAAAATATGGAACATCAATATTGTTCTCCTCAAAGAGTTTGGTAATGATGTCCATGTTCTTTCCAAAGCAATATTTTTCATGATGTGAACCTATGAAATAATCACATTTGGGATTCTCTCTCCTACTCTTCATATTCCTGGCTTTTGAATCCTCATCAGTTGAACTCGATCTTTCTGTATCCGAATGCTTCTCCTCCTCTCTTTGCTGCTTCAAATTCATGGATTTATTCTTGCCTTTGGCTGGATTCAAAACTCATGCAGCAAGGGATTAATCCTTACTCGATTTGATGGTACCCATTTGCACTATCTTGTCTTGTTCTGAATCAAAGACTCCATGAAGTTTGCCAATGGAGGCATTGTCCAATTTCAAATTGTCAGCTTGCTTGAATGGAATATTGAGAAAAAACCAAAATACTCAGGCCCTAGATTCGAAAGTATAGACAAGATAAACTGCTCTTATTTCTTCTCGATGCCAATTTGTTTCAGCTGAAGCACCAACGATTTGAACTAGGTGAAGAAGTCCTGGATCGTCTCAAAGTGACTTGGGCTCAGTGAGTGTTGTACAGGAATAAACACCTTATAATCAAAGGTCTGGGGTTACCAAAATACTCATGAAACTTGCAGGCAATTGACTCTAGAGTGCAGTAAAGGAAATAAGAGGATAGAAAAGACTCACCATAATACAAGACGGTTGATCCTAGCTTGTCCTCTTTCGCTCTGCTTCTCCTCCAAAGCCTTCAGGGATGCTTCTCCTTCACCTGTCAAAAGTCAATCCTCCAAATACAAGATGATACATATATATAAAAAGGTTAGATAAATCATATACAGAGTGCTGAAACATAAATATTTATCAAACCACAATATATGAGAGACATTCAAGACACATATGGAAGAAGGATTCTCTTTATTAACAATAATGAAAAAGTTTAGATTACAACCCAACGCCTGAGACAAGGACTCCTCTGCAACCAAAGGATTCTGAGTTCCACTGCTCCAAAGACTTCTGCATAAACTCCACCAGCATAACTTTTCTCTCCAAATGTATGTGATTAACACCCTCCCCAAGGCCTGTATTTATACTTGGTGAAATAAGGAAGTTTCGAAGGTTGAGGAGGTTGAGACACTTAAGGTGATTAAGGTTAAGTGCTTAACTAATCTCAAGTAATCGTGAGTTTTTATTTTAAATGTCAAAGAAAGGTGTACGCGGGTATCAATACTGGCAACTCGCGTATGACACACGAGTTGCTCTAAGGGTAACCCGCGTACAAATCTGTACGTGAGATGCAATAACCGACACTCGCGTACAACACGCGAGTTGCATATAAGAAGAGTCGTGTACAGGACTTGACATATTTAAAAGGTAAAAATAACCAGTTGGATGGATGATAAATGTAGTTCTTAATAAGCCCATCTATAGTGTTTTGGGAAACCCTCAATCCATAAATGTCCTTTTGTGTGCCAACATAGCGAATGTCGGCACTCGGACGGAGAGGTGCCATCCAGGTGGATAACATATGCCCCCTAATGTGTGAGGTCAGAGGGAAGCGATGGCTGAAATACATTATAATATTTATCTTCGGAGAACTCAGAAATCCAATGGAGCAGAGAGAGTACCTGAAACAAATACATAATAATGTCATATGCAAAGTTACATCTGAGGATGCTATGTTCAATTTACTGGAACACTAGCTCCTTTACAATATTTGAGTACATCATATGATACGGGTATGAAACCACGTATATTACAAAGGTGGATCGAAGCCACAATATACAATAATGATGAGTCTTCAAAGATCTGGAAGCTGTGTATATGAATAGAACATAATCTTGCGCAAATTAGTCCATAGATGATGAACTAAGGTATTCATAAAGGATCCCAAAGAACCAGTACAATCCAAGCCATGTGAATAATGGTAAGCTGAAGTCGAACATGGAAAGGATTCAACAGTTTTTCAATCAATAGGTGATAATCGACAACTGAAGCAAAGGAATTCACCAATGATGAAAGTGAATCCTGAGGTACAAACGTCAAAGATCTAGGTCTTCATCATCAGGAAGTACTGAAACAGAAACATGCTGTGATAAGGAAGGCAATAGATCCTCCAATGGATCACATGAGTGACTAGGAACTGGGCAAAATAAGGGAGACACAATAGATAACAGATATAACAATGATGGGATCAGGCTATAGATCATACATTGGGTAAAGTCCTTGAACAATGAGCACAACACAGAGATGACCCAAGGCAGCGTTTAACTTATAGATAGAACAACTAGACCTATCTGTCATGTAGGAGACATGATCAGATTCCCTAGGTATAACGGACAAGAGGAGGAGTAAGAAACTCAAAGTAATAGCTGAACGGAAAAGTAATCACTGAAACATGGATATAGGAAAAAACAAAGAGTGCTATGTTCAAGGAGGACACGATGCCATTACTGAAAACAAGAGAAAACTTCTTCCTTACCTTCCCTGTTAAATTTTAACGAGTCCAGGAAAGTTAACTCGGATCCCTCTTCATTTTTTAACAAGCTTGAAGAGACGGGAAAATAATGCTTGATAGTATCACTGATTTGTGGATTTAATGAGCCCGAACTAGTACATGCTCAGTTGGTGTTTTCACATTTAGAGAGTCCGAAAACTCCAAAGAAGAATCTAGGGGGGTCCTTTTTCATCCAATTTAGTCTCCTGAGACTGAAAAAGTATAAAACATACCATAGAAGAACTCTCTTAACTTTCGTAGAAGAAAAGGTGAACCTTTTTCGTACTTAGTCAGGGAGGTCCGAAAAAGGTTAAATTACTACCTACCCAATGCTCCTTCCAAAATAGCATAAAATAGCTTGAGTTTTACGAGTGTGAAGGACAGCAAGATCACTCGGAAAGATCCATTTGGTTACGAGAAATGGGGCTTACAACAATAAACTCGTTGCTTTGTTCTTAAGTGTTTAATGAGCATGACAAAGACACAAAGTACACTCGTAATCTTTTTCATGTTTAGTTCCAGAGCACGAAAAAGAGAAAACTAAGCTCAAACCGGGTGTTCCTTTTCCGTAAATTTAGTCCCTCAGGTTCGGAAAAGTGATAAACCTATACCTGAGAATACTCTTCTCAATTCAAAAAAATAAAAGAGAGTGATCCTTTCTTGTATTATTCCACATGGTCCGAGAAAGAGATAACCTACCACCAATGCGGATGCCCGTTCACATATTCTTAACGAGCTTGAACAGACGAGTTAACTTGGCAGTCAAGTCTATTTTGAAGGAGTCAGACCTGGGCCTAAAGAAACTCCATAAGGGCAGGGAGTCCTATAAAGGGATAGCTTGTAAAAAGAGATTCAAAAGAAGCTCTATTTGGTGTGAAAAATAGCTAAGAGGATACCCCTAAACCTGAAACAGTTGCGGTATGAGCACCAAAGGACAACATAGGTTTAGAAAAAAGGATACTCATGAAAAAAGGGTCCTATCCACGGAAGAACAATGGTAAAAGAAAAGGGAACTAATGGTTAATAATACCATAGTCCGTGGCAAAAGGTTGATTGCTAAGGTTAATGTGGATTGAATAAAGGTGCCAAAAATGTATTGGAAATAACAAAACCACCCTATTGGAGCAACAACACTTTATAATAGTAAAAAGCCTGTTCCAAAGCACAAAGAAATAAGGTATTAGTTGAATGAATTTTCAAACTATAGAAAAAGACCCACTTAAAGAAATATAATTTCTATAAATAGTTGAAAATCAAAACAAAACTCACCATTTGAAACTGTGAGCCATAAAAAGCAAGTTTGTCCTTCTACCTTTGTTCGATCATTGTGGACATTTGAACTGACGAAATCAAATTCTGCAAGTTGCAGGTAAGCCTACACCCTGAGCTCTTCATTTTGATCCAAGCAATTAAGAATTTTGAGTCTTAATTCCATTATTAAAAGCATCCTAAAGATGGCATGGCGCGTACATGGGTTGACGGTGTGAAGACTCGCGTACACGCGTTCTATATGCGAGTTTCCTATATAGACAGTCGTGTACAGTACGCGACATGTCTAAATAGACAGTCGCGTGTGTTGCATGAAGGACAAAAGGCTAAAAATAGTCAATTTTTTTTTGAATTTTTATATGGAATTACTGAATCAAATTACTTGTTTTGCTAGGTGAAAAGATGGTTCTGGAATGGAGGGAAATGGAGCATGAAATAATGGACCAAGCAGCGCTCCAAAGTGCGCCCACTATACATGCATTGCGAACAAGTGGGCTACTAAAATTCTTTTGCACATCACCCATGCGGGCCAATGTCCGCATACTTGAGTTCATGGTAAATTATTGGGATCATGACTTGGGGATTTTCAAACTACAGGGTGAAACCTTGGAGATTACCACTAAGGACATGTATTTCATAACCGGTCTGTCATGTCGAGGAGCACCGGTTAACTTAGAGGGCACTAGCAGGGGCGGTGACCCCTTAAGTGTCCAAAACTATATAGATGTATTTTGCACACCGGGTACTCAAAAGAGAGGGAGCTGCATCCCTGTTGTACATATCACTGACTTTACTCTACAGGTACTTGCTAGAACCATCGTGAGGATTTCAGGATCCTCTTCTTTACATTTGGCTACACGGAACCAAATGAGGCTGGCAGTTGACTGTTTCTGTGGTGCTCTCTATGATTGGTGCTCGGGAGTTGTCCATATCATGAAGAGACAATTGTCAGATTGCAAGAGAGGAAGGTGAAATTTTTTTGGTTATGCGAGCATATTAGTGGCCTTCTTTTTTGAGAGAGTACCAGCATTGAGCCCTGCCATACCTCTACCGGTCAGATCTCCACATCAGCCGAGGCTGAGCAGGTGGGGAGACATCTTCCTCCGTCAAGGAGGAGGAGACACATTACATAGTGTATATGATGATGATTTCTATACCTGGTGGGAATGACAGCTACCGGCACTGGAGCAGTTTCCATATGCTAGTATAGACTTTCGAGGTGACCCAAACCTTGTCCTCCCTCCAGGAGGAGCATGGGGCAAGCTAGGTAAATAATATTTAAATTTTATCATTTTTTCAAATTTTTATGAATTTTAAAATGATAGATATATACATATGTACAAGTATTAATCCTATAAATGTATCAAAATGCAGATATTGGACCGGTCCTCCCTGAAGGGCACCCACACATGTTTGTTCGTCCTGTTATAGGCGAAGACCCAGGACTGATCAGGGTTCTAGAGGGGAAGCTGGCTAGGCTGACGCAAAGAGTACCTACGTTGCGGATAGAGCATATCCCGACTGCCATGCAGGAGTTCGTAGTTGGAGTTCCATCGGTCTGGCTACGTCTATTCAGGTGAGTGGTCAGAGCGATACTTGTATATATAGAGGTTGTAGAGGCTGCTAAAGCCGAGGAGGCTGAGGAAGCCAGGGTGTAGAGGGACCATGGGGACCAAGGTGGTCTTGCGTAGATCAAGGAAATTTTGATGTACTACGATCCATATTTTTGTATATTTTGTATATGACGGGATCTGAGGATCAGACTTGACCTATCTATGGATAGATATTTTACATATATATATATATATATATTGTTGTTTGGTGATGGTTTATTAACAAATGTTTTTCATATGTTTGTTGTATATTTAAAAAAAAAATGTGTGTGAGATGCCAATCTAAAATGTAATTAGCATATGCATCAGTCAATGAATTCTGATTTCATGGAATATGATTGAATGTAATAACCTCAAAATGTCTTTCCAATAAACGAATTTGCATGAACTGACGTAATAAAACAGGATTTCGTACCTGATAAGCCCGATTGAGCTGGGAAACCACTAACTGAGAGTCCAAACGGAACTCAAGCTGGGTAATACCACGTGACAAAGAATCCTAAAGGAGCTCAATTACAACCCTATACTCAGCAACATTATTAGAAGCAGGACCTAGACAAGCGCCTCCCGCGGCAACAAGCTGTCCTGAGGGAGAATAAATAACCCATGCTGCCGAAGCTAGGTTACAAGTGTGATGGCTAGCGCCATCAGCAAACCCTATATACCATTCAGAAGATATCTGCAACAACCAACAGATAGTATAAAAAACAAAACCAGCAACCTAATGTACATAAAAATACATACAATAAAAATACAAGAAAAAGTGCTAAGCCTAAGCATAGTACTTCTTCAGGCAGAGCCCATTTCTAGGCTCAGGCAGCTTGTTCCCATCAAAATCAACTAACTCATATGCGCCCTTACTCAATACTTTTGACACGACATAAGGTCCTAACCACATGGCCTTGAATTTTCCTGCCCCTAGGGGTTCTTTGTCTTGGTCTTAAAGCAAGACAAGTCCCCCCTCAGAGAAAACCCTAGGTTTGACCGATTTATCATACTTAGTTTTGAAC
Organism: Pseudotsuga menziesii; assembly: GCA_001517045.1. NCBI lineage: Eukaryota > Viridiplantae > Streptophyta > Pinopsida > Pinales > Pinaceae > Pseudotsuga > Pseudotsuga menziesii. The sequence continues at coordinate 148,738 of LPNX010525584.1, read as the reverse complement.
CTATTTTTATGAGCTTGATTAGTAGTCAACGCATCTCTATGTTGTTCATCAAGGTGTTCTAAATGTACCAGACGTTCCTCAAGCTCAGTCGTATCAGGTAACACATGAATGGCTATCTTTAGAGACGGGATTTCACACTCAATCGGAGTAACTGCTTCCACTCCATGAACGAGTTGGAAAGGGGAGAAAACCGTAGCAGTTTTTATGTTGGTTCGATAGGCCCAAAGAGCAGGATATAGCATGATGTGCAAGTTAGAGCGGGCTGCATCAATTGTACATTTAAGGATAGTTTTTAAAGTTTTGTTGACAGCCTCAACCTGACCATTTGCTTGCAGATAGTACAAAGATGAATGTTCTTGTCTGAATCCGAGCATAGTAGTCTTTTCCATCATCATGTTATTTTGAAAATGACTGCCATGGTTAGTGACAATCACTTTGGGCATACCAAACCGTGCGGTAATCTGATTGAACACAAAGAAAGCTATTGTTTCCCCGTCGGCTTTAAAAGTAGGCATTGCCTCTACCCATTTTGTAAAATAGTCAACAGTGACAATGATGTATTTATGCCCTCAAGCCGAGGCTAGGTTACATGTCACGTAATCAATCCCCCATTTCATGAAGGGGCCTGCCGAGACAACGGGAAATAATAGAGCAGGATGTGACCCCATTTTCCTGGTGTCAAGCTGACACGAATGACAGCGCTTCACTGCTTCCACACAATATTTAAAGATCGTGGGCTAGAAATAACCGGCACATAATATCTTCTGGGCCATTGTTAACCCAGATAAATGACCCCCACACGCTCCGCTATGGGAATCATTAAGGACAATCTCCGCTTCCTCATGGGTAAGGCAACGACGCAAGACGGAATCTACCCCTCGTCGATATAAGGTATCTCCTATAATGAGGTAGTTCTTCGCATGAAGGTGTAATTTACGTCGTTCTTCCCTTGAGGAAGCTGCAGGGTCCTTCAAAGTCTAGAGATATATAAGAATATCTCCATACCAAGGATCAAAGGTGGATATCAAGAAGATGTGCTCATCTGGGAATGAGTCATCTTCAATCACTACATCTTCTTTAGTAGGAAATTTTGCTATAAGTTCAGCAAAAACTAAGGACTTCTTAGACTTAGCGGACTGGAAATCCAAGTCAAACTCTTGGAGAATGACTATCCATTTGTTAAATTTCCCCCCAACAATCTGTCGGGATAAAACATATTGGAATGGATTCACATCCGCCACTACTGTGGTGGTCCTCAGTAAAATGTAGTGACGTAACCTCTGCACATCATAAACAGCTGCTAAGGCTAATTTTTCAACGTGGGAGTATCTAAGTTCAGGTCCGGCCAAAGCACGGCTAAGATAATAAATGACATGCTCTACAAGCTTATCGTCCTCCTAGACTAGTACTACCCCAATGGTTGACTCCGACGCAGCCAGATGTAATATAAAATCCCTAGAATAATCTGGTGGACGTAATAAGGGTGCCGACAGCAAAGATTTTTTCAATGCCTCGAAAGAAAGTTGTGCGGTTTCATCCCATACAAATGGGGTGTCTTGTTTGAGCAGGCGCATGAAACCTTTAGTAATCTTGGCATAGTTAACAATAAAACATCGAAGAAAATTAGAATTTCCTTGCAGGCTTTGAAGTTTCCTGAGGGAACGAGGAGGAGGTAGATTTAAAATGGCCTCAACTTTCAAAGGATCCACTTGGATGCCTCTACTAGAGATAATGAACCCGAGTAATCTTCCTGACTTGACACAGAATACACACTTGTGGGGATTCAAGCAGATTTTATAATGTCTGTATCTCTCAAATATCAACCGTAAATGATCTGGATGTTGAATCCTCTTACAAGAATGTGTGGGCAGATCATCAAGGTATGGTTCAACAATGGCTTTAATGTCATGGAAAGCAAAGTTCATAGCCCGTTGAAAGGTTGCCCCAACATTTTTCAATCCAAACAACATTTTCTTGTACGCGAAGGTACCCCAAGGACAAATGAAAGTAGTTTTATGTTGGTCTTCTGGTGTTATTTGAATTTGATTGTATCCGGAGAAACCCTCCATAAACGAAAACACCTCACTTCCCGCATAGGAATCTATGATCTGGTCTATAAATGGTGTGGGATAGTTGTCCTTAGGACATGCTTTATTGAGGTCTCTAAAGTCTGTACAGACACGAATAGTCCCTTGCTTCTTATCAACAGGAACAGGGTTGCATACCCATTCAGTCAAAGCTATGGGATAGATAAAACCAACCTTCAACAACTTTTTAACTTCTGCCTTCACAGCCGCCGCTTTGCGTGGGTTAACAGGTCTTAACTTTTGTCGAACTGGCTTGGCATCCGGATATGTTCAGATTTCATGTTCAAAAATCGATGGATCTATGCCTGGCATCTCCTCATATGACCAAGAAAATATATCACAGAATTCCTTAAAAAGGGCAGTATAGATGGCAATCTCTTCAGGAGAGAAATTTGCACCTATATATATGTTTTCCACGACATCAGGGTTCACAGAGATGTTAATAGGTATAGTGGTGGAAATATTTGCCATATTCCCTGTGGCAAATATTCCTTCCCTAGGCAAGGGATTGATAGGTATATCAACATCTTTTGACAGTCTCAAACAAAACTCTTGATTTTCTATTCTACTTAGTTCTGGAAGAAAATAGGATCGATGATGAAGATCCTCACAAATATTACCATGTCCACTCATGGCTTCATCAAAAGGTAAAACCATGTCTAAACAATCTATAGAGTGCGAAGAGTTTTCCTCCCATGCGGGAAAATAGACTTCTTCCAGATCATCCAAGACTGTTAGAGGATCTAGAATGGGATCAACAGTGGCTTGAGTGATAACTTGATAAGCTACCTCCATTGCCGATAAGGGCACTTCCGGTTCATGAGGGGTTGGGATAACCCAAGGATCAGTCCTATCGAAAACCATAGCTATGGACTTCCCCACACTAGCAGAACCGATATAATTAACCGGGGCTGGAAAATCAAACGTGCCCATCAGTGATGTGTACATTCCAGCCCCAAGCTCTGTGCAGTAGGTTTGACCTGATCAACCAATGGCACAGCGGACACATTAGACTCTAAATGACATTTTCAGGTAAAATCAAGTTGATCGATAGTAACCAACATGCCCTCATGTGGAAAAAACACTACACGAAAAATGGTCAACGCAATAACGGACATCGCATAAGTCCAGTTCCTTCCCAGAAGCAGATTGTAGTCCAAAGGAGCATCAATCACTTCTACTTCAATAGACACTGCTTTGCCTACCAACTTAATTTCAAAAGCCGGTAGGATACCATGTGGATGGAAGGATATTTCATCAAAAGAAGTAAGCAAAGTGTTTGATGGGACCAGCTCTGGGGATCCAAGAGCTTTCCAACATGCCAAGGACATAATGCATGTAGAAGCACCATCATCAACAACTGCCCTTCCAATGGTATTACCACCATGGATGAAATCTATTGATAAGGCTACATGGTAAGGTAGGCGAATTTTAACATCAGATAAATGAAATTTGGCCATGAGACTCGATGAGTCCATGCTACCTAAAGCTGTTAAGAGGGCATCCCGCTGAGCGGGACAACTCTGTAACACCTCTAAAGCTGACATTACACATAGGGTTTGAGCTAAATCTTCAACCACAGAGTAGTTTGAAGTAGCCCTAGCGTTAGGGTTATGCAAGGTCTTCTTGAAGACACCTTTCAGTATCTTCACCATTGTTTCAGCAGGCTTCTCTATTGTGAGAGGGTTAGAAGTTTCACCTACAGCTTTACCCTTCTCAAGAGTCTCTTTCTCATAATTTTTATTCCTTGTATGCAACAAAGTTGAAGATCGAACCATGTTGATATAGTTTTGATTAGGGGCATTTTGAGTGCCCCTTGCTACATTAGAAGTTGAAGCAGAGTTCTGTCCTTGGGGAAAAGGATCCTTCAGGGCAGCCAGTTGTTGAGCTTTAACCAGCTTTTGGGCTTGATCCATAAGGAGAAAAAGGTGAGTAAGGTGGTCCTTATGGCACAACTTACATGGGAACTTGAACTTCTTCTTTTCTTTCTTGCCCCCATCAGCATTTTTCACGGGATTTTGCTTGTTTTGATTTCCCTCTCAATTATTTCCTTTCTTTTTCTTCCCGCCGGGCTGTTGATTGCCCTTCTGAGAGGTTTGTGTAAAAAAATTTGCACTCTGGGGGGAGGGGGCAGCCTTTGCTGCCTCCTCCGTAGAATTCTTAACAGACAAATGATGAAGTTGCTTAGCCAAAGATTCTACAGTGGGAGAGTTAACGGACCCAACCACACCATCGGCATGGGGTCCAGGCTTAAGCTTCTCTGCATCATGTGTAGGCCTCGGTGCCTCAGGGATAATCTCATACAAGATCCCAGATTGTGAATAAATCAAATCCAGTTGCTGGGCCCTGAGAATGGCTTCTTCTTCATTCATCACTCTTGAGGTGGATACGTCCTTAGATATGTAGGGCAACAGGGATTTAAGGAACCACTCTAACAGGAACTTAGGAGGAATAGTGGCTTTTATAAGGCTCTTTCATCTCCTCCACTCTTGGATGTGATCCGAGATGTAGGTAGCCTTGTTCTGCCTAAAATTAGACAACAAGTTCATTCCGAAATCATATCGGACCAGCAGCTGAAAGTGGCTAAGAAATGCACTAGCCAAGTCCCATAAACTACTGAAAGTAGCAGAAGGAAATTCAATATACCATTTTGTCGCGGTACCTGTTAAGGTTCTCTGGAAAAACCTTAACCTAACTGAATCTTCATTCAGTGAATTCGAAGAACACCATAATTGGAATGTGGCGGCATGAGCCCCAGGATCTTCACCAACTTTTCCTTCGAACTTAGGGATGTCCGATGGCAATTTGGTGGGAACAGATGGCCACAAGGGGTCATGCCTCACCGGGTCATTCATCAATTTTGACAAATATGGCAAGTTTAAAGTTGCCAGGAATGGAAGTTTGGGTCGAACTGGGGAACCAAATGTGCCAGCTTGGGGATTAGAGGGACTTGCCCCTGAATTCCCATGGGTAAAAGTGGGGTTGCCCCCTGCCACCAGTTACGAAGTGGGTAGATTACTCTGAAATAGATTCCATCCATAAGCCACATGATTGTGTGTGGGAGGTGCAGTATAAGAAGTTCGGGCCGTCCCCATAGAAACAGGGGTCTGAAAGACAGGAGCCGGTATCCCTCCGCTGAACAACAAAAAGGGAGAGCTCGTAAACGGAACCAAAATCGAATTTTGGAAATTTTTCCCATAAGAAGTATGGTTCCCAAACTGCACTCCTACATAGGAAGGTGATGGGCCTACGTATGGAGAGGATGGGGGAATGTGCCCCCCATTCGAAGGGAATCCTTGGAAAAACGCCGAGGATCCTACCGGACTGCTCTGGGTAGTATATGGAAAGAAAGAAGGAATAGTAGGTATACTGGGGATCCTAGTAACCATGTCACTAGAAGTACCTGCTAGGTTTGAGTGAACCGGTGGTTGAACCACCCAGCTCACTGGAGTCAAAGGTGTAGAAGGTATACTAGATCTAGGGGCACTTACCGGGGGAGGTAGTACCCCTTCAACCGGAACGACTGAGGTGAACACAAAAGGAATTTCTTCCATAGAAGACATAATCCTACCCACAGGGACACCTAACACAGGTGAATCAAAAGGTCTAACCTGAACGATCACAAGATCGTTTAAATCAGTCAAGGGGGTGTTAAAATTCCTTGCAAACTCGTCAGTCTACAAGTATTCTATCTCAACTTTATCAAGATCAAAACAGTTAGCTGTAAGTTCTGGTTCACCTAGAACTTCACTTATCCCTACCGGTTCAAATGAACCGTCCGTGTCCAATCTCCGCCTTTGGGGTGGAGGTAGAGGCTCCAATGTGACGAGAGGAGGAAGGTTTCTCAACCTTCTTGACCTTCTAATAGGTTGGTCCTCCATGATTGAAAATTTGACAAATCACACCCTAAGGCCAACTAAACATAGGAAAAACCACAGAGCATACACTATAAAAATCCTAAAGCCTCAAACAATCAAACAAGGGTGAAAGCTGTACTTTCCCGAAGAAAGATAATGAATGATTACTTGGCGTCCTTGAAGTGGTTCTTAGGCACAAGTGGAGGAATCACCAAACCACCCTCCTACACTTACAACAAGGGTTACCTTCCAAGCCCATTCAAGGTGAACCAGAAATAGCCTTCCGGTTTACCTAGGTATGAACCCTAAATGTCAAGAGACTAAAGGCTACCTTAGCTATACCAACAGTCTGGGGGGGAAGTCGCAATCCTGACTCATACGCATGGGCAAGGTAGCTGAGCCCGAAACTCTGTCTAGGACAGAATCCCCAGATGCGTAAAAGTCCCGATTTACGTTTTGACAAGGAATTGGAGGGTTATCTCCTCAGTCCATGCCTCCACGCGGCCTTGTGCTTGACTCCCATTTGAGAGGAACTTCCCAGATACAATCGATAAAGTCAAGGATTTACCTAAAGAAAGGTCCACTATGTCTGAATTTTAAAACTTATGGGAAGTTTACACTTCCTGTCCCACAAGTCTAGCCTAAGCTAGTAGGTGAAAGGCCCCTAAAAACAAAAAATACTAGTAAATTTTAATTATTGCGTTCATTTTAAAGGGTTGTTTCTTACTCAGAAGGAAATGGAGTGATGTACTTATGGTGTTTTTGACTTGTTAAGAAATAAATAAAAGTAAAGGTGTATTTTTCAAAGCAAATTACCACTATTAAAGCAATTTTTTTTTTTTTTTTTTTTTGTAAATATATATTGATGAACTAATGCAAACAATAAAAGAAACTAAGCCTATATTTTTTGTAGTTTTTGAGATTATATTTTAAAACTGAAATGAAAACTACTTATGCAAAATCAAATGCAAAAGCTTAACAATGTTTTTCTTTTCACTTTTTAAAATTGCTCAAACTCTACCATGCACGTAAAATGCACAAAACTTGAGTATACTTGGATCTAACCAACTGTATAAACAAACAAACTGAAGTAAAACAGGCTAAAAGAACCAAGAACCAGCCAACAAAGGGAGACTAGGAACCCTAGTTGGGGAGCACACAATGACAAAAGATCACTGTAAACTCATAAAGGTAAGTGACAAACCAACCATCATCAAAAGATAGTCTGGAAAAATAATGCCCAAGACCCTGATCACTGATCCGGACAGAGACACTTCAACCTATAACCCAACAGGCCAAGCTACTTCAGCATGCAAACAGAAGACAATTCAAACAAAAGAAACCCAAGGGCTTTTGAAAAAGCACAAAGTGTGGTCACCAAAGGTCTTCAGACAAACAATAGAGTATTCATAAAGAAAGCCAACTAACAAACAGGAATTACACAAAGAGAGGGACAAGCAAACCCAATCCTAAAAAATCCCTATTTCCAGGCTTGTACATGACCGTGTATAAGGGCAACTCGCGTACTGTACGCGACTATCTAAGAGAGCAACCCGCATATGCAAACCTCTGTATGCGACTGTGCAGAAGAGCAACCCGCGTACAGGTACAAAATTTTTCTCAAAAAATAAGAAAAATCCACAAGAATTTCAAACACTGTTATAAGTATGAACCAGGATAAAAGACCACACATAAACTTCAAAGCAAAGACTGGTAAGGGGTGACAGAAACAACCTACAACAGTCTGGGCTCCCCAGCAGAGTCGCTAGTTCTGTTGTACAGGAATAAACACCTTATAACTGAAGGTTTGGGGTTACCAACATACTCATGAAACTTGCAGGAAATTGACTCTAGAGTGCAGTAAAGGAAATAGGAGGATAGAAAAGCCTCACCCGATACAAGACGGTTGATCCTAGCTTGTCCTCTTCCACTCTACTTCTCCTCCAAAGCCTTCAGGGATGCTTCTCCTTCACCTGTCAAAAGTCAATCCTCCAAATACAAGATGATACAGATATATAAACAGGTTAGATAAATCATATACAGAGTGTTGAAACACAAATATTTATGAAACCACAATATATGAGAGACATTCAAGACACATATGGAAGAAGGATTCTCTTTATTAACAATAATGTAAGAGTTCATATTACAACCCAACGCGTGAGACAAGGACTCCTCTGCAACAAAAGGATTCTGAGTTCCACTGCTCCAAAGACTTCTGCATAAACTCCACCAGCATAACTTTGCTGTCCAAATGTATGTGATTAACACCCTCCCCAAGGCCTATATTTATACTTGGTGAAATAAGGCAGTTTCGAAGGTTGAGGAGGTTGAGACAGTTAAGGTGATTAAGGTTAAGTGCTTAACTAATTTCAAGTAATCACAAGTTTTTATTTTAAATGTCAAAGAAAGGTGTACGCGGGTATCAATATTGGAAACTCGCGTATGACACGCGAGTTACTCTAAGGGTAACATGCGTACAAATCTGTACGCGAGATGCAATAACCGACACTCGCGTACAACACACGAGTTGCATATAAGAAGAGTCGCGTACAGGACTTGACATATTTAAAAGGTAAAAATAACCAGCTGGATGGATGATAAATGCAGTTCTTAATATGCCCATCTATAGTGTTTTGGGAAACCCTTAATCCATAAATGTCCGTTTGTGTTCCAACATAGCGAATGTCGGCACTCAGACAGAGAGGTGCCATTCAAGTGGATAACAGTGAGATCAACTCATTTTCGAGATGGTGACCTCTCATCTCATCAGTATTCCCAAACAATGTCTCAAGATTGAGCCAAAATTAATTTTGTGTGCCAAGAATGTCTACATGGAAGATAAGATCCATCGAAATACTAAGACAAGGCATCCTAAATGCCTCATCCAATATGTTGAAGTACTTCGATTTCTCCATAGCAGAGTTGGGATCAATCTAAGTTCCCATGGTGACTATGTACTGGCCTTTTTGCCTCATCTAGATAACCATTTCATCCTTCCATTTGAAATATTTGAATGGATTAAGAAATACACGAGTCTTCTCCATTTTTGCTTGTGCACTGTGTGACAAAACAATGGATGTACCTGGAATGCAAACACTTAAATGTTTCTGGAAAATGACCTAAACAAAAACTCAAACACTTTGGATTTTATTTTCATCTAAAAAGAGATCTGATACCATGTGAAAATATGATTCACATCAAGACATAGGATCTAATGGAAGCTCCACAATATAAGTTATTCACAAAATATGCAGGAAAACAATAGATTAGACCAAAATAACACACAGAGATGGTGCCAATAATTGATGTTTCTATTAGTGTACAACTTGTACATATGTGTGGTACATACTTATCATATATTGGGAGAAAATAATTGGCCTATGGAGGCCATATGGATGCATAAATGTGTTAGGCTAGGATTTGACCCCAAAACCCCCCTAGGTCGACCAATAAGCTCCCAAAGCATACCAAACAGTCATGAATGCTAGTGTGAACATGGCTATAGCATACTAGATCATAAATGAGGGCATGCTACGCATGGGTGAGAACATGTGTGAGTGGGAGAGGCCCTAGGAGGCAATAGATGCCCAAGGAATTCCAACAACCACCAAATACATGCACTAGCACCCATGGTCAAACAAGTTCCATGATTTAAGGGACGGGGAGTGCAAGAAGACTAATTGTCATCAATGAGGGCATATAAATTGTTAGAACTATCAAATTAGAGCACCTCAACTGTCATAATTATCAAGAGGGAGCACCTCAACTATCAATAAATGAGTCTAAAACACGCTATAGACCAAGGTCGATCAACATAGCCTAGATGAAAAAGTATCCTAGGTGTATGAACATGGTACTAAGGTGGATTAATACTATAACATGGACTATTGAATGCACCTAACACCCACATTTTGATCATTCAAGAGAATAAGCACCCTCATTAATGACAATTTGGTCTATTGGGGTGTTCCCACTCCTTAAACTAGGGAACTGGTTTGACTAGAGGTTCCCATGCATGTTTTTTTAGTGTTTTTGGCTATTTTGGACTATTTAGTGTTTCTTGGAGCGACTCCCACTTACCCATGCACTCTAACATGCCTAACCTACCATTATTTATGACCAAGAATGCTTCCCCAATGTTCACATGGCCACTCGTGATCGTTTGAGGTGGTTTGGGAGCTTATTGGTCCACTTAGAGGGGTTTAAGGTCCAAAATAAGACTTCCACATGTACGCCACCAATTTTCCTCCAAAGGATAATTATTTTATCCTATTGTATTATAATCATGTTCCAGACATATTTACATGTTCGACTGTGATAAAAAAACTAAGTTATTGGCACCATCTCTATGTGTTAATTTTTCTCTTTTACACTATTTTCTTCATGTTTTGTGAAATTATTTTGTTGTGAGGATTCTCTTAGCTTCTAGATCTTGCTGTGCATTAAAATTTCACATGGTATCAAAGCTCTTTGGATCTGCAAGTCAAATTGAGAGAGTTCATAGGGTTTGAATTGCAATCTAGGGTCTCCTCCAGTAGATTGAGAGTTTGCATTGCAGGTTATGCAAGTGTTCTTTGTCACTCTATGCAAATTAGAAAATGGAGCAGTATCATGTTACCTTTCTCACTCCATTCAACTATTTTGAGTGGAAGGCTGAGATGGTGATCTAGTTGATATTGAGAGGTGTCTACATAGTTACCCTGGGGACAAAAAATGAGCCGAGCTTAGTTGTTGATAAGTCTAATTTTTTCAATATATTGGATGAAGCATTTGGGATGCTTTATCTCACAATTTCTAGGGATCTATTATTTCATGTAGATAGTATCACAACACCAAGTTAAGTGTGGCTCAAGATCGAGTCACTGCTTTTCAATACTAATGAGTTGAGAGGCCAACAACTTGAAAATGAGTTGATCACTTTGAATCCAACTCACTTTGAGAGGATCCAAGATTTATTCACCAAGTTTAAATCCTTGTTTTTTCAACTAAAACAATGTGGGATCTAAAAGAAAGAAGATAAGTTGCTTTTGTCCATAGTTTCGAAGCTAGGGCCTGAATATTCAATGTGTGTTTTGGCATTCCACTCAGGCAAGCTGACAGTTCGAAATTGGAGAATGCCAACTTTGGAAGACTTCATGGAGTATTTGACTTAAGAACAAGATAAGTTGGTTCAAATGGTACCATCAAATCCACCAAGGATCAAGCCCTTGCTACATGCTGTTTCAAATCAATGAAATATAAATAAGAATCTCAAGGATTTTAAGTAGAAAGAGAAGAAGAAGTAGGAGAATCCAAATCTTCTGATGGGGGTTCGAATCCTAACAAGGACAAAGGAAAAAGGAAAGATAATACCAAATGCACTTACTTTTACAAGGTTTGGAATCTATAGAGTGCATGCATGAATAAAACCATTTCCATGATGGTTCAACTCCTCGAGAAGAAAAACATTCCTCTTCCATAGGGCACAAGGAAGAAAGAAGAAGGTTCAAATTCTGAAAACAAGGAAAGATGCCACGCATTGGTTGCTAGATATTCTAACTCTTCCTCCTTCCTAATAGATTCAGGTGCCTCAATGAACATGGTTTCCACAAAAAGGATCCTTCTTGGCCCTACATCCATACAATGGTCCATCCATCCTCATGGGTGATGACTTTGAGATCCCATCCAAAGGGATTAGCATGATCAATCTTGAGAATGGGTACTTCAACAATGTGTTGTATGTGCCTGATATTGCAACAAACCTGCTCTCTGTCTATCAAATGAAACATACAGGTTTTTCCAAGAGAGCTACATTCACTCAATATGATGTGGAAATATCCAATTTTTCTACATGAAAAATTGTTGAAGTTGGTATTGTAGATCACGAGTCAAGAATCTACAAGTTTCCACACTTTCTTCCTTAATCCCCAGGGAATGTGCTCCTGTCACATGCCAATGAGACCATAAGGATATGGAATTAGAGGTTTGGAGACATCAACTACTTATATATTCTATATTTGAGAAAAGAAAACATGGTTGAAGGACTTCCAAGCATCAAGTTTTCTAAAGGCACTTGCAAGGGATGTATTGTTGGGAAGCATGTAGAGTGCAAGTATGAAAAGGGGAAATCAATAAGGGTTTTAAGTGATTGAATTTATCCATTCATATCTAGTAGGACCTATTTCCATACCCTAATATGGAAACTCAAGGCATGTATTAACATTCATAGATTATTTCTCAAGGTATTGTTGGGTGTATTTTCTCAAGCAAAAACCTGAACTATATGATATGTTCAAAGTTTTCAAAGCTTTGGTTGAGAACATGAGTGAGAAGAAGCTAAAGATATTAAGGATTTATAATGACAAGGAATATTTCAATAAGAACCTAAAATATCTATGTGAAGAGAATGACATTCAAATGCAACAGTTTGTGCTTTACACACCACAACAAAATGGTGTGGCAGAGTGCAAGAATAGAGCGTTGAAGGAGATGGCGACATGCATGTTGGAGGATAAGTACGTGTCTCCAAATATATGGCATGAATCAATAAATTTTGATTCATATGTTCAGAACATATTTCCACACAAATTATTGGAATATAAAACTCCATTTGAGGCTTGGAGATGTCACAAGCCCAATGCTTCTCATTTTAGAGTTTTTGGTTCGAAGGGTTGGGATAGAATTACTCCCGAGAAGAGAAAAGACTTGCAACCTAAAACAAAGGAGTTTGGATATGCTGAATGTGAAAAGGTATAAAATATATTATATCCCTCATCTTATAAAAAATTCGTTGAGAGAAGTGTACAGTTCGAAGAAGATCCCATGCAAGACGTCAAGGTAGTAGAGGGGGATTGCTCACACCCTCCACTTAATGATGATGTAAGTGATGTTTCTATTTCTAATTTTTATGATTATGATATGGAATATTAATATTATGACATACATGCATATCATGACTCACCCATAAGGCAAAAATGGGATGAGAAAACCATACAAGCAACTAGTGATCTTGCTAGAGATCCACTAGAATTTAGGAAGACTAGATCTTAGTTTCACAATTCTTCTCCACTTGTGATTTGAATATTCCAGAAAGGTGTATTATGATGGCTATATCTACTCCATATGAATATGAATAAGCATCACATGACCCAATATGGAAAACATCCATGAAAGAAGAGTTCAAGTCTTTGCAAGACAATGCGAGTTGGAAGATGGTTCCTCTACCTCCCAAGAGGAAACACGTGCAATGTAAGTGGGTTTATAGGACCAATATGGATGAATATGGTTGATATGTGAAGTATAAGGACAATTTTGTTTCCAAATGCTTCTATAAAGTCCATGGAGTGGACTATATAGAGACATTTGTACCGGTTGCAAAGATGCAGTCTATTAAGCTAGTTTTGGCCTTTGTTGCATCTAAGAAATGGGAGGTGCACCGTATATATGTGAAAAGTACTTTTATTCATGGTGATATTCATGGGTATATTTATATTAATAATACTGAATTTTTCATTCATTATCCTTCACTTTTTTTCAGGTTGAATAAGTCTCTCTATGGGCTCAAGCAAGCCCCCAACGCTTGGTATGCCAAGATGGACATCTTTATTCTCTCACAAGGATTTGAAAGATGAAAATATGATCCTAATGTGTATTTTCAGGATTTATATGATTCTATTCAGATCATAGTACTGATTTTTGATGATAGTTTTATCACTAGAAGTTGAATTTCTAATATAGGTTCAATTAGGTCTTCATTGCATAATGCATTTTCAATGAGTGACCTAGGATTGTTGAAACAATTTCTTGGCTTGGAGATTGAGAAATATGATGTAGGTACTAAGGTCGAGAAATCAAAGTATGATTCAGACCTTTTATTAAAGTTCAAAATGGATGAATGTAAAGAATCCATGTGCCCCTTTCTTATAGGAGTAAAATTAGGTGATTTTAGTTCATCTCCATTGGTTGACAACTCGTTGTATAGGAAACTAGTTGGAAGCTTGTTGTATCTCACACACTCTTGACCTTATTTGAATTATGCAGTAAGTTCTATTGAAATATATATGTAATTTCCTCATGATATCCATTGGAAGGATGCTATAATGATCTTTCATTATGTACAAGGAACCAAACACTTCGGGATACACTATGCTGCTAGTTCTCCACTAGCACTAGTTGGATTTACTGATTTAGATTGGGCTGGAGATTCCAATGGCATGAAGTACACTTCAGTTTATGTATTAATTATTTCACATGGTCCCATATTATATTAAATTAAGAAACAACACACTATATCCCTTTCATCAGGTGAGGTCGAGTAAAGAGGAGTAGTGAATTTATCTACACAATGTGTGTGGTTGCAAGGCATACTTGGAGAACTTGGTTTTGAATTTGATTTACCCACTGTCATTTGGTGTGACAATAAAAATGAAATCAATATAACCATAGATATAGTATAGAGACAGAGGAAAAATTACATTGATATTCACATGCACTACATCCAGATCTTGCCGTGTGAGCAGGTGATATCATTGCAGTATTGCCCATTTGTAGAGCAAACTACTGGCATCTTTACCAAGATCTTCACAGAGAATACATTGAACTATGTGAGGTCACTCCTGGGATTGGGTGACACATGGTTAGGAACTATATTCACTTTTATATTTTTCTCCATGTCCATTTTAGAGGGGAGGTTTTATTGCCATGTGGTTTTCCTTCTTACCTTGGTTATATGGACAAATAATTTTTTGTAAGAGGTGACTTTAGCCTTAGTTTCCAAGGCCTCAAATTTTGATGTGGTTACATGAATTCAAGCTTAAGGGGGGGGGGGGGGGTGTTAGAAAATCATACCACCTAGTAACATGGTCACATACCACCTAGTACATCCTTACATTTGTTTTCCACTTATGTTGCATAGTTCAAGCATTGGTTATGTCAGCTTCCTAATGTAATTTGGGGTTTTGCACCATTAAATGCACCCAACGCCCATGTTTTTATCATTCAGGAGCATGAGCAACCTAATTAATGACATTTTTGTCTCTTGGGATGCTCCCACCTCTTAAAAAATGAAATGGTTTGAACAAAGGTCTACACATTATTTTTGAGTGTTTTTGACTATTTTTGACTATTTATTGCTTCCTAGAGCCACTCCCACTCACCCATGCACTCCAACATGCCTATCCTACCCTTATTTATGACCAAGAATTCTCCCCCATCGTTAACATGGGCATTAGTGACCCTTTGAGGTGGTTTGGGAGCTTATTGGTCCACCTAAGGGGGTTTAAGGTCCAATTTAATCTTGCCACATGTATGCCACCAATTTGCCTCCAAAGGATAATGATTTTATCCTATTGTATTATAATTGTGTTCCAAACATATTTACATGTTTGAATGTAATAGAAAAATCAGTTATTGGCACCATCTCTATGTGCTAATTTTTCTCTTTTACATTGTTTTCTTCATGTTTTGTCAAATTCTTTTGTTGTGAGGATTCTCTTAGATTCTATATATTTATGTGAATCATAATTTCACAGAATGCAATCTCCTCTTGAGTGATATATCCTATCTCAATCCAACATGAAACCTTATAACAAAATATTACAATTTGGCAAATTTGAAGTAGATGTGCTAGTTATTAATAACGCAAGTACAACTTACCTAAACCACAATCATGATAATGTAAGGTTGAGGAAGTGCCTATCCACGCATCATACCTACACACAAAGTAAAAAAATAGAATTAAATCATATATTGCACATGAATTAGATAAATACAACTTAAATCGATTAAAAAAGAGTAAAACATCCATTTAAAAACATAAACACAAAGAAAATGTAGATATATTTTACTCACAAAAGTCACTGAATTTACTGGTAGTTGTTAGTTCGATTTATGTTGCATGGGAAAACCTACATAAATCAAGATGGAACAATAAGTGTATATATATAACTAAATTATAAATAAATATTCAAATCACCACATGTCATACTCTAAATATACCAAAGAGGAATACTTGTATGATATTCTCTCTATCTGAGAATAAATTATTCTCTACTAAACATGGCCAACAACATCACTCCCCTCACATCAACCTCACATCAATCTCAATTCTCCATACCCAATATATTTATTGTAACATACTTGAATGAAACACAATAGCATAAAACCTAACACTCATTTAAACTTCTTTTAGCATGATAACAATAATATACAATATGATATATCTTCAAATATCCAACTTATTAATTTCAAATAAACTAAACAAAAAAACTTATTACAAAATTATTTACACATACATAACTAGAATGCGGTTTTTAGCAAATTTGTATTTATTATATCTTCAAATATCCAACTTATTAATTTCAAATAAACTAAACAAAAAAACTTATTACAAAATGATTTACACATACATAACTAGAATGTGGTTTTTAGCAAATTTGTATTTATTATAGCAATGATGACACAACGTGTTGCCATGCGTTCTCACATTGATGTCACTCCTTTTCCATGTGGTCATATGATATAGTATGGCTTCATGGCCATGAAGTAGGCTAAAGGAGTATTGTTTGCTGTGAGAATGCCTAGCAACGTAGATTGTTTCCCATTATTGACCTACACCCAACAATTCATACATCAACATGAACAAATCATAGAAATGAATATAGAGGCCAATTACAAAATTAAAGAAAATGAACATACATAAAACATAAAACATAAAACAGAACGCTCATTTAACCTTTTATTCACCCTAAGAACAAGAAGATATAATATCATATATATTCAAATAATTAACTTATTAATTTCAAAGAATTAAACAGATAAGATTATTACAAATTGATTTACACATACATAATTGGAATGTGGGGATTCTTAGCAAATTTATATTTATGATAGCATTGGGGATATGGTGTGTTGTTATTGTTCTCACATTGGACAATGTCATACAACCACGAAGCCATACTATATCATATGACCATATGGAAAATGACTATTGTAGACTATGAAAACACATGACAACATGCATTGTTCCTCATTGCTGGGAGAAACTTGCACCCAACAATTCATACGTCAACATGAACAAATCAAAGAAAATGATCATAAAGGCTAATTAAAAAATTATTTTTATCATACATAAGAAAGACCTGCATCGAATGATTCATTTTTTTTATCATGATATAATATTAAAATAGAGTGAATAAAATATTAACGCATATAAACATGATCACAAAAAACTATAAATGTAAAATAAAGGAACATAAATATAAATATCGACATATAATCAAATCAATATTAGGCTATAAACATTGAGGTACTCTCACAAAAAATACATATAATACAATATTGTATACAACAAAATGTTCCTGCCATACATAGTGGCCAATCTCTACTACCCTACTTCTTTTTAAAAAAGTACACAATTTTGACATCGACATTAACTTCCTCATTCTCTTCTTGACTAGTTTCTTTTGGTACTGGATCGAAATTAGAAAACTACAAGATACATCTCCTCGTAGGATACTTAGTACTAGGATTAACATCAACTACAATTAACACAAACCATTTATTAATCTGTTCATCTATACTATACATAAACCTGAAAAAAATATTAATTTTGATCCAACATGTTCATGGTACCTATGGATGGAATAGGGGAAACCTTTGGTTGATTAGTACCTTTGGTCTCTAAAAATAGCTCCTGAGGAACACCTAAATATTCTTGTACCACCTGCAATAACATTTGTAGTTGTTGTTGAAGCACACAATCTCAATTTGTACTTTATAATTAAATATTTGATCATGATGCATTGAATTTGTATTCCTCCTCATTAGCAGTATAAGTGTTAGTTACATTTTCATTTCTCATTTAAACTAGGGCGTAATAGTCTCCTTTCAAGGCAAGTTTGAGTTATTCATCTATGGGCATGGCGCCAAAGTTTGCAAACTACATACCATAACATAACACATTTTTGTAAGGAAAGCATTTAAAGCACAATTGAAAATACAGTAACAAGCATTTTTAAATATTATTACTTGCATATCTCCCCTTCACTTTAATGTATACCCCTAAGCCAATATTGCGTTGTCCAATCTTCTGAAGTTTGTCTTGTGTAGCCTTTGTGGTGTCTTTGAGCATATGAAAATGGCCAAGTACATGATTATGTGATTTTAAAAATCACGGTTAAATGAAATATACAATATATAATTTCACTTTAAGAGGAAATCATCCCTCTTTTCTCATATTCTTCTCCTTGGCATCCTCTATTAGTGCAACCCATTCTCATTTTGGAATTAGTCCATGACACTCATAATTGGGGTATCATCCGATATTAATGCTGTAATTGTCATGAACTGATTTCATGTACTTTCCCTCCATGATTTGAACAAACTTTTGGTTAATTACATGAACAAACAACATGGTCATGTGTTTAATAAATTCCTTCAAGTCGTTGCTCTAATATTTATAACTTGTTTGAATTGTTGGTAAAAATAGAGAAAAAGGCTCTTATTGCAATTGTTGGTAGAACAAGTTATTTCCTACATTGCAATAGAAAACTAGAACAAGTTAGATAGCTAGAATGAATAGAAAAATATTCATCATTGTATAAAATTAAATTATTCCAATGGATTACATATGATCACCATGGAGTCTTAATCCATTAACTAACACCAATTCATGGTCCATCTATAAATAGACCGATAATTGTTCAGTTCTCTTGATGATTGATCCTAGCTTCTTGAGACTCGTATCAACCTTAGATTAATGAGGTGTAAGTGTACTAGACCTAGGGGTCATATGTATACATGTGGCTATAGACTGCGCCACACCAACACTATGTGTAGAATTAGGGGTAGACATAACAATGTTGATTTTTCATATGCAAAGCTAGATCATTAGTATTTCATTTCAATTTCATAACAAAAGCATATAAATAGGATCATTGAAAGATAGACAAGCCCAACCATACAAAAAGAACACAAAGATTTATCCTGGAAAAACCCTAAAGGGAAAAGCCTAGCAAACGTTTCCTCAATATAGATGCCCCAAAAGATAAAAGGTAAAACCAAAAGGGAGATCAAAGAATGATCCTCCTCCTTATATAGCTACTTCTCTCTCCTCCACTAATGTGCCACACAAGTGAGAGTGTGTGTTTCAAATGAGGAGCGCCACGCCTCTATTTATATTCATTAGTTCACTTTAATTATTCATTTCGACATGTAGGCTCGAGTTAATAATGTAGGCTCGAGTTACACATGTAGGCTCAAGTAACCACACTGGGGTGCTAATGACCCACCTTTACAATTAGAGGGGACTACCTCATGACTCTTATTAGTTCTTCTGATTAGAAGCATCGAGGTACAAAGTAATACAAGTGGTTCTCCTGGTAGGACCATCGGGGACCACAAAAATATACATATAGAATATTCTTCGAAGTTACAATATTTCAACACTCCCCCTTAACGAGAAGGGTATTCTACAACAACATCAACAACAACAATACTAGGAGAGAGAGAGAGAGGAGATCATCAACATCATTAGGGTAACACATCTATAAATCATTGGAAGCTTTTTAACATCATGTAATCTTCATCTTCAATCTCCAGTCTTCAGCAACATCAACACTTTGACCACTTCAATCAGCAACAACTTTGACCGCTTCGATCAGCAACATCTTTGACCTTTTCGATCAGCAACATCTTTGAACTTTCGATCTGCAACAACATCTTCAGCACTTTGACCTTTCGATCAGCAACATCATCTTCATACTCTGATATTTTGAACAGCAACATCATCATCATACTCTGATCTTTCGAACAACAACATCATCATCATCAGTAACAACCTGTAATCCACAGTACAAAGACAAAGAGTCTTTGGATGAATTTTGGACCTAAGTCCAGGGATGATACAATCCTACCACATTCTTGACAACCGAAGTCACCAGATTGATTATGGGATAATCAGTCCCTATCACTTTAGGACTAGGTCCAAGGTTGATGCAATCCTACTGCATTCTCGACAACCGAAGTCACCAGATTGATTACAAGATAATCAGTCCCCATCACTTGAGGACTAAGTGCAAGGATGATGAAATCCTACCACATTCTCAAGGACCGAAGCCTCCAGATACCTTTTTGAACCGAAGTTCAAGGATGATGCAATCCTGCCACATTCTCGGGGACCGAAGCCTCCGGATACATTTCTGAACCGAAGTTCAAGGATGATGCAATCCTACCACATTCTTGGGGACCAAAGCCTTTGGATACCTTTCTGACTGAAGTTCAAGGATGATGCAATCCTACCACATTCTCGGGGACCAAACCCTCTGGATACCTTTCTGAACCGAAGTTCAAGGATGATGCAATCCCACCACATTCTCGAAGACCGATGTCACCGAATCTATTCTGGATAGATGTCCCAGGATGATACAATCCCTCTTCATTCTCGAGGACCGAAGTCACAGTATCACTTTAGGGCAAGTGCCCAGGGATGATACAATCCAACCACATTCTCGAGGACTGAGGTCATTGGATCCATTATGGACAGATGTCCCGGGATGATACAATCCCTCCATTCTCAAGGACCGAAGTCACCATGTCACTTTAGGGCAAGTGCCCAGGGATGATACAATCCCACTGCTACATCACTACTCCGCCTTTCGGGGAAGGTCTTTTCGAACAACACCAAGCTTGTCTCAAAAGTGTTCGAACTTTACCCGAGACAGAGGCTTTGTCAACACATCATCATCTACATCTTTAGTATGTGAATATTGAACTATCACCATCTGTATCTCTAGTATGTGAATACTAAAAGCATCATCACCTCTATATTCAATATAGAAATACAGAATCACCATCATCTACATCTACAGTAGGTAAATATTGAAACATCAACTATATCTTCAGTATGGGAATACTGAAATCATCATCATCTATATCTTCAGTATGGGAATACTGAAACATCATCATCTCTATATTCAGTATAGAAACACTGAATCACCATCATCTGCATCTACAATATGTAGAAATATCGGATTTCTATGTGTTACGATGGAACACAGGGTTCTCTATCATCACAACTCTGGTTATCACATAGAATCCTTGTAGTATCCATCTTCATGTCAAAGAGACCTAATATCATCTTCCAAATCCATATGGCTTCACAACTTAGCAAAGCAATATGCTATGTATTCTGCTTCAGTCGTGCTAAGAGAAACACTGGACTGTTTCCTGTTAAACCATGAACTCATAGCAGACCCCAAACAAAAGCATATACTTGATGTGCTTTTCCTGTCTTCCAGCCCAATCTACATCTGTATAGCCATACAATCTATATTCATGGATACCATCATAGTATAGACCAAAGTCTATATTCCCTTTCAGATATCTCAACACATGTTTTGCAGCTACTAGGTGAACCTGTCTTGGTTGAACAAGATATTGACTCAATGTGTTTACAACAAAACAAATGTTTGGTTTAGTATTCATTAAGTACATTAATGACCCAATGATTTTTCTGTATTGAGTCATATCCAATAACTCTGATGATTCATTAGCTAACAACTTCAGGTTGGAGTCCATGGGTGTGGCCATGGCTTTGTATTCCAACATATCGAATCTTTTCAATATCTCTACTGCATGATTTCCCTAGTTGAGAATGATTCCTTCTAAATTTTTCCATACTTCTAGACCTAGGAAATAATGGATTAACCCAAGGTATTTCATCTAAAATTCTTCAGCAAGCTTCTTCTTGCATTCTACAATCTGTTTCTCATTCCCTGTCAGGAATAGATTATCCACATACAGTAATAGTATGACATGTTCATCTTCTACAACCTTGAGATAAAGGTTAGGATCAGCTTTACTCTTGGTAAAGCCCATGCTCGACAGAAAACTATCTATCCTTTCATACCAAGCTCGAGGAGTTTGTTTAAGGCCATACAAGGCCTTCTTCAACTTGCATATGTGAGTATGTCTATCTTCAACTTCAAATCCTTGTGGCTGTTCTATGTATACTTCTTCTTTGATCACACCATTCAGAAAAGTTGTTTTCACATCCATTTGGTGTAAGTCCCACTTCATCATGGATGCAAGTGCCATGATAGCTCTAATCGAAGTATACCGTGCTACTGGGGCAAAAATCTCTTCATAATCAATTCCCTCTTTTTGAGAGAAACCTATGGCCACAAATCTTGCTTTATACTCTTGATACTTCCATCAGCTGCATGCTTTATTTTGTATATCCATTTGGAGGATACAATACTCTTTCCTTCTGGTTTGGGAACTATATCCCATACATCATTCTAGTATTCTTTCATCATAACATCTTCCATGAGTTCGTCTTGTCAGGTCATCAACATATCCTAGTCTTCTGCATTCAACCTTGAAGGTTGGAACCCACTTTAGTCTTGGTAAAGTCTCGATCCATTAGGAAGCTATCCATCATGCCGTACCATGTCGAACTCAGATATCTTCTGTAGTCACTCCTCCTGAAGTGGAGTATCATCTTCCCTGTTCATTCTGTACAGGTGGTTCTATGCTTGATATATACTTGTCAATAGAGTATGTCATGACATAGTCTATTCTTTCTAAGGCAAATCATGAACCTTGCTTTGTACACTTGTTCTTGGAGATCCATATGGAAGATACCACATACTTCCCTTTATGTCTCGAATCCATATCGAATACATCATTCCTCATGATCTATTGTTACTCTTTGATAATAGCTTCTTTCAAAACCATGGTGGTCTTCATCCTTCGAGGTGGATCTACCGCTCTCTGAAGCTCTTTCCTTCGTCATGATGTCTCTGACTCTGGTAGCTTCAGATTCATGTTTATTGAATTGTGATCACTTGTTATTCGGAATAAGTCTCGTCCTTCTTTTCTTGTAGGCGGTTGTACAGGACCTTTCCTACAATTCAAATGCACCAGTTCCATGGTTAGAACTATTTCATAAAACATATGCATAATGAAAAATTCTTATGCATCATGCAACTGTTTAGCCAACACAACATTCATCCATATCTCACTACTATCATTAATGCAACCAGTCTATCATGCATAACACATCAACTAAATATAATCAAATGTATAACAAAACAATATCATGACAATTGAATACTTATATTTTATTCGTTTCGTGGGTAGACTCCTTCTTGATCCTTCTACTTCATCATCTTCTTAATTCATGACATCATAATTTCTTATCCAAATGATAAGATGGATAAGAGGTTCTTCAAGAATTGAGTTCTTCATATTCCTCATCGCTAGAGGGATCTTCTTTGAATGGTGAGAGCTTGATCTTCAATTTCTCCCATATTCTTCTTCTCTTCTTATGAGTCGAGCTTCTTATTCTTCCCAGAGTCAACTGAAAGTAATCACTTCCTTCTGGCACACATTCCTTGCATGAATTAATCCCATGATCCTGGGAGGCCATTCAAGGTGGCTATCACCACTTCTGCATTCTTGACTTCTTCTTTGACCTCTTCAATTTGTTTCTTAAGGTCTTCTTCTAATGTATGTATTTCCTTCAAATAGCTTGGTCAAGGAATCAAACATCTCTTTTGGTGTCTTTAGGGAAGACACTTGTGGTACAAGTTGATCTGTGACTGAATCAACAATGATCTTCTTGGCCTTGACCAAGTTCTTTTGGTGTAAGGCTTTGAGCCTCATCTCCCTCTGGAACTGGAACCTCTCTACTCATGTAGGTGTCCAATTCATTTTCTTCAGAGAGATCAAATACTTCCATGCTTGGAAGTTTTCAACTTCACCAAGCTTATCATCAAGCTTATGTGATAGATCACTTTGAAATGAGAACCTCAAATGCAAATAGCAAAATATTAGATCTTACCGATTTGAGGTGTCCGTCCTACTTCTGGAGCTGGTTGATTTAGGGTTTGTCAGAGAAACCCTAATTTTAAAAACTAGGAATCTTTCAGATGTTATTGGATATAAATATATATCTCTTCAAATGGAGCCGTCCAATGTACTCCTTTTCTGAAAACAATGGAGGGAAGCTCTCGGAACAGGAAGCCCTAGTTTTCCAATTTCTTCTGCAGAAATTCCTGTCACTGTTTCTGTGATATCTCCAAAATTAATGCTCATATGTGTCTGAAATTTCTCACTAAGGTAACCTCGTATGTCCCTTATCCAAAACCACAGGTTTCATCAGAATTTGTTTCACCAATTGGGATTTATGATCCTTTTCCCAAGGTGACTTGTTACAGGACTGTTTAGAACAGCAAAGTTGGATGGCCTGCCACGTGTCACTGTTTCATCTTCAGGTTCTGAAATTCGGACCAGAGAAAGTAAAGTCCATTCCTTTTCTCGAACATATTCAGGAATTCCATTTGGACCTCTGTATCCCAAGCGATAGAAATTCTCCCCAGGTATCCTGTTTAGGGATGAATTTTGGAAGAGGCTGGAATCCTAACTTGGAGGTATCATATCTCCCAGAATATAGTGAATCAGAGGCTGAATTTTGGAAATAGTGTACATCAGTATTTTAACTTTGGCCTCTGAAATTTTTAGTTACTGAAAATGCCCAAGCTTGGGATATAGCGAATGTATGAAAACTTAGCAGTTTTTGTATTTAGGTTTTTTCTATCTCGGGGTCAAACTAGGGTTTGACTTTCCCGGAGTTTCACCCAATCAAAAATATTGATCCAGGTCTCTAAACTTAGATTTTGATGAGGAGAGAAATCCTATTCTAGGCTCACTTAAAAATTATTCTTTTGCAAGAATCCCTAATCTCCCGCACCGAAAACTGAAAATGCTCGGAATCGAATTCCGCTTCGACAGAAAGATGCGCCCTTCAATGGAGAGTAAGCCTAGGCTTCTTTTTCTGATTGATTGTGGAAAGAGACCCAAAAATTAATAATCCCTAGCTTCTGCAGCTACACAATGTCTTCTTTCAGGATGGCTCTGATACCATGTTGAATTTTCATATGCTAAGCTAGATCATTAGTATTTCATTTCAATTTCATAACAAAAGCATATAAACAAGATCACTGAAAGATAGAAAAGCACAACCATGCAAAAAGAACACAAAGAATTATCCTGGGAAACCCTAAAGGGAAAAACCCAGCAAAAGCTTCCTCAAGATAGCTTCCCCAAAAGATAAAAGGTAAAACCAAAAGGGAGATCAAAGATTGATCCTCCTCCTTCTCCAGCTACTTCTCTCTCCTCCACTAATGTGCTACACAAGTGAGAGTGTGTGTTTCAAATGAGGAGCGCCACACCTCTATTTATATTCATTCGTTCACTTTAATTATTCATTTCGACATGTAGGCTCGAGTTAATCATGTAGGCTCGAGTTACACATGTAGGCTCAAGTAACCACACTGGTGTGCTAATGACCCACCTTTACAATTAGAGGGGACTACCTCATGACTCTTATTAGTTATTCCAATTAGAACCATCGAGGTATAAAGTAATACAAGTGGTTCTCCCGGTAGGACCATCGGGGACCAAAAAAAGATACATATATAATATTCTTTGAAGTTACAATATTTCAACAAACAATACCAAGAGTTGAGACACCAATAACATGTGCAACAAAAGCATAAGGTGCAACCATAGATGCATGTCTATTACTCCCAACACCATTTTATTTTCTCTCAATAATTCCTACAAAGTTATAATTCACTGAGTCAATAGCTTGGATTCCTTTAAAAAAATATGTCATATTATTAGAGGAATTAATGGAATATAATTAAAAAAAACATACCTTGTACTTCCTAGTGTGTTCCATCAAGAATTTTCTTCTTGTTTCAGTTTCGAGAGTATCTTCAGTGCCCACCAGTTTCGTAAGTTTGTTAGCTAATTCATTAACCTTTTTTCTAATAGCTACAAGAGGTTCTAGATATCCTGATATGTCTACATCATCCTAATTAGGATGAGTCCTTAACATGGGATCCTACAAAGAATCATATCATATAAGATCGATAACCTATGTAACAATACTCATTGCACTAAGTTAAAAGAGAACAATATGGAATATAATTAATAACATAAACTAGCCATATATTATTTCACTTATCCATGATCTATTCCTTTCCCTCGATCAACCTGTAACATAAATGATGATTTGTTAACCATATATCCAAATATGGGTGGAATTTCTCAATTTCCTTCATCAACATTACGACATAGAGTATATGTAATGAAAATTAATGAATATACAATATACATGTTTTTAGTGAATTATGGACATGACTGTTAAACCATAGCTACCTGATTCATATATCCGCTTCAAATGATAATTGATCAACAAATCCTTCCCCGCAAGTATTGATTTTACTGTAGTGACCACAGCTTTGTTTCCATCATGCTCCTCAAACACAGAATTGGGTAGTTTGTTTGCTTCTAGGACAAGTATTGTTTATAAACTTGGAAACATTTCCCCAAGCTTTGGGATTTCCATCGATATATATGGAATATATTTTATCTTGATTGTTTTCTTTGATTTCATTATAATTTGCACAAACTCTATATATGTGCATAGTCTTTAAATATCTTGTTAGCTTCTCCAATACGGGTAATCATACATTGGACCAACATAATCAATTATTCCCACTTAACAATTGTACATATCTTTCACATCATCCATTTTAAATACACCTATACCATGTAAACTAAATGGAGAAATTTGATATGTTCTTCCATTAATACATAAATCGATGCTTTTTTAAGGAAGTGGGTTTGGTTCCCAATTATTCAAATAATGGATTTAATCTTAGAGGAACTTTCTTGTCTTGAGAGGTCTCATTGTCTCAAGAGCATGACCCTCCAACTAGAAATAAATCCATAGGTTTTTTAAATTTTCTTATGACATTACGATCTCTAGTTTATATTTACGTACTACTTGACACCTCCCCTTCTACAATTTGTTTAAGACAACCATCATTATCAAAATATAGACATGAAAGATATCTATTTGGTTGTACTTATAATTAATGTTAGACAACAACAATCATGTTTCAATCATACGATTCAGATAGAAAAATTAGCAATTAAATGTGGGTAGTCATCAATAAAACAATGTATATAGATGATGCAATGACTTTTTTGCATAACTATGCAAAAGAAATTGATAATTAGTATCTGCATTGCATGGTAATTTTTTGAAAAATAGATTCTAAGCTAAAATCCATGTGTTACTCTCTAGAACAATCATATATGAAGGTTACCAAGAAAGGTTCATAAGTCATACTTGAAATATATTTATCATCTTAAAAATAACTCATGCATGGAACTTGTTCTAGAATATGATCAACTAATTCATCTCAATGATTACCTAGAATCTGTTACAACCCTTCATATACATGGGTGGAAAATGCTTTGATGAAGTCCCTAATAGAAGCAAAGTTCAATATGTTGAGGTAGTATCTTAGTGTGATGGAAAACTCTTTCCTCAAAAATATGCAGAGTTTATTACCTGTTATTTGGAAAATTTAACAATCCAACTCTCCAAATTTAATCAACCAACTCTATTGGATTAAAGATTCTATACAAGAATGACGAGGATGTTTAAATAAGAGATCCGAATGTTTCCTAATATTGATTACAAACTAGTCCATGAGTGTAATGTTCCCATAAGTGAAAAACATATCCTTTATTTAATCTAAAGTACTCAGACCTGAACCACATGTATTCTTGTTGCATTTTCAAGAAAAATCATGCAAAACGAGGGTAAGACATTATCTCTCAATCATTAAGAGCACATACTATCTTGGAAATCTCCCATCCCAAAGCGATGCAATATTTATAAGGTGTGTTGATTCCAACAAAGTTAAATCCTAACAAAGGTTTGAGAAATTCTAAGTCCTAAAGAAGAACAAATTATTCCTAAACCAGTCATCAACCTCTCAATGTACTTTCAGTGTTCCCATAAACCCATCTACGTACCTTGATGTTGGCCATGTTGATTGTTTAACCTAAGCATTCATTGTTAGAAAAACATGATCGCAGAGTAATAAAAATAAACAATAAACAATATGAAAATATTAAAACACATTACAAGAGAGACACTGATATAACGTGCTTCACCCAAGATGGACTACATCCACATAGAAATTACCAATCCTTTATTATTATACCATGTAGAAAAATGAAAGCATAGAACCTGTAGCAACTTCACTGCACTTCCTCTTCACTCTCTCACAATCTTTCTCCCACAATCACAGAGATTGTTTTACAATGAAATAGTACAATACACAACTGTATTATAATGGTTTCCTTTTATAAGGGAAATACCATGGGAAAATACCCGAGGTCACCTAACACCATGGGTTCGTAATGTTTTGGCTAACAAACATCCCAAAAAAATTCTTTCGGGGTCTTCGCCCTTGAATCCCCTTTCTCGAGGGTGCTTCCCTTGGGGGATCACTTCCCCCCAGACCCCACTTTCGAGGGGGATGTGTAACACCATGAGGGTACAATGTCCCCCTGCACCCCCCCTGATGAGATGAGTGTACAGTAAAATTGGGGTACAAACACGACTGAACAATAACATCTCAGAATCAAGAATATCAGGATCCACAACCAACAATATCCCTATTGGATACTGATCAAAACAACTCCATTGCTGCGTCACTTGATGGACTATGCTCAGAACATTAGACTTGGAAAATTTATCATCTTCAAATTCGTGCTTGAAGGGAAATAGAAACCAAGTAGGAACTCATTTTCTCTCTAGTTGCTACCTTTGCCAACATGTATGCAGGATTTTGGCTAGTATGTATCTTTTCCAACTTTAACAGTTCATCTGCCAGAATAGATATTATGAAATGGTACTTGATTTGTATTTGTTTAGCATTCGAATGAAATGATGCGTTATTTTAAATATGAATGACATTCTAGATTTCATTGTACAACCTACTACTCTCCTGCTTCTTACCCAATTCCTCCATGAACCTCTGCAACCAAATCATCTCTTTACTAGCATTTGTAGTAGCAACATACTTCGATTTCATTGTTAAAAGTGCAACAACCTTTTGAAGATTTGAAATCCAACTCATTGTTGTTACACCTACAGTAAAAATATACCCTGTGGTGCTCCTCCTACTGTCTTTATCACCTGCCATATGTGCGCCAACATATCCCTATAGAACAATGTTTGAACCCCCCGAAAATAATGCATGAGAAGTGGTACCTCTCAAATACCTGAGAATCCACTGTACCTCCCTCCAATTCTATTTACCTATATTGTTGATATACTTGCTTACAACTCCCTCTACATGTGTGATATCTGGTATTGTACACACCATGGCATACATGAAGCTTCAATTACTGATGAATAGGGAACCTTGGACATTTATTCTATCTCCTTCAGTGTCTTGGGACACATATCCTTACTCAGTTTGAAATGGATGGCCAAAGGTGTACTGACTAGTTTTTCATTCTTCATTTTAAACCTATCCAACACCTTTTCTATGTACTCACCTTGAGACAATGTCAATTTGCGATTTTTACCATCTCTTGTTATTCTCATACTAAGGATTTTCTTTGCAGCACCCAAATCCTTCATCACAAATGATCTATCTAGTTTCCTTTTGAGCACATTTATATCCTACATGTTAGATCCTGTAACAAGCATGTAATCCACATACAATAACAAGATAATATGTCAACCACATGCAATAACAAGATAATATATCGTCCATTATCTAGCCTCTTGAAATAAACATAGTGGTTAAAATGACACATACTATAATCCCGTTATGTCATAAACTTATCAAATTTCAAATACCACTTCCTTAGAGCTTGTTTCAGGACATACAAGCTCTTCTTCAACCTGCAAACCAAATTCTCCTTCCCTTTGACCTCATACCCTTGTGGCTATTGCATATAAATCTCTTCCTCCAAATCCCCATGGAGAAAGGTTGTTTTTACATTTATCTATTCAAGATGAAAATATTCTGCAACCACTAGAATGAAAATAGTCCGAATTGAAGTCATTTTAACAACAAGGAAAAATATTTCATCAAATTCTATACCTTTCTTTCATGAAAACCCATGTACCACAAGTCTAGCCTTGTACCGCTTCTTGCCTCCATATTCTTCCTTCAACCTATAAACCCATTTATTCTGCAATGCTCTTTTTCCCGCATAAAACTCAACCAATAGTTTCTTACCAATGAGTCCATCTCATCATTCATGCATTTCTCCCACTTATTTCTAGTTTCTACCTACATTTCCACTCCATAACATTCTAGTTCACCATAACCAATCATTAATAAATAATACAATGAAGGAGAGAATCGTTCGAGGGGTCTACTTATCCTGGTAGATCTTCTTACATTTGCAGGCATTTGAGATACATGTTGCTTCTCTTTATTTTTTGGTGCCTTTGAAACTTCATTTTCTTTGATTTCATCAAGCATTGTGTACTTTGTGTTTTCATTTCCCTTTTTCTTTCCTTGCAATTGATATTTGAATATAACCTTGTCATTGAATGCTAAATCTCTTGTTGGCTGCTATGGGCAGACCCGAGTTTACTATAATCAACCAACAACACCCCCAGCTCACTGGCCCTTCCGGCGACAGACCGCAAAGCGGCCTGAAGTCTCACCCGAAGTGACTCTTAAGGGTTGGCCAAGGACTTAAGTGTCTTGGACCAGGTTCTGTGGTGATCCTACTTGTGACTCGCAACTCTTCTAGCTACGGGTCTCTTTCTCTACGCATCGCACGACCTTCTACTCGCGTCGCGCGATCTCCTTGTCTCGCAGCTCTTCTAGCAGCGAGATATTCCTTTATACCACCGTACAGTCCTTCTCTATGTCGCGCACTTTCCCTAACTCGCTATATCTCCGGCCTTATCGCATCACGCTCACCGTGTGACACACAGCTCCTGCCCAACGCTAAGTCCTCAACCAGTGGTATCGCGCACCGCAGCTCCTTTGCCGGTGCGGTATCACCTCTCTGTGATATCCTACCTCCGCAGTTTAGTGCACTTAACATTGCTTGTGTTGAAGTGCAAGACTTAACATACAAGGCTATTCGATACTGCAACTAGTGACTATTTCACGCAAAGCATAAATGAACCATACACAACATGCCAAAGACTTTGACTTATGTTTATCCTTCTATATTATGGTGAACTGATTAACACATTCATTCATTAAACTGTAAACAAAGCCCATGAAATGACTGAGAAATGCATAAGTAAACATAACACATAATCGAATCACATAACACTTGATTTTAACGTGGTTCACCTCCAGGATGGAAGTTATGTCCATAGAACTGTGTTTTTCTTATAGCTCAGGGGAAGGTAAAACACAGTTCTGCTGCACCGCATATGCAGCTCAAGATCTTCTTTCTTAGATCTCTTTTCTCTCTATATTGCTCTCCTACAATATACTCTTCCCTCTCTGTCGATCCCTGCAGATCGTTACATGCATATTATATAAGCCAGCTACTGGTTACAGTAAGATTGCTACCGCTAATAACAGAACCAGAGCTGGGCTTTCAACAGTCTAATAATCTACAAACCAACTAACAACTGAACGAACCAACAAAACGACTAGCTAACCCCTTTACAATACAAAATATATCCTTTTATAGGCATCCCAAAGGTCTTGCCATTACAACATTGTGGGCCTGTCCCAACATTAACCCAAACCCTAACTAGTGACAGTCGGCCATATCTGTACTTGAGGTAGCCGCTTTTCATCACATTACAGCTCTCTGCAGTCTTCCATGCTTCTCGGCACTGATCATGGGTACTATGCACCGCTTCCCTTTTCTGTCCTTCGTCTTCAATGCTTCAGCCTCGTTGCTCCTTCTCCTTTATGAGGGTCGTTGAGCCCTCCTGTCTTCCACCGCTGCCTTCAATGCAGTGGGTGAGCTCTCTCTTCTCGGCCGCTTAGGTACCGTTGCCTTTCTTGACTTCTCTATCTAAAAAGTCATGGTTTTCGGCTCTGCTCTACAGCTCGAAACATGCTACGGTGTCGTAGCTCTGTCTTATCTTCTTTCTGCCAAAACTTATCTCTCCTCTAAACTAGTAGCTTCTTCTGTAGCTACGGGACCCTGCTCCAATAGTCCCCTAACACTTACTTGTGGCTCATCCTCGAGCCACTTCCAGCGAGCTTCTCCTACTGCAGCTTTGCCTTGGCTTCCTGTGAAGTCCTCTGCAACCTGTCTTGAAGTCCTGCGACTTCCTTCTCCATCACTTCGACACGCTCTTTATAGTTTATGTAACTTGGTTCGCTGGGCTCTCTTATCCTTCCTACCCGATGTCATGGTCTCTCTCTCTTCTCTCCTAAAACCTTTTAAGAGCGTTCTAGTGTTTGAGAGGTTTTCCATAGATATCCTTTCCTCTTTATCTGGGTTAGAACTTTTATCACAAGGAAAATCTGTATCTTCCATCCTTCTCAAACATTTCATTCAGTCTGGAGCCTTGTATATGAAAGAGATACAAACCATGAATTCCGTTCCGAGAACAAGCCTTTGTCTGCGTTCTGGAATTCTACCGACTGTTGGGTTTGCTATCTTCTTCCACTTCTCTTCTCTTTGAAGTGCTCCAGGTACACATGCTGCCTTTGATCGTCAGATTTTCATTTCGTTGCCTCCTCAATCTCTTGTGCTTTTCTTAGCTGATCAGATAGGTCGGCGACCCTCTCCCGTTGCTTTCTTTTTCTCATTTTTACTTTCCGCCTAGTGGGAGATTTCTTCTCATCATTCTTCTGCTCTGCTTTCTTATCTTCAGTGATCGGCTCGGCGTTCTTCTTCTCGTTAGCAGAGACTTTGGTGACAACTTCTACTTCTGGCGCTTGACTCTTCATCCTTAACGGCTGTCTGACTTGTGCTGTACTTAATTTCACAACCCTGGGCGGCGTCCTCATAGCGGACCTACGGCCACCAGGGTCGAAGCGTCTTGGCAAGTCTTCTAGAGGTTCATCCTCGAACAGAGCCGTCTTAGTAAAAAATGGTGGACGTGCAATGGCTGCAACTTCTGAAAATCACAGCACTCTATAACAAGCTTAGCTCTTCACAGGGAATTCTGAACAATGCACTCTACAGCTCTTGGTTTTTCTGCAAACGTAATCATCCCAGTTGAATACTTTTTGCTTTTTATACCCAATACGATAATCCCGGACGCAACGGTCATCTAGACTGAACCCGTCGGTCGTCATCAATGCCTAGACAAGACCACACCCGTCATCTGATCCTTAATAAATGAGGAAATCTGATCGAATTTCCCTCGAAACGTGTATGCACAGGCACCGGTCTCGTCGGAGATTTGCCCAATCTGGAAAAATTTATTATAGTGCTGCCAAATCTACGGTAAGATATACTGGTCATTACCTCATTAACTACCTGTCAGATGGTGACTTGACTGGCCCTCTGTCGGTTGTAAAACTGAGTACGTGGCACGGGGAAACATCGCACTGCCGCGATGCGACTCCGCATCACCTACGTAAAACAAATACTTTTTTTTTTTTTTAAACCGACCTGATGCGATTCCTCATACTTAGAATAATACCTGCCGGTGTAGACTAGTTCCCAGTGCGATGCCTCCTTTCAACTACACTGGACATCTGCACCACCATAAACTGGCTAAGCTAGGGTTGAGAGGCGTGGTGGCTATCACTATAGGGCTTAAGCCTACTGCCATTAATCCATGTGGGCAGAATCTCCCCATTCAGCTGGATGAGTTGAACGACACCTCCCTCTGTGACTTGCTGTATCTAATATGGCCCCAGCCAATGCGTCTTGAACTTCCCTGGAAACTTAATGAATTTGCTGTCATAGAGGAGCACTAGGTCTCCGATCTGGAAAGTCTTATTCTTAATGTGTCTATCATGCCAAGCTTTTTCTCGTGCCTTCTGCACTTTCTGATGGAATCTGACGATGAATCTGTCTTCTTCTAAGGCAAGCAGCTGTGCTAGCCTTTCCTCCACTGTATCTGTATCAGTCATCCCGGTAATCTGAGCGACTCTTAAACTGAGAAGAATATACTCCATAGGCATAACAACCTCCTGTCCATACACCAAGCTGAAAGGTGTGTGTCCCGTAAGTTTCTTGCATGTGGTCCTGTACGCCCATAATACAACGTTAAATCTGAGGTCCCAATCATTTCTTTGGCAATTGCAGATCTTAGTAAGAGCATTTTCTAAAATCTTATTAAAGGCCTCCACCGTACCATTAGCCTATGGGTGGTAGGGAGTGCTCTTATGGTGCTGGATTTGGAATTTTTCTGTCAACGCCTCAATAGTGCTGTTCAAGAAATGTGTGCCTTGATCACTCATCAAAATTACTGGGCATCCAAATCTACTGATGATGTTTTCAAAAAGGAACTATGCAACTGTAACAGCATCACAATTTCTTACTGCTTTGGCCTCTGCCCATCTGGTGAGGTACTCTGTTCCAGTGATAATATATCTCGCACCAGTGCACATTCCTGTTGGGTTGATAGGACCCATAAAATCTATAGCCCATTTGTCAAATACACGCAGCGTGACCTGCGGTCATAGCGGCAT
Source organism: Pseudotsuga menziesii (assembly GCA_001517045.1). Taxonomy (NCBI): domain Eukaryota; kingdom Viridiplantae; phylum Streptophyta; class Pinopsida; order Pinales; family Pinaceae; genus Pseudotsuga; species Pseudotsuga menziesii. The sequence goes on along the minus strand of LPNX010525584.1, from coordinate 114,331 downwards.
TTCATCGTGTCGCGAGGGTTTTCCTACCCTTTGGCAGATATCTTAGCATCTGCAAAAGTCCTTGGTGTCTTTATGCAACGTAGGCCACCATAATCCTGCTTCTAGGATTTTGTGCGCAGTCGGCTTTCCTGCGAAGTGACCTCCTGCAGTTCCTGAATGTGCCTCTCTGATAATAGCACCTTTTTCATGCGGCATCATGCATCTGCGCAGAACTTCATCCGGACCTAACTTGTATAGGTATCCTGCGATAAGGGTGAAGTCTGCTGCTTTAACAACCAACTGCTTCTTTTGCTGCTTAGTAAACTCATCAGGTGCTACTCCTGTAGTGAGAAATTGAATAATATTGGTATAGTACTCATTTACGATCTGGATAGAAAACAGTGGCGCATCTGGCAGATTGTCGTCTAGGTTACTTGGCTCTTCTCCTGAGTCTTTCTGCGACAGATGATCAGGTCCGGCATTCAGTCTACCTGGTTTTACGATGATTTCAAAATCATACTCCTGAAAGAGGAGTAACCATCTGCAGATTCTCCCCCCTAACACTGGCTTATTGACCAAATAATTCAAGGCAGAATGGTCAGTGAACATCTTAAACGAGGCACCCAATAGGTAGTGCCTGAACTTCTCGAGCGCGTACACCATAGCTAGGCCTTCTCTTTCTGTTGTGGTGTATTTCTTTTCTACTGGAGTATGCGATAGGATGGTCAATGTCCCCTTCTCCTGGTTGTGTTAAAACAACCCCTAATGCGACGCCAGATGCATCCACATGTACATGAAATGGCTTAGTCCAGTCTGGAAATACTAAGATGGGTGCTGTAACCATCTTTTCTTTAAGTGTGTCTAGACTCTGCTGACATTCCTCATTCCATAGGAATTTTACATCTTTCTTTAGCAATTTCTCCATTGGTGCTGTAATCTTTGCGTAGCCCTTGATGAACTTTCTGTAGTACCCAGTATGAACAAGTACTATCCTCAGTTGCTTGACTGAGTTGGGTGCTGGAAGGTTTACAATGATGGCGATCTTTGTGGGATCTACCATCAAGCCTTGTCTGCAAACAACGTGACCCAACAAAATACCAAATGGTGCACAAAATATACATTTCTTCAAGTTTAGAGAAATATGGTACTGCCTACATTTCTCTAACATCAGTCTTAAGTCTCCTATATGCTTGTCGATTAGTCCAAATACAGTCCAATCATCAAAATATACTTCTAAGAATTTATGAATGTATTCTTTAAATACAGCAACTACTACTCTAGAAAATATAGCTGGTGCATTCTTAAGACCAAAGGGCATTACCGTATACTGGAACGAGCCCCATTCTGTTGAAAAGGTGGTCTTGGATCGATCTTCTAGATGTATTCTGATCTGATGGTAGCCTGAAAATCCATCAGTGAAGGAGTAGACCTCCTGTCCTCCCACGTTGTCTAATACCTCATCAGTGAACGGTGTCGAAAATGGATCGTGAAGTGATGCATCGTTGAGATTGCGCAGATCGACACAGATCCTGATGTATCCTTTTGTTTTCTCTTCTTGTACGACCATGGGGCTAACCCATTCGCTTTCTTCTACCGGCTCAATGATGCCTGCTGCTAGCATCTTATCGATTTCGTCCTTTACTTTTTCTTTGTAGCGCGGATTCAATATATATGGGTGCTGCTTGACTGGTCTAGCATCCTCCTTCAATGGTATCCTCATAACTCCCATGTCTCCAACTATTCCCTTCATCTCTGTGAAATTGGTGGGAAATAGGTCCTGATAGTCATGTAACAAATCTGCAATCTGTCTAACTGTTTCATCATTCCAATAGTCTCCAATAGAGGCAAACTTAGGTTCTATGTCTGTGCCAATATTGATCTTTTTAATATTGATGGGTTCGGTGATTGCTGGAATCTCTAACTATGGTCCCCCTACATCGTGAGTCCCTTCTGACTCCAGAATGTTGGTGTTACGAGGATCCTCATCCTCATCCTTATCTTCATTGTCTGACTTTGCTGCGAAATTATAGCACTCTAGTGCGGCTTGCAACTGGACGTCGTACTCAGGTTGAGCCTGCACTGAGATGGTATAGTCCTCAAATATCTTGATCCTGATTATGTCTAGGGCCTGAGCAACACTTGGATGTTCTGATTCAAACGCGAAGGTGAGTAGGAAACTATCTTTCATAAGTGACCATGTGGTCGTCCCTTTGCGCAACTCGGTCTCTGTGTACCAGTTCCTTGGAACTGTGTCCAATGTGTGAGTGAATCTGTGAACCCATTCATCCTCGGGAATGTCCGACTAGTTCTGTTCACATGTCTGAATGTGTGTCCTGGGATCAGTTTCGCCTGTGTACTTCTGTTGGACATACTCTCTGTCGACAGAAAATCTGATCGCCATCAGTCTTTTAATATCATCCCATGATGCGATATTCTCTTTATGCGCATACCACCATCTTGTAGGTGTGGCTCGTACTGCAAGGTCCATAACTGCGATCCTCTGCTCATAAGGAATATGTTGCTCAAACTTCTCAAGGAATTCCTGAATATCTGTCAGACCATCATATGATCCAATCTCAGTGATCTCTGCGCCAATCCATCGCAGTGACTTACTCATAAATGCACATTTGCGCGCTGAGACTTCGTAAAGTCTATTCTGCCAGTTCTCTAGACCAACATCGGAATCCGATGCGCATGAACTGTCGCATCGCCAACTAATGTTCCCTTCTGCGGTTGTATTAATGTAGCTGTTCTGGTTCGCAGTCATCTGATAGAGACTGTCCATTTTATGTGCCTCCGCCTCTGCTCGGATAGGTTCAATGTATCTAGGACCCTGGTGAGGATCCAACGGCGCGATGACCCGGATCTGCACGTCCTCAAAGGTCATTTGTCTTCTCTTTAGGTCAATGACAGCCTTGCTACCGATTGCCCAATCGATACTTAATAATGCTGGATACGGTCGACTGTCGCCAATGATTTCTATAACCTCGAAGTCTGCAAAACTGCGAACTCCGTCAATGTCAACTGGCACCTGTGGCAGTCGACCCAATGGTGATACTCGCTGCTGATTAGCTAATCTCAGGTGGATAGGTGATCTGACTAACTGAGGGCTACCCATATTTTCCCATGTATGCTTAGTTAGAACATTCACCTTTGATCCTAGATCTAAGATGACTTCGTCCATTTCAAACTCTCCAATTTGTGCTGTGAGCTTCATCTCTCTTCCGGTCCTTGTATGTCCTGTAATATTGTGAACAGCGCGGTGTGCACTGCTCGAGAGAGAAGGTTGCTGACACTAATCTATGATGCGCTGTAGCTCTCTGATGGATTTTTCATTCCTCACAAGTTTCAAGCAACTGCGCAGGAAGGATTGTACACTTCCTGTCGATTCATCCTCGTCGCATCTTCCCGATGTGGTAGCCTGCGGTATCTGTTCAGGGTTGTCGCCACAAGGTGCTTGCTATGGTACGCCCCTAGACGGTGGTACTTGCGATCCTGATTACGTAGGTTCATCAAAGGAAGCCTTGGCTTCGTGAAATGTTTCTTCATTCTTCTGTAGGTCGAGTGCTGTTTCTTTACTAGGAGCTCTGCGCACCCACTCCTGACTTGTGTTCTTTTCGGTCTCCTGTGATGTCCTACTAGTAGAAACACCGCTACGAGTCACAATATTGACTCTTGGTTCTGGCTCTGCCTGCTCAGCAGCAATAAGCTGGATGTTCCGGTGTACTGCTGGCTTAGGGTCTTTGATCTTAGCTATCAAGGTAGGACACTCCTCTATGGTATGATCATACGATTTGTAGTAGTTACAAGTGGTAGTGGGGCTCTGATAGTCCCTAGCATAGTGTCCTACAACTCCGCAGTTATAACAAGTGATTGGTCCACGACCATGGCCAAAACATTCTCCTTTGCCGAATCCTTCTCCTCGTGCAAAGCCTCCTCCACGACCTCCATATGTCGGGTCAGGCTGTGGTCCTGCTGCTGGACCCTGTGTTTCTGACTAGACTCTGTATACGTCATGTTTTTTATCTAACATGAGATCATAGGCTCGGCAATCCTGTTCATCATGTTCGACAGAGTTGCAGAAGACACAGTATAGGTTCTTAGGTGTCTGTACATACTTCTGAAGCAAAGGGCATTGCTGAGGCGGATGTCCTTGTGTTTTGCATATTTCACACCATGGCCCTTGCGTTCGTGGTAAGGGGTTAGGAGCCCCTGACGCTAAATATTTTGCAAAGACTGGACAGTTGTCTTTGGTATGACCCTGTGCTCTACATCATAAGCACCATATGTCTTGCATAACCTCTTTCCATTTCTTAAGTTCGTGTATCTGTAACGTTAGGTTGGTCAACTGGTTCTGTAGAGTTGTCATGCCTGCACTGGTTTCTGCTAAAGGTGAAGCTTCTAGCTTCATCGCCATCTCCAACGCGTCATCCTGGGTCTAGAGTTTTTGCTGCATTTGTGGCAATCTGATGTGAGGGAGTAGCGCTACAATAAACCATTCCTTATGTTGCTCCGGCGCAAACTCAAAGCTTACTTGGTCTATAAGAGCTTTGAATTTATGGTCAAAGTTCCATACTGACTCTGATGGTAGCTGCTTAATATCCTTGAGCTCTGTTATGCACCGAGACTCAGACTTAGGTTTCTTGAACTCTTTAGTCATGGCGTTCTTGACCTGGGCAAGTGTCTTGGGTACTGTGGTATACTTTATGTACCATGTTAAAGCTCGATCTCTGAGCATGGTGGCCAACTGTACAAGTTTAAGGTTATCGTCGTTGATTGTTTTAATGGTCCACATGGCTTCACATAGAAACCAATGCTGTTCCAGGTCCTCTGCTCCTGTACCCTTAAAGGTAGGTAGCTTCATATCATCTCCCATTCTATTTCTCCGCGGTAGGTTCTGATTGACTGGATTAATACCATTTAGCAGTGTAGGTGAAGGTGATGTAGCGGTAGTAGGTACTGTCTGTGAGCTACTGGATGGAGTACCTACGGGATTACTCTGAGTTCTGGTCTGTTTCTGTGGGGTATAGGGATGGTAAGGGATGCCCCCCTCTGGTTCTTCTATGGTACTAGGACTCGGTTGCCTAATATTTTCTGAACTATCTCCAAATACAGGAGAGCCGAAAGCTACTTTATATTTCTTGCCACTATGTGTTCGTCCAATGTCATCAAAATCACTTTCAAACTCTTGTAACATTACTATCTTTACTTATTCATCTGAAATCATGTCCATTACTCCTTTTTCATGTAGCAGCATCTTAATGGACAAGTTTAAAGATTTTAGGTACTTACCATGATATCCTTTGAAGAAGTACTGCTCATCCTCACTGAAGCTTTTTCTCTGGTCAACTGCAAATTCTGTGACGAAGCCTCTTAGCACACTCACAAGCTAGAAGTCCACTGCTCTCGTAATGGGATTGTCGAGTCTCTGCACGGTCTGAATCAGCTCCGGTGTCTAGACAATATTTTTTTTCTTCTTGAATATGTTCCTATCTGTCAACTTTGATAACCAATCGTAAAGCTCATTTCCATAGGTTGCAAAAAATATGGCGTGTATATTTGAAGCGATGTACTTTTGTAACCAGTCCTCTGTGCTCAGTTTAGGGCTTCGATTTTCTTTCTTGGAAAACTCCCTGAAGTTTGAATCCAACCACTGGTGAAACTCTTCTCTAGTGGGATGCCAACAGAACATTAGTGCTCAGTTGTTCAAAACCTGCAACGGAACCATTTGTTGGCTGCTATGGGCAGACCCGGGTTTACTATAATCAACCAACAACACCCCTAGTTCACTGGCCCTTTCGGCGATAGACCACAAAGTAGCCTGATGTCTCACCTGAAGTGACTCTTAAGGGTTGGCCAAGGACTCAAGTGTCTTGGACCAGGTTCTGTGGCGATCCTACTTGCGACTCGCAACTCTTCTAGTTGCAGGTCTCTTTCTCTACACGTCGCACGACCTTCTACTTGCGTCGCGCGATCTCCTTGTCTCGCAGCTCTTCTAGTAGCGAGATATTCCTTTATACCACCGTGCAGTCCTTCTCTATGTCGTGCACTTTCCCTCACTCACGATATCTCCGGCCTTATCGCATCACCTCTCACCGTGCGACACGTAGCTCCTGCCCAACGCTAAGTCCTCAACCAGCGGTATCGCGCACCGCAGCTCCTCTACCGGTGCGGTTTCACCTCTCTGTGATATCCTAGCTCCGCGGTTTAGCGCACTTAATGTTGCTTGTCTCGACGTGCAAGACTTAACATACAAGGCTATTCGATACTGCAACTAGTGACTGTTTCGCGCAAAGCATAAATGAACCATACACAACATGCCAAAGACTTCGACTTATATTTATCCTTCTATATTATGGTGAAATTATTAACACATTCATTCATTAAACTGTAAACAAAGCCCATGAAATTACTGAGAAATGCATAAGTAAACACAACACATAATCCAATCGCATAACACTTGATTTTAACATGGTTCACCTCCAGGATGGAAGTTACGTCCACAGAACTGTGTTTTTCTTATAGCTCAGGGGAAGGTAAAACATAGTTCTGTTGCACTGCATATGCAGCTCAAGATCTTCTTTCTTAGATCTCTTTTCTCTCTATATTTCTCTCCTACAATATACTCTTCCCTCTCTGTCGATCCCTGCGTATCGTTACATGCATACTCTATAAGCCAGCTACTGGTTACAGTAAGATTGCTACTGCTAATAACAGAACCAGAGCTGGGCTTTCAACAGTCTAATAATCTACAAACCAACTAACAACTGAACGAACCAACAAAATGACTAGCTAACCCCTTTACAATACAAAATATATCCTTTTATAGGTAGCCCAAAGGTCTTGCCATTACAACACTGTGGGCCTGTCCCAACAGTAACCCAAACCCTAACTAGTGACAGTTGGCCATATCTGTACTTGAGGTAGCCGCTTTCCGTCACACCACAGCTCTCTGCAGTCTTCCATGCTTCCTAGCACTGATCATGGGTACTATGCACCGCTTCCCTTTTATATCCTTCATCTTCAATGCTTCAGCCTCGTTGCTCCTTCTCCTTTATGAGGGTCGCTGAGCCCTCCTGTCTTCCGCCGCTGCCTTCAATGCAGTGGGTGAGCTCTCTCTTCTCGACCGCTCAGGTACCGTTGCCTTTTTTGACTTCTCTATCTAAAAAGTCATGGTTTCCGGCTCTGCTCTATAGCTGGAAACGTGCTACGGCGTCGTAGCTCTGTCTTATCTTCTTTTCGCCAAAACTTATCTCTCCACTAAACTAGCAGCTTCTTCTGTAGCTGCGGGACCCTGCTCCAACATCTCTACTCCTAATGATTTTGTGATTTTCATAATCCCATAAGTGATAACCAAAATCATCAACCATGTATCTAATAAAGGTACATTTCCTAGAATTAGCCTCAAGATTTGTTCTATTTTCTTTATCAATATGGACAAATGCTTCACAACCAAAAGTTATCAGAAATGAGTAGTTTACCTTGTTTTTTTTCCATTCCTCTAGAATTCCACCATCCAAATCACTTGAAGTACCTTTGTTTATTAAATAAACAATGGTATCTACAACATCAACCCAAAACTATAAGGGAAACCCTACATGCAATCTCATACACCTTGCACGCTCCATGATCATTCTGTCCATCCTTTCTAACACACCATTTTCTTGTGGTGTTCCTGGGGCTATCTTATCTATATGGATCCCATGGTATGAACAATAACTATCAAACTCCTTGCTATAGTATTCACCTCCATTATCAGATCTGATTCATATCAACCTTTTCCTATCTCATTCTCAACTGAAGCTTTCCACTTCTTAAAAGTAGAAAACAGATCAGATTTCTATCCAATGCAATAAACCCAAGTTTTTTCTAGTTACATCATAAATAAAAATAACATAATAATGAGAGCCACCAAGATATTGTACCTGATCCAGTCCCCATACACCTATATGCACAAGCTCTAAATTTTCACTCTTCTTTTGTTTCCTGACCTAAGAAATATGACTCTCTTATGTATTCCATAAACACAATTCTCATAGAATTCCAAACTTACTTGCTTTGAATCTGGAAACAATTTCCTTGAGTGAAGAATCTGCATCCCCTTTTCACTCATGTGGCCAAGCCTATGATGCCACATCACTGCAACTATTCTATGGAAGCTACGAAGATGGAATAACCAATATTATGAGGACATAAATACAATGTACCTATCCTGTCTCCTTTTTCTATTACCAATGCTCGTTTAGTGGTCTTCCACCAAGTTTTTCCAAATGTAGACAAACAACCACTATCTCCCAACTTCCCTGTTGAGATCATATTTATTTTCATTGTAAAAACATGCCTTACATATTTTTGCAGCCATTCATTTCCATTATTTAACTTAATATGTACCTTACCCATTCCAACAATTTTACACGATTCATCATCCCTAAATAAAACATGTCCAAAATCACATGGAACATAATCATGAAATAATTTCCTATGGGGTGTAGCATAACATGAAGCCCCTAGATCTACATCCCAATAATCACTAGTATTATCTAATGCAAGAATCAAAGCATCTTGTAACACATCACCTATTACATTTTCTTCTTGAGTAGTCTCCTCCTTCCCGTCTCCTTTCTTCTTTGGAGATCTGCAATCTTTCTTCAAATGTCCTCTCTTAGCATAGTTCCAACACTCTCTCTTTCCTATTCTAGACTTGGATATGCCATTTCTAGACTTTCTACGATTACCTGGGATCCTTCCTCTCTCCCTTTGTCTTCCCCTGCTCTCCATGTTCAACGCATTATTGGATGTCACACCTGTGATTTTTCTTCACATTTATTTGCTAATAATAATGCCAACAACATCATCAAATTTAAGAGTGTTTGAACCAGGGACAAAGTTACTAACATCCATGACCAAGTCATTTCAACTTTCTAGAAATAAGCATAGGATTATAATATCCCTAACCTCATTATCAAAATTCACTTTCACAGAACTTAGCTGACTAGTAATCGTATTAAATTCATTTAAATGGTCAGCAACAAATCCACCTTCTGAAATATTCATATTAAATAAAAAATTCATTAAAAATACCTTGTTGGAAGCAAAGGGTTTTTGATAGAGCTTAGCTAATGCGATCATCACACCCTCTGTTTTCTTTTCTTTTGAAATATTTAAAGTCACTGATGAATCTAGGCACAATTGTATTGTTCCCAATTCCTTTCTATCAAGAACCTCCCATCCTTCATCCTTCATAGTCGCCGACTGTTTTGTTTTTCTGCCCAATGGTAGGTATAAATCATTTTGGTATAGGAAGTCCTCCATTTGCATATTCCATAACTGGTAGTTTTGGCCATTAAATTTATCGACCCTAATCTTTCATTATACTTCCATTTATCGCACTCAAACTAGGAACCCTTCTTTCCTGCGAGTTTACCATCCAAATAGACCTTTTGGATCTGATACCAATTATTAGAAAAACAGGATCACATAGCAATAACAATAAACACTAATCAAGATGCAAATATTAAAACACATTACAACAGAGACACAAATATAATGTGGTTCACCCAATATGGGATACATCCACATAGAAAATTCCAGTCCTTTATTATAATACCATCCAACAAAATGAATGGATACAACCTATAGTAACTCTGCTGCATTTCCTCTTAACTCTCTAACAATATCTCTCACAAAATCACATATATTGTTTTACAATGATACAGTCCAACACACACTCGTATTGCAATGCTTTCCTTTTATAGGGGAATTTCCATGGGTCACCCAATACCATGGGCCCACAAAATATTGGCCAACAAACATCCCAAAACATTTTTTTTGGGGGATTCTCCCCCGAACCCCCTTTCTTGGGGGCACATCCCTTGAATCCCCGCCGAGGGTTCACTAGCCCCTGAACCCCCCTGCCAGGGGGATGGTCCCCCTCGGACCCCTGCGGGGAATATAACGGTCTACCCACATCCCCCTGCTAGGATGAGTGTACAATAAAACTAGGGTAGAAACACGAGTGGACAATAACATCTTTGAATCAAGAAGATTGGGATTCACAATCAACATTCATGACCTTAACAAAAATGTACTTTTCACTCAAGAAAAATCAATAATTGTAACACACTATGGTAACACTTGACGTAACACAATATCTTTGAAGCAACAAGAGTATAAACTAGCTTGAAATCTACCATCCCAAGGTGATTTAATATTTCTAGGGTGTGTTGATGCCAAGAAAATGAAGTCTTGATAAAGGTTTGAGAAATATGAAATCCTAAAGAAGAATAAAGCAACCCTAAATCAGTCATTAACTCCCCAATGTACTTTTTCCATTCCCATCAACCACTTTATGTACCTTGATGTTGGTTGTGTTGATTGTTGAACTCAGGCATTCATGACCTTAATAAGAATGTACTCTTCACTCAATCAAATTAATAAGGGTAACACACTAGTGTAACACTTGACCCAAAGAATTGTCTCTAAAGCAATAAGAGTACACATTAGCTTTCAATATCCTATCCTAAAGTGATGCAAGAGTTCTAGGGTGTACTGATTCCAAGAAAGTGAAGTCCCAACAAAGGTCTGAGAAATCTGAAGTCCTAGAGAAGGTCAAAGTAGCCCTAAATCAATCATCTCAAAAGAGTACTTAAGTTGCTACTTGATATTATTAATTATGGATGTGGAATGAACAATGAAAATGAGTTCATCTACATATATCAAAATGATGGGAATTTTTACATCATGATGGTGAATATAGAGATCATGCTTAACCTTTAATGATTGAAGCTACACTTGAAAAATAAATTTTGGATCATCCTCATTTGTCATGGTTTAGAAACAAAAAAACTTCCATGCCCATCAACCCCTCTATGTACCTTGATGTTGGTCGTGTTGATGGTTGAACTCAATCATTCATGACCTTAATAAAAATGTACTCTTCACTCAAGAAAAATAAATAATAGTAACACACTAAGGTAACACTTGGCCTAACACATTATCTTTGAAGCAACAAGTGTACACGCTATCTTGCAATCTCCCATATCAAAGGGATGTAAGTGTTCTAGGGAGTGATTATGGTGAGAAAGTGAAGTCCTAGCAAAGGTTTGAGAAATCCAAAGTCGAAGAGAAGAAAAAAGAAGCGCTAAATCAATCATCAACCCCTTAATGTACCTTCATCATTCCCATCAACCCCTCTATATACCTTGATGTTGCTCATGTTGATTAATGAACTCAAACATTCATGGCCTTAACAAAAATGTACTCTTCATTGAAGAAAAATAAATAATAGTAAAACATTAGGGTAACACTTGACCTAACATATTGTCTCTAAAGAAACAAGAGTACACACTAGTTTTCAATATCCCATCCTAGAGTGATGAAAGAGTTCTAGGGTCTGCTAGTGCTAAGAAAGTGAAGTCCCAACAAAGGTTTGAGAAATACAAAGTGCCAAAGAAGAACAAAGCAACCCTAAATCAGTCATTAACCCCTAAATGTACCTTCATTGTGCCCAGATACCCCTTTATGTACCTTGATGTTGGTCATGTTAACTATTGAACTCAATCATTCATGACCTCAATAAAAATATAATATTGTTGATTGTAATTTTTTTGGTGGTTCATGAGTGAGGGACTCAAGATTAAGGACATGAATCAATTTTGATGTCTTATGTATCACTAGACATCATATACTTCTGTTGAGGCCTGGAAAATCGCAGGTAACAATAGTTAGGGATTCTCCCCAATAAACGTTCCCAACTAGCCCGCTACTGTTTGGTTTGGGGAATCTGTCCGGTTTACGGTCCGGCTACCATATGTCAAGTAACAAATTAAAATGTTTTATCGGTTATGGCCCGGTCCACCGTGTATATTTTAGTTCTTTGTGTTTAAGGTATGATGTGCAAGTTCCTATCTAGAATTCAAAAGATAGAGATAACGAGGAGTGTCACAATGTGATGCGCATGTTCTTACCTCTCATCTTACCTCTCTCACATCTAAATCACAAACAGCCAGAAAATAACTATAACTAACTAACCTATCCCTAAGATGCAGAATTATTAGTTAACAATGAGTAATGTATTTCTGTACATGTATTAGAAAAAATTACAGATAGCTGTTATTTATTCCAGAACACATGAACATTAATAGAAATATGAACAACAAGATAGCTTATTGTTAATTATGACCTTCATTACTCAGAGTGGAAATTTCATAGAATAAACTAGAGGACATTCATAACATGAACATAAATTCAATGAGTTATAACGATCTCACAGTTAATGGACATAAGCTGAAAATGAAATAGTTCACATTCAACTGATCCATAGCAAAGCATTTGAAACATTCCACCAAAATTTCTCCAGCAGAAACTTGTAATTCTTTATTGCAAAAGGAAGTAGTTCTTCTTAGAATATACTCTAAAAAATGGCCTGGGAAAGAAGTCCCCTCTACATCTAAAGTCTTCTTTATTTATACAAAAAAGAAAAACCTTTGGGCCGCCCCTCAATGACTTTTGGGCTTCCCCAACCTTTCAGTTCCAAAATTTTGTCTTGTAGTATGTGCTCATAATTTATACAATATATTACATTTTAAAACAAAAATATTTTAAAATACTTTATGAAGAGGGGCCCGCTTAGTCGTTGATGAACTTTTTCCATGCCTGGGCCTTTGCTGCTATACCTTCAAATTCGGAGGGTTCAAGAAAATGGATATTTATCTCATATTTGGCTGCCTGGTTCCTTACCCCTGCTATTCTTGCAGGACTGAGGTGCAGCTGATCCTCCAGGAGGTGTATACTTATAGCTGCATGTGCCACTGCATTTGTCACATCCCCATGCCTCCGACCGGCGAAGAGGACGCGACTACAAGCTTCAAACACCTGGGCTAAGAGCCCCATGAACATGTACATGCATAAAAGGACTAAAACATAATGCTTAAACAAAATTTTAACTAGAATATGCACACAGGATTGCTTATCATGCACAGATGCAGTTTAGTCATCATCCACAACGGAAACCAACAACATTCATACATGCATGTGTTCATTTAACATATTCATCAATTTCATTAACAAAAATTAAGATTGCAGAAGTAAAATGGACAAAATCACTTATCTTATGATGAACTTTGCTCCGCAACCAGCTACGTCGCTGCAACGTTCCACCCAACCATAGGCCAGCGTGCTCCTTAATCTCTCAGCAACACTGCCACCCCCGAGCTGGGCATGATTATCCAAGGAATAAGGGAACTAGCAGGCTTACACATAGCCAAGGACACACAAAACACATAGCCAAGCCAACAGAGTTGGGTTTATCAGGCCATTAGGGAGTTGGAGAAGGAAAATTGCTAAGCTGGTGAGCTCATTACAGAGCCAAGAACACCTACACCAGAACTAGCCTGACCTCTAAGACACCCAAACACACCCAACACAAGGAATCAATCCCTTCTCTGCTACACAGTCCCTCAGGCCTTGCATTCCCTTCTAGTGCTATTCAGGGGTGATGGAGAAGAAGGCCATCCCTCTAGCTCTGTCTGTGTGGTTTCCAGCCACCAGGTTTATCAATCAAATCTAAGCCAACATCCCTGCTCCTCTCACAGTCCGAAGACCAACCATTGCACTCAAGCAATTAATTTAGCTGTCACAGCTTAAACAGGAAAAATACTCCCCAGTGAATTACACAGTCCCAAATAGAACAGCAAACACAATTCCAACAGGAAAAAAAAAACCACAGCTCCAAAACGCATCAGCATACATATTACCAATGACATGGGGAACAATGACCCATTTTGCACAACCAATGCTGCTGGGAAAAACGTACGCAGACCACAATGGGGACACATTTACAGTCTCACGACCGGTGTGTGCTCAACCACAATGCAGAACCCACGAATCATCTCATGAGTAAAGGATACAGCCTCACTATTCACAAATCCGCAGAAGAAAACTACTGCATGGGTAAATCCAGCAAAATCCTGTGCGTGAAGATGAAAAACAGGAAATAATCCCTCTGCGTGAGAATACACAGCAATGGAGGGGACGCGAAATTACAGTGCATGGGTGTTTTGCTACTCGTGGAGAGGAATAAGTGTCTGCGTGAGGGGATGGACAACAAAATCGTGGGTAGAGTGTGCGTGTGGGTGAGGACTGACAGTCCTGCCACCCCACTTCCAAGACCATAACTGCCTCAACCACTAGCAGCCTTTCTTAATGAAAGTGGTTGGAATAAAACAAAGGAAGAAGACATATGGGTTTTTCTCTCATTGGCCAAGGTTGACAATTTCCCCCACCCCTATCCTTGTGAAAATCATGCCACTTTCTCATTTTAGTTGCCGCGATTGTAGCTGGTCAGGTTCATTTTCAATTATAGATGCATATTTACATGATGACCGTCATAATATATGCCGCATGCCCCGATATACCATCGGAGACAATTCAAATCCAAAACATAACATAACCGATCAATGGTGGGGCCTTGGCCTTTAGCTCCACACCCTGATCATTTACAATTTATACATCATGTACATCTAATGTAATGGGGTCAAAACTGGGACATTACATTCTCCTCCCCCTTCAATAGCACTATCCTCAGTGCTTTACAAAATTTGAACAAAATGCTACACTGGTATCGCCTCAGTGTTCCGCAGAATTGAACAAAAATGGATGTGCCAATCACATGGAATCCTCCAGCTCCCATGTAGCCTCTTCAGGTTCGAAGTGCTCCCATTGCACCTTTACCTGACCTATGGCTCGGTTCCAGAGCATTGTGACCTTCCTATCGAGGATACGCATTGGATCGATTCGGAACTCTCCCTCGGGTTCCACCTGAATCACATCCCAATTTATCACATGGTTAGGATCATGTACATATCTCTTAAGCAAAGAAACATGAAAAACATTATGAGTCCTAGTGCTAGCAGGCAATGCAAGTCTATATGCAACTAGCCCTATCCTTTCAAGCACTTCAAACGGACCACAATATCTCGATGACAACATGGCACAACTTCCAAGATTCAAGGAACTCTTCCTTGCCCTCACTCTGAGGTAAACATGATCCCCAACACTGAACTCCCTGTTCACCCTATGCTTATCGGCATAGCTTTTCTGTCTGTCCTGTGCTGCTTTTAGGTTTTACCCGATCTTTACAACCTCTTGCTCCATTTCCTTGAGCAATTCTGGTCCAAGCACAATCCGGTTCACTGGATTATCCCAAGTCACTAGTGTCCTACACCTCCTTCCATACATAGCTTCATACAGACTCATCCCCAAGGATGCCTGATGTCCATTGTTATAAGCAAACTCTACCAAGTGCAAGTAATCTTCCCACTTGGTTGGTTTGTCCATTATGTACATGCGAAGCATGTCTTCAAGTACCTGATTAACTCTTTCTGTCTGAGGATGGTATGTCGTGCTACAGTTTAAATTTGTACCCAAGTCTGCAAACAACCCCTTCCAAAAGTTGGAAGTGAACTTGACATCCCTATCAAAGACTATTGCCTTCGACAATCCATGCAATTTGAAAATCTCCTTCATGAAGATATTTGCAACGTCATCCGTCGTATGCGTAGACTTCACTGGTATAAAATGTGCTACCTTAGTCAACTTTTCTACCACAACCATTATGGAATCATGTTGTCTCCAAGTCATTGGTAATCCTATAATAAAATCCATGGAAATAACTTCCCATTTCCATTTTGGAACTGGCAAAGGCTGCAACAAACCTGCTGGATGTTGATGCTCAACCTTTACCTGTTGACATTTCATACATCTTGAAATGTACTCAGCCATATCCCTTTTCATTCTTGGCCAAAAGTACTGCTTTCTAGCTGTAGCGATTGTTTTCTGATATCTTGGGTGACAAGAATATGGAGCTTGATGGATTTCATCCATAACAACTCTCCTCAAATCTGCTACATCTGGAATATAAATTCTACCTTTATAAGTGAGAAGTCCATCTTCTTCCAATTTATATCCCTCATACCTCTTCTCGAGACTTTTCTACTGCAATTTGTCTTTTACCTGCTCATACAATTCATTTCCAGCAACATGATCAACAATCTGCTGCCTCAAATCTGATTGGCAAATACTAAGAGATGCCACATGCATTTCCTGCACCTTCCTGCTGAGTGCATCAGCTACCTTATTCTCTTTTCCCTTTATGTGCTTGATTTCAAAATCAAACTCACATAAAAACTCTAGCCATCTTGCTTGCCTAGCATTCAGAGTAGGCTGATCAAACAAATACTTCAAACCACAATGGTCTGTTCCGAGCTCAAATATCCTGCCCATCAAGTAATGTCTCCACATTTTGAGAGCATGTACTATGGCTGCAAGCTCTAGATCATGAGTGGCATAGTTCTTCTCATGCTCCTTTAGCTTTCTTGACTCATAACATATCACGTGGTTGTCTTGCATAAGGACTCCTCCAAGCCCTTGTCTGCATGCATCGGTACACACCACAAAATCTTTCTTTGGATCTGCAATCTTCAATACTGGTGCACTGGTGAGAAGATTCTTCAACCACTGGAAACTTTCTTCACATCTCGATGTCCATTCGAACTTCATCCCCTTCTTTTGCAAAGAAGTGATAGCATGTGGAACTTTGGAAAATCCCTCAATGAATCTCCTGTAGTATCCTGCAAGTCCCATGAAAGATCTTACATCTGTCACATTTCTTGGAGTAGGCCAATTCATAATGGCTTCAATATTTTCAGGGTCCACAGACATACCCTCCTCTGAGATAATGTGTCCCAAATACTGAATTCTATCTCTATAGAAGTCACACTCGCTCAGTTTGCATACAATTGATGTTCCCTGAGCAAACTCAATGTCAATCTCAAATGCTCTTCATGCTCTTCCTCATTCTTAGAGGAAACGAGAATGTCATCAAGGAAAACAAGCACAAACTTGTCCAAATACCTACTGAAGACACTATTCATGAGGCACATAAATGTAGCTGGTGCGTTTGTGAGACCAAAAGGTACCACTACAAACTCATAATGCCCATACCTCGTCCTGAAGGCTGTCTTATGAATGTCTTCATCCTTGATTCTCACCTGATGGTAACCAGACCTTAAGTCAATCTTGGAAAATACCCTTGCTCCTCTCATTTGATCAAAGAGGTCATCAATCCTAGGCAAAGGATATTTATTCTTCACAGTGACCTTGTTCAACTGTCTGTAATCAATGCATAACCTGAGTGTACCATCTTTCTTCTTGACAAACAGAACTGGTGCTCCACAAGGAGACACACTCGGTAGAATATACTTCTTTTCCAACAACTCTTGCAGTTGCATCTTCAATTCTATCATCTCTGGTGTAGTCATTCTGTAGGGTGCCTTGGACACTGGTGCTGCTCCTGGAACAAGTTCAATTGTGAAGTCAATGTCCCTCTTTGGAGGAAGCCCTGGAATCTCATCAGGAAACACATCCCTAAATTCCTGTAACACCTGATAGTCCTCCAACCTCGGAGTTTCATCTCCTGATGTTTCCAAAATATGAGCTGCATACAATTGGCAACCCTTCCTACAGAACTTGTTTAACTGCATTGCTGAATCCCGCCTTACTGAAATCACCTTTGGAATTCCTTTCACAACTTCTAGGTTCCCTTCTTCATCCATGCATTCGAAAGTCTTATTGTAATAGTCAAGATTCACCTTGTGAGCTTCTAACCAATCCATTCCAATGAGAACATCATAGGAACCAAGCGGTAGCACATTCAGGTCTATACAAGTGACCAACCCATTCATGACCAATGGACATTTCTCTATCATTTCACTGACCTTTCTCTTAGTTCTAGTGGCTAGCTGAACTAACCAAGACTTCCTATGCTTTACTTTCTTAAAAGCACAAATCTCCACTACTCTAGGAGTAATGTAACTGTGCGTAGAACTAGGGTCAATCAAAATAGAAACAGATTGCTCAACAATCTTACCTGCTACTTCAACCACAGTTGACTGGTGATCCGCTTGATCGTACGCCAGTGCTGCATAAATCCTAGGAACTGCCCTTGCTACTTGACCTACTGTTTTTTCTTCTTGAACATTATAAGCTGGTCTTGCACTCTCATTCTCGAGTGGACAATTTCTACACATGTCGGGTCCTCCACATTTCCAACATTGAAGTGGCCCTCTATTCTGTTGTGGATCTTTAGGCTTTTCCCCAGTCACTCCAACTGGTTTACTCGTAGCTTGGGATGGTTGCTTCTGCTGATTCCTGAAGCTAGAAGGTTTAAAACCTTTCTTCCTTTTGTCAAACTTCTCGTTATTCTTGTCTTTCCATGCCTTATGGTAATCAGGCTTACCTTTGCTTTGCTCATAGTAATACTTGGCTTTCCTTATTGCTTCTTCAAGAGTTCTAGGTTCATAAAACTTAATTCTATCTTTGAAAGACTGAGGTAATCCACTCAGGAAATGCTGGACCTTCACTTTCCAATCTCTGATGTACCGGACATACCTCAACAGTTCCAAAAAATTATTAGCATACTCTTCCATGGTCTACTGTCCCAATCTCAGCTCATGGAACTCCTTAATCTTGTCATCATAATACCTGTCAGAGAGGTATTTCTGCTTGAAATACTTCTTGAACTGTTTCCACTTAAGTCTCCTTTCACTGATCCTCTTTACTTGCTTGAAGTGTTTCCACCAAATGGACGCCCTTCCATTCAGATTGAATATGGCCACTCTTGCCTTCATGTTTCCTGAATAATCATGCACTTGAAAGTACTTCTTTATCCCAAGAATCCAAGCTTCAACTTCTTGTCCAGTTTTTACCTCACCATCAAAAGTAGGAGGTTTAGCTTTCTTAAATTCATCCCGAGAGCGATCCCTATGGTGTCTCTTTCTTTTCCTTTTACGAGAAGAAGAGCTTGAATCCCCGCTGGATTCTTCAGAATCAGATGACCCACTAGAAGTCTTTCTCCTTCTCCTTGTACTGCTCTTACTACCTTCTGGTCTTGCTGTACCTCTCCCAGAGTCTATCTTTCTCTGCAAGTCTGTCAAACTCTACAGCATTGCAGCATTCAAGTGATGTTGCTCTTCTTGGGATTTAATCAAGCTTCTCATAGTGGCTGCAACATCTGACGGTGTCTCTTGGAATATCCTTCCATTAGACTGAATGTCATGATTTCTATTACGGGCATTTTCTCCCATGGCATCTTCTGCTCACTCATGAGAATCCTGAGCATCATATCCATCATGGGTCCTCATAACCGACCCACCACTTGCTTATGAAACTGCACTACCTGGAATACTTCCTTTGAAGGTGACTATGATGCTGCAAACGTGTTAGTAACACAAATATTAGACACATAACATTGATATAAATAAGAATCACTTACCTTCTCCAGGAATAACCATAAAACAACAATTTGCCCAAACACACAAAATTTTCTTCATCAAAGAATGTCTATCTGAGGGGGACGACGGGGGTCAAGGGGGCCACTACAGGGCGGGTCGAGGGCAGCGCCCTCGTTTTTTTTTTTCTTTTTTTGTAAATTATTAGTTTTCGCGCAATCTAGCGCATAAGATCGCTACCACTTTTCTCCATTTCAGCCCTGAAGTTTCACTGAAAAATAGTTGAAAAATCCCTCTGAAAACAGTCAAAATCTGCTGAGAAATCCTATGGAAAAACCCAAAATTTTCTTTTCCTTCTCATCGACTGTCGGATGTCTTTTCACATCGGAAGCCTCAGCGCTTTGGCTTCCACAACGGCGGACGCTCAAGCACTTTCTCTTCCGATCGATGAACTGATTGACCGGCATTGGCAGTCTTTCTAATCGGAAGCTTTATCGCTTTGGCTTCCGCAACGGCGGATGCTCAATCACTTTCTCTTTCGCAACGGCGGCTCACCAAAGATGAAATTCTTCTGACTGCCGCTCTTTTCTTAAAGAAATTTTAACTTTGAACGTCGGAGGACTTCTTACATCGGAAGACAAATGACTTTGGCTTCCGCAACGACGGCTCGCCAAACGTTAACCTCTTCCAATTTTTTCTCAAACTGTTTCGTCGGCCAGGCTTCCGCTGCGCTTCCACTATGTCGGAAGTCCTTCTCCATCGGAAGACTTAGCGGTTTGGGCTTCCACAACGATGGATGGGAGACTTATAACTCTTCCACAACGGCGAAAGTCTTTCCGCTAGTGGCCCGACTATTCCATACTTAGCTAAATTTTCTCAATTTTACAGTCATTCATATTATGACTTTTGCTGGGCAGAATGAAATACAACTTCTGTCAGTTGCTTCTTCTTGGCCCATAGAGGCCCATTGTTTCCAAACTGGTGCTATGATACCATACTCTCATGTCCCAATGCCTCCGACCGGCGAAGAGGACGTGACTACAAGCTTAAATCACCCGGGCTAAGAGCCCCATGAACATGTACATGCATAAAAGGACTGAAACAGAATGCTTAAACAAAATTTTAAGTAGAATATGCACATGGGATTGCTTATCATGCACAGATGTAGTTTAGTCATCATACACAGTGGAAACCAACAACATTCATACATGCATGTGTTCATTTAACATGTTCATCAATTTCATTAACAGAAATTAAGATTGTAGAAGTAAAATGGACAAAATCACTTATCTTATGATGAAATTTGCTCCACAACCAGCTATGTCACTGCAACATTCCACCCAACCATAGGCCAGCATGCTCCTTAATCTCTCAGCAACGCTGCCACCCCTGAGCTGGGCAAGATTCTCCAAGGAATAAGGGAACTAGCAGGCTTACACATAGACAAGGACACACAAAACACACAACCAAGCCAACAGATTTGGGTTTATCATGCCATTAGGGAGCTGGAGAAGGAAAATTGCTAAGCTGGTGAGCTCATTACAGATCCAAGAACACCTACACCAGAACTAGCCTGACCTCTAAGACACCCAAACACACCCAAAACAAGGAATCAGTCCCTTCTCTGCTACATAGTCCCTCAGGCCATGCATTGCCTTCCAATGCTATTCAGGGGTGATGGAGAAGAAGGCTAGCCCTCTAGCTCTGTTTGTGTGGTTTCTAGCCACCAGGTTTATCAAGCAAATCTAAGCCAGCATCCCTGCTCCTCTCACAGTCTGAAGACCAACCATTGCACTCAAGCAATTAATTTAGTTGTCACAACTTAAATAGGAAAAAGACTCCCCAGTGAATTACATAGTCCCAAACACAACAGCAAACACAATTCCAACAGGAAAAAAAAACCCACAGCTCCAAAACACATCAGCATACATATTACCAATGATGTGGGGAACAACGACCCATTTTGCACAACCAATGCTGCTGGGAAAAACGTACGCAGATCACAATGGGGATGAATTTATAGTCTCACAATCGGTGCATGGTCAACCACAATGCAGAACCCACGAATCTGCCTGTGAGTAAAGGATACGGCCTCACTATTCACAAATCCGGAGGAGAAAACTACTGCATGGGTAAATACAGCAAAATCCTATGCGTGAAGACGAAAAACGGGAAATAATCCCTCTGCGTGAGAATGCACAACAATGGAGGGGATGCGAAATTGCAGTGCATGGGTGTTTTTCCACTCGTGGAGAGGAAGAAGTGTCTGTGTGAGGGGATGAATAGCAAAATCGTGGGTAGACTGTGCATGTGGGCGAGGACTGACAGTCCTGCCACCCCACTTCCAAGACCATAACTGCCTCAACCACCAGCAACCTTTCTTAATGAAAGTGGTTGGAATAAAACAAAGGAATAAGACATATGGGTTTTTCTCTCATTGGCCAAGGTTGACAATTTCCCCCACCCGTATCCTTGTGAAAATCATGCCCCGTTCTCATTTTATTTTCTGGGATCATAGCTGGTCGGGTTCATTTTTAATTATAGATGCATATTTACATGATGACCATCATAATATGTGCCGCATGCCCCGATAAACCATCAGTGACAATTCAAATCCAAAACATAACATAACCGATCAATGGTGGGGCCTTGGCCTTTAGCTCCACACCCTGATCATTTACAATTTATACATCATATACATCTAATGTAACGGGGTCAAAACCAGAATATTACGGCATTCTTTAAAATCCATTCATCTATATCCTTTACTTGTTGGATCTCTTGCTCATCTTCCTGGTATCTATTCTATAGATGCTCTATAAACAATTTATGCTTTGGTATTGCGTCCAATCTCCTCTCTGCAGAAATATGGCATCTATTGTATGTAGCAAGCACCCTCATGTAGTATTCGACACATGCTCCCCTTGTTTTCTTTATTGTTTTCTTGAATTATTCCACAACATTGATTGCAAACTCCAATAAATCATATTCCTGCTTTAAACTCTGCTGGTTTTTAATTGGTAGCTCCATAGGAGATTCCTCATTTGTTTCTATCCACATTATTCTTCCCGTTAGAATCTCTAGAATCTCTTGAGATCTGTCCAAAAAATAGGACGTAGTATCCAAAATTTCTTCTAATCTACTATCTATTTGTAAAATCTTACATCTTTCTTCCTCAATGCACATTTACCAATGGTGGATCTTCCTTCTCCGAGTTAGAACATGTTCTTTTAAAGGCTGGAAGTCTGTCTTCTGTTCTATAGCATCCTTCAGTGACGTTGTCAATGAAGTATTCTATTCTTCCAAGGCTGCCACATGTATTTGATATTGCTTTTCCCTTTATTTTGTGGCGGCCTTGTCTATTTCCAACTCAACAATTCTGCTTTGTAACTAGTCCTTATCTACACTTAAAGTTTCATAGGACACCTGAATTTCATCTTTCTCAGTTTTCAACACTTGATGCTCTAGCTGTATCCTTTGTAATTCTGCTAAGCTGTTCTGAGCATCCTTTTCCGTTTTCTCTACAGAGACTTTTAAAGCCACCTTATTTGCTTGTAGAGTCTGGAGTTCTGTCTTTGAAGTCCTCACTTCATTCTTCATGTCCTCATATTTCCTTTTTAATTTATGACCTTCATCTCTCTCCTTCTTCAGTGTTTCTTTTAATTGTGCTGCGTTCTTTCTTGACTACTCAAGATCCATCATCAGCCTGTCTACATTATCTTTAGTACCTTGGGTTAATGCCACCGTAGCTCTAGCTGTCAATCTTGGATCTACATCTATTCCATACACCAAGGTCTTATCAGTTATCATCTTTCCATATTGTCCTCCAGTTTCAACCTTTTTCTCAATTCTTTTAACAGTCCTTTTCTTCTCCTTGTCATAAAAAATAGTACTGAAGTCAAGTACTTCCTCCCCTTCTTTAGGCATGAAAGGGATCATATTCATTCCAGAAAATGAATCTTGCCCTATTGTACTACCAGAAGATGCAGTAGGCTCCTGGGGATCAATATTAGATTGTTTGTGTCCTTGATCTGTGTGATCCTGGCCCCCCTGTGTATCTATCTGCTCAGTAGTCTATTGGTCTTTTTGAGATCTTGTTAATCTTAGACCTTCACTTTATTCTTGTCTTTTCTTTATCTCTGCTTCTTCATTTGTCTTTCTCTCCTCCTCTTCCTTCTTTGATGCTTCCTCTGCAACTCTCTTTCTTTCTTCTTCTTCATTCTTTATCCAACTCTCTACCTCCTGTGCTATCCTTCTAGCATCTTCTTCCCTCTTTTTGGCCTCTTCTTCTTCTATTGTCTTATTCTTCTGTGCATTTTTTCCCTTTCCGCCCATAGTGACTATTTTCTATTTAAATCTATTTTTTAGGGCAGTCATGTTCTTTGCACTCTTGAATGTTTCCTCGTCCTTGTCCCAAAAGTTGGTATATTCAAAATGAATGCTTTCCTTCTGGCAATGATCTGCCACCTTATTTTGGGAGTCATTCCTGTGAAAGTTCATTTCACCAAAATGGAAATGCTCGAGCTCTTGAACAAACTCTATAGTCTATTTTACCTTTGAAAACTTATAACTTCCAAGCCATAAAGGTATTGCGGGATAGGCTTCCTTCTTATGTTCGAACATGAAACTTCCCACAACATCAATGTATACCTACCTAGCTGCCTCTGTGTGTAGCACATAGTTAGTGGCATACATAGGGAGTAGAGAAGGTGCTCTGGAACCCCCATACATTCTTATGTACAATCCCTCCTCAGTCAAATAATAGTCTCCATATTCCTCGATGACCTTGAATGCTTCTTCAGACCTCCAGTTTGCATTCATTTAGGAAAATTAGGGTGTACAAAGGCATGATGAAGTGTTCACATATTTCTCTGTAGTAGCTATAGTATTTGTGAGCCCAAAACAATCTATATGCTGTGTATATCGGGGTCTTGTCCCTATCCCAATTACACCTCAAGGATTTAAAATATTGGGTACACAGTATATAGTCAACTAGGATAGAGCTCATGTAGAACTCTAATTTATTCTATGACATCCCTACCAAAGCTAAGGATATGCATGATGAGAGGATATTAGACACTATGTTTGACCAGTTAAATATGGTTCCTTGAGTGGCCACATAGAAGATAATTGGTATCCATCCTATTCAACATTAGTGCAATAAATCTATAGGGAGCCCAGAGAGTAGATGTATCATATTCTCCTGAAGGCCTGGTTCGAAAGTTATTCCCTCTTATCATCATTCTTTTAACTGTTTCTACCAGGTCCATAACTGTCTCTTTCAACCAGCTTTCTGTCAAGTAAATTTGAGCAGGAGGCAGATGATATGCCATAGAGACATGAGCAGGGCTATATGTAGCATAGCCCTGCTTAGCAGTATTTTCAAGTATTATCATAGTTACATCTGCCCTAGGCAGAATCCAACCGATCACCTCTGAGCATGGGAACAACTTAGTTCTTGTGGCTACTTTCATAAGAGCTGATTTCTCGATATTTGAATAAATGGTTAGATCTTTGAATCCTGCATCAAGTGCGTTTTGATTTGCAATCATCCTGTATATCTCTCCCCATTTATAATCCGGTTCGATCCTCGTAATAGCTTTGGTATCTTCATATATGTATTCAACCCTGGTGATGATCTCAACCTCTGGTTCTCCTTCAACAACTAGAGCCTTCATCTTTTGTCTTTTAGACATATCTTCTTTGCAGCAATCACCCTATCATAAACATAGCATGTTCTTAGAACATTTAGCTTTTACCAAGTGAAACAATAATAATAAAAAAATTATCAATCTATTTACCTCTTCCATATACATTCTGAAAATGAAATATACACAGTATTAATGCATGAAAAGAAACATGACAAGGCAAAAATAAAAGCCACCGGGTTGTGTCTTAAAATCCTCTAAGTCCACTATCTATAACTAAAATCACAACCCTGATAGAACAGACTCTTCATCTTAATCCAGGCCGCATCTGAACTAACTCGAACTCCTCCGATAAAAGCATTAACCACATTATCGCTATTGCTGATCCTCAAAACACTAGACCCTATACTGTGATCCTCATTGTGGAAAACCCTAACTAGACCAAAACATTGAAAACCTCTGTCGTCCCATGAAAATAGGGTAAACACATACAAAAATTTAACCCCCCACGGATGGCCATGAACAACCAAAGAATGGGTGGTGCAGACAGTGTAACGCTTGTTTGCATCAACCCCTTAATCTTTCAGATAGAAGTAAAGCATACATAACAGCTCAAACAGTCACGTGGGCTCAAACCCCCCCTCGCCCAAAAAAATGTCACAACTCACTATTTTACCCTAAACATTATGCACGTATACAATGAATATAAACATTCTTTATACGAACAAACCATCCCACTGAAAAACCTAACCGAGGAAAACCTAAGCAAGGAAAACCACTGTTTCAATCAACCAATACAAATCAAAGAACAAGGTCATGGATTGCCTACCTGGAAAAACATAGTGCAGTCGATGGGATGACCCAAAACCTCCATGGTAGAATGCTAACAAGTGGAATTCGGATAGTTGGGCACATAAATCACTACAAACAACAAGGACTGGAGCAATCTTTGAGTTCGAATACAGATAATAATAAAATAATTCTCCCTTTCTATATATATATAAACCTTTGGTGGGAAAATTCGGTGGGAAAACCCCTATCGACAGTTGAAAAATCTAATCGTTGGAAGGATATTTTGATCGACAGCTGCAACGACGAACTCACAAACAACTACAAATCCACAACAAAATTTTAAGTCCATCGGAGATCGGAAGCTCTAATTGCTAAAGGTCGGAACTTTAAACCTGAATTTTTCCGCAGTGTCGGCAATGCCAAGCACTATCATTGCGATGGTTATGTATCGAAGATAAAAAAAACTATCCTTTGAGCCTCTCATTAATTTCCTTCCGAAACGTTAGCGACATAAAAGACAAGTGTTCTGACTTATTCATCAATTGACCTTTGACAACGATAAAACAAAATCACTGACAGTCAAAATAAAAGGTTAAAAAAAAAATAAAACAAAAGGGAGATTAAAACATAGATCAGTGAGACACACGACTAATCATCGGGATGTTCACTGTTTTCCTTTTGAAACGTTGGCGACATAGAGGACTAATACCTCGGCTCATTCTTCAATCAACTCCCGACAACGATAAAAAATCATCGAAAAATCAAATGGTAAGCTCTAAAAATGAAATAAAACTCCACATTTTTCTATGTTTCCGACCTAAAAGATCAATTTAAGTAGAAAATACTGGACTTCCAGGATAGATTTAAAGAAATCAAACAAGCCTGAGCTAGATAAAATCAAAAGGAGGGTTCAAAATTTTCAAAATTTTGGAAAAAAAAAGGTTGCAGCTGCAACAACTTCTTATACATTGGTTTTATTTCCATATTCATCTTGCAATGTGGTTATTTAAAGTTCTTGTTTCTTATATATTCATCGACATGATATTTCTAAATTTTCTCCACTCATATAATGTCAACTCTTCAAATGGTACTAAATCAAATAACTAGCAATGCGGGTAAAATAGGTGATATAATCTAGCAAAGAGAATAAAAATGAAAAGAACACCCTAGGACAATAAAAGACACACTAGTCCTAAAAGAGATCTACAATAAGCAAAGTAAAATAAAAAGAAAATCTCTCTCAAATATTTTCAATAATGAGGGCATCAAGTAGCATCCGAATAAAAGAAGTAGAAAGATGAGTCAGGACTTCAAAACACTATACATGAATAGGGCCTCAATCATATCTGGTCCAATGAGTGAAGATTGAAGGGAACAATTATATAGTTATTTTCTTCTCACCTCTATATCCTCTAGGTATCCCTCCACCTAAATGGATTGCCTTTGGTTAATATTCCCAATAAAATGGATACCAAGATGTCTCGTCATGAACACCTCAGATGATTTTTTCACAAATTTAGCTCGAAGGCAATGATCTGGATGATCTCCAGTACTAAAGGGGGAAGGTGTACCACTGATCCATTCGGTTCTAGTTTAGCCACGTACCATCCTGGAAGGATGGTGCTAGCCACGAATTGGCCTCAACCATGTCCGACAATACTACAGAATTTTGGATCCATAGAAAGTCAAAAACTATGTCTCATATGTATAGTTACTATGGGGGATCTTTTGGATTCCTATCTCCAAAGTTCTAACCTAACTACAAAATTATTTTTGGCCCTCAAGTGAGGATTTTAGTGTGTTTGGATTATACTTTATTTTTAGGCTCTACCTGGGGTCATGAACCAAGCGATCTTTAAATTAATGTGCGAAACATGTGTGCACAAGTGGTGTGTGCAACAACTAAATGCAAATGGCAAGGAAATGAAGCTGAATAAAAACTATTTTTTGCACTTTGCAAGCCTATATGAAAATCAATTCGATTACTTTTCTTATCAACCACAAAAAACACATTTACATTGAGCTTGACCATCATGAACAAATATTTTTTTTCAAGCCATAGATACCATTTAAATAATATCACCAATGAGCACAAATATATGCAATCTCTAATTTATAGTTTATATATTTAATGTAATTATTCCATTCATGTGATTATGCTATAGCTAATGTAATTATTCTATTCATGTGATGTACCAACATTTTCAATATGAAATTTTTTGTTTTCTAGTGTAATAATTCTATGGGAAGAATGTTAAATTTTCCTCAATACAAAAATATCAGTGAAAAAAAACCTTCCTATTCATTAAGGATTGACAAAGTGCAAATTTATAACAATCGGCATAAAGAAGTATCCAATGGAATGTGATAAGGATTTGAGGGGTATGGGACAGAAGAATCCCCTTGAATGAGTCGAAAAGGATGACTAGCATGGGTAGTGGCCACAAACCCTAATGAGATAACTCAACTAAATAGATCAAGTAGATTATGTTAAACCAAGAGGAATCAAGATGGTGTATCAATAGATGCATACTTTTCAAGATGTTTTTATCACCATGCACCATCGTAATTATGATTAACTAGCTAAGATGTTGCAAATGTCCAAGTGAATATAAAAAGGGAAAAGATAGTTGAAAATAATTATGTAGGTTTTGATGCTAAGGGTATCAAAGTTTTTGGTGCTTTGAGGATGCATAATGATACTAGTAAGATGTTTGAGCATGTTGCCGATGAACAAGAAGAATAAAGGTTAGAGGTGAGAACCAAAGTGGAAAATCTAGAGAGGGTACCAAACCATGAAACCCTGTTTTGCAAAGGCCCTAATTACCCAAGCACTAGAAGAGATTGAAGGATACCATTTAGGGAGGTCCAATAAAGTTAGAGAAAATCATTAATTATTGTTTGGAGTGAGAAAACATATGTCAGTAATGTAGAGGAAAGTATGGCCTTGTTATTATATATTTGGGAAGCTATTAGTGGTGCCTCTTTTATGGAGAAATGGATGTCATGCTCAATGAAATAAAATAAAAAATTATAAAGGATGAATGATTTTGTGAAACCTATGTTGATTTTCCTTAACTTGCTTAGATGATATCTTAAAACAAATAGTTACTAGTAGATCACTGAAAGAACAACAAGCACAAGAACACAAGAACACAAGAACAAAAATATTTTCCTCGAGGAAACCACAAGGGAGAAAACCCCACAAAATTTCCTCAATATAGAACTCAACTAGAGCAGTGTAAAACCTAGAAAATTGTTTCTCTCTTCTTTCTAGTGCACTAATCTTTCTCTCTTGCAAAATAGATTGAGTGAGTGAGTACAAATGAAGGGAAACGCCTCTCTATTTATATTCTTTAGTTGACTTGACCTCTAACCTAATAGGGATGACTTCTCTAACTGACTGGGACAACTTATCCATCTAGACACCATAAATAACATTTATTATATTGACACTTGGGTACTATTGAACCAACTTACATACGAAGGTTTACATTGATTCTTTCAATGACATTAACAAGACCAAACTCATCTCCTGAAGGAGGAAAACAATCAATACATATGGAATATATTTTGAAGTTACAATACTTTAACACTCCCTCTTAACTAGGAAGGCATCCAACCACAACAAAAAATGCTACTTCAACTGTATAATTGTCTGGTGAGTCTCCATATGTCATAGGAAGTTTTGCATTGGGGCTTCACTTGTTGACCAATATCCTATCACGTTAGTTCATATTGTGGGTTTTAAAGTTATCNATTGGGAGGGGGTTTCAACAAAAAGAGTTTGGGTCAATATCTCTTGAAATTAAGGGTATTCTTTAATATCCCACGATCGCATGTGCTATGTGAGAGGTTCAATAAGTGAAGTCCTCGTGAATTTTTGTAACATCATCGTTCATATTAATCATCGATCTCATCTGGATCATCTTCTGCAATCTTCATCTTTCGTATGTACTCGGGCATCTTCTATCATCTTTTGAATTATCTTTTGTAGGATTAGTATTTGAATACTGAATCATCTTCTGGATCATCTTCTATGTGTACGTTGGATCATCTTCTGGATCATATTTTATGTGAATACTAGACCAAATTCTATCTCATAAGTATATATATACTGAATCATCTTCATGATCATCTTCTTATAGTATCCGTATGTGGATATTGAGACATCATCTGTGACTTGATCAACTACAACATTTGTATATGGATATTAAAACATCAACAACAATCTAATTATAATGCTAGTGCTAATCTCAAACAACATCTAATTCTATATCATCATCTACATTACCAGCATAGAGATGTTGGAACATCGACACCATCATTAGTATAGAAATACTGAAGCAACATTCATTAACAATCCTCAGTGTAACATCACTGGTACTAAATAAATCAATCAAATTAACAACCATCAATACTAAAGCAAACAAACATCACAAAAATACTGAAACAAAATCTTCATCAAACATCTCAGCAATCATCATAACAATACTGAACCAATCATCTCAACAAAAATCTCACAAATCATCAATGTAACAATACTGCAACAATCATCTCAACAAACATCTCAGCAATCATCAGTATAACAATACTACAATAGTCGTCTCAATAAACATATCAGTAATAATCAGTATAACAATACTGTAAAAATCACCTCAACAATCATCAAAACATATGAGAAACCATCATCCACAATCATCAACAATAAACAATATAACAATACTAAGGATAATCTTTCCCTTCAATGTCTCAGAGCAACATCACGGTGAGTTCTCTGGTAGATCCATTCACGCATTTTGTCTATCTTACTAACTCTTTTGAGTGAAAGAATCCTAGTTATACATATGGATCTCCCTGGGGACCAAACAAGCCTTGTCTGGCTTACTAAACCTTTCGGTCCAAACAAGCCTAGCCAGACACACTAATCCCCCTAGGATCAACAGGCCTCGTATGAATTACTAACCCTTTTGGGAAAAATAATCCTAGTCAAACTTACCCTCCTCTAGAATAAGCTACTCACCACTGCATCTATCATCCATCTAGTATCACTCCCTCTTTCGAGAGAGGTCCTTTCATACTACACCAAGATTGTCTCAAAACTATTCAAAATTCACATGAGCTAGAGGCTTAATCAATACATGTAGTGCTTTTTCCTCTATAGGAACATACTTGAGCTTTACAATTCCCTTTTGAACCACATACCAAATGAAATGATATCTGATTTCAATGTTCTTTTTCTTATCATGAAACACAATATTTTCTGTCATCTTAATAGAACTTTGATTACCACAAATAATATTAGTAGAATCTATCTTTGCATCAAATAGTCCTGCTAACATATTTCAAAGCCATACTGCTTCACTACATGTTGAACATGATGCAATGTATTTAGTCCCTGCCATACTAAGTACAATACTAGTCTGCTTTCTACTGAACCAAGAGATCATGCCTGATCCCAGACTAAAAAAACATCCTGAGGTGCTTTTTCTATCTTTGAAACTTCCTCCCCAATCAGAATCTTCATATCCATGTAATTTGATCTCACCACTAGATGCATATATGAGCCCATAGTCTAAAGTTCCCTTTAGATACCTCATCACATGTTTTTCCCCAATAAGGTGAATGTGTTTAGGATTCACCATGCACTGACTTAAGGTGTTGACTGCAAAACATATATATGGTATTGTATTGGTTAAGTACATCAGAGAACCAATAATCTATATATATAAGGTGGCATCAACAACTTCCGAAGTATCGTCATTTAATAGCTTCAAACTTGTTGTCATTGAGGTAGTCATATATTTACAATACAACATTCCAAATATTTTCAATATTTCTAGAGTATATTTTCCTTGGTTTAGGAAAATATCATGTGAATATTTCCATGCTTCAAGACCTAGAAAGTAATCCTTCATTCCAATGTCTTTCATTTTGAACTCTGCAGCAATCTTCTTCTTACATTCGATGATAGGCTTATATTCTCATGTCAAGAACATATCATCTAAATATAGTAATAAAATCACAATGCCATCACCCTCAATCTTATAGTAGAGGTTGGAGTCTGTTTTACTTTTAGTAAAGCCTAAGCTCATAAAAAATCCATCGATCCTACCATACCATGCTCTGGTTTCTTTCTTTAACCCATACAACACCTTCTTTAGTCTACATACATGAGCTTTTTGATAATTAGTATCGAACCCTTGTGGTTGTTCGATGTATACCTCTTATTCAATCAAGCCATTTAGAAATACCGTCTTCACATCCATTTGATGTAGATTCCACTTCATATTGGATTCCAAGGCAAGGGTGTTTCTGATTCATGTGTATCTAGCTACTGGTGCAAAGGTCTCCTCATAATCGATTCCCTCCTTCGGAGAGAATCCTCGAGCTACAAATATTTCCTTGTAATTTTCTATACTTCCATCTACTGATTGTTTAGTTCTGAAGATCCATTTAGAGGAAACCACTGACTTGTCTTTTGTTACTGGTACTACTTCCCACACAACATTCTTTATAATGGATTGGTATTCCTAGACCATTGCATCATCCCATTCCTTCTGTTTTATTGCTTCTTCAAAACATGTTGGTTCTTTATCAATTAGATCACACATCAAAGCCATATAAATAGGGTAGGACTTTTCCTTCTTTCTTTCTCGGATGGTACCTTCTGGAGCACCATGTATTTTTGCTTCTCGATTACTTCATGAGCCCAGGTAGGTTTTCTCTTTCAAGAAATCAAATCATTGGGTAATTATTCAGGTAACTAAGGTTCTGTCATATCATGATCCTCAGGCATTTGGAATTCTTATTCATTTCTAACTTATTTAGGACTCTCAACAGCTTTGGGAGTTTCATTCTTCTCTTCATCTTCCTTATCTCTCTTTGAATTTCTGAAGGTTGTTTCTTCGTCAAATGTGACATCTCTGATAAGTTCAATTTTCTGGTATCATGGGATATAGATCTGATAGGATTTTGATTGTTCAGTATACCCTACGAACAATCCATTATTTCCTGAAGGATCTAACTTTGTTCTTTTCTCCTTGGGAATGTGAATATATACAGAACAACCAAATATATTTAGGTGACTTACCTTTGGATTTTATCTGGAAAATATTTCTTATGGAGTTTTATTCCCAAGGGCAGTCTGGAAAATTATATTATGTACATTTATTGCAGTCCTTGCTGCTTTTTCCCACATGTACATGGGAAGATATTGATCATGTATCATAGATTTTACAACTTTCATGATAGATCTATTCTTTCCTTCTGCCACTCCATTTTTTTGTGGATTATAGGGAATGGTGAGCTCCCTTTTAATCCCATCTTCCTTGCAGTAATCATTGAATTCATTTGATGTGAAGTCTCCTCCATTATCTGACCTCAAAATATTTAATTTATTCTAAGAGAGATTTTCTACTAGGGCCTTAAATTACTTGAACCTATAAAACACTTCATCCTTCTTTTTCAGGAAGTATATCCAAGTCATGTGGGAGAAGCCATCAATAAAAGAAGCATAGTAGACATATCCGCTTAATGAAGTAGTTCACATTGGCTCACATATGTATGAGTGAATAATATCTAAGATCCCTTTTTCTTTACTATCACATTTTGGATAAGGATTCTTAGTATTCTTCCCTTGTGCACATCCTTTGCACACACCTTCATGTTCTATCTGAATTTCTGGTAAACCAATCACAACCTTGCTTACAATTGGTAGAGCTTTGTAGTGATCATGAGGAAGCCTTCTGTGGAATAGCTCACATGGGTTTTGTTGATGTATTTGTAACTTTAGAATGTATTCACTTATACCCCGATGAAGATGTTTATTCCTCTGATTGGGAGATTCATTAATGTAATTAAGTCATGTAAAGTCATTGAGGTTAACCCTCCATTATATGTCAGGGAATTAGAACCCTTAGTTGAGTTATATTAGGGTTATTAGACTCTCCTAGAGAAGTCGGACCTATATGGAAAATGTCAAGTGGAAATTAGGTATAAATAGAGAGTGAGACTCTCTATTTGATACACACAATCACTCATCAATAACACATGAGAGAGAGAGGACTAGTTCACACAAGTGTGAGAGAGAGAAGCTGTTGAAGATCATCTTTATTCTTTTGGGTTTTACTTTTGCTACTGGTGCTCATTCTATCCCTAAGGAAGTTGCGGGGTTTTCTCCCTTATGGATTCCTCGAGGAAATTTGTGTCTCTTGTCTCTTGTGATTATTGCTGTGCATGTTATTCTCTTAGATAAGATCCTAGATCATATTGATTAAAACGATACAAATCTAACATGGTATTAGAGCTAACCTGAAAAGAAGACACTGTGCAGCTGCAAAATATAGGGCTTCTTAATTTTTGGGTTTCTCTCCACAGATCATCATCAAAAGGAGGCTAGGCTAACTCTCCTTTGAAGGGCTCATCTTCTCGTCAAAGCAGAATCTGATTCTAGGCATTTTCAGTTTTTGTCCTGTCACTACTGCAAGAAATTAGGGTTTCTTCACAGAAGTGGAATTTTTGAGTGAGACCAGAATAGGATTGTCCTCCTCCTCAAAATCAAAATTTAGAGACCAATATAAAAAATTTTGGTTAAGTAAAACTCTGGGAAAGTCAAACCCTAAATTTGACCATGGACCAGAAAATCAGCACCATAGAAGATCAGCTCTAGATCCAGTCTATGCATCTTAAAGTGGTAAGACATAAATATTTTCTATTTCTAGTTGAGGTTCTCATTAAACATGTCTCATCACAACAAGCTTGATGAAAATCTTGAAGGAGTTGATAACTTCCGAGCATGGAAGTATAGGATTTCACTTGTTCTTGAAAAAACTGAATTGGACACCTACATAAGTGGAGGGGTTCTAGTTCCAGAGGGTGATGAGGATAAATACTTACATAAGAAGAACTTGGTCAAGGCCAAGAGGATTATTGCTGATTCTATCAAGGATCACCTTATACCACATGCGTCTTCCTTAAAGACACCTAAAGAGATGTTTGATTCCTTGACCAAGCTATTTAAAGGAAATAACATAAATCAAGCGATGAATTTGCAAAATCAAATGAAGAATGTAAATATACAGAATGCAGAGACCATACAATAATACTTTACAAGGGTCTCTCAAATAATAAAACAATGTGAAGTTGTGGAAGAAAATGTAGAGAATGGAGAAATTATGATGACCACCTTAAATGGTCTCCCTAGGTCACAGGACTCCTTTATTCAAGGAATTTATGCTAGAAGAAAGTTAATCACCTTCAGTAGGATGTGGGACGAATTCTCACAAGAAGAAAATTGAATCGTAGCTCAAGAAGAAAAGATGGGAAATGAAGATCAAGCTCTCACAACACACACCAAGAATCACAAAAGGGATCTCTATCATCACAAGAAAGGAAAGGATCATCACCGGAATAAAAAAGATAACCCTAGATGATCTAACAGAGATCTATCTAATGTCAGATTCTATACATGTGATGAGAAGGGACACTTCGCAAGATATTGTCCTGAAATAAAGGTGTCTCTCACAAGAAAAAGAACAACAAAAGAAGAGATCATGCTCACACTATAGAGGATGATGAACCTCCCAGGAAGAGAGCCAAAGAAGAAAGTCAATATTCTTCAAGCGATGAAGAGTATGTTTTGATTTCTTCCCTCGCAGGAACTATTACACATGGAAGCAATTATTGGCTGATAAATAGTGGGGATTCCAAGCATATGATGGGATTTAAAGAATCCTTTGTGAATCTATATGAACATGAGTAACCCCACAGAGTGAAACTTGGGGATGACTACTAGTATCCTATAAAAGGAAGTGGTGAAGTTTCCTATAAGCTAGACTATTGAAAGTCTATGAAAATTAAAGATGTCTTGTTTGTACTAGAACTAAAGAAGAATATTCTCTCCATTTATGCATTGGATGAAAAAGGTATGAGGGTTTCATTTGTAGATATCCAAGTCCTTATGTGGCCAAAGGGAAATACCATAGATGATGCATTAGTGATTGGAGAGAAAGAGGGGGTCTTATACAAATTAAAGGTCCAACCAGAACAAGATTTGGTCCATGACTCAGTAGAGCCAAGTGAAATTTGGCATAGAAGGATTGCACATGTAGACTATAGGGAACTACCACTTGCAAGCAAAGCTATTGAAGGTATTCCAAAAATCTAGGAAAAGCATGAAGGCGTTTGCAAAGGATGTGCGAAGGGAAATAATAGAAAGAAGACTTTTCCAAGTAGCGAGAGAAAGGAAAAAGGAACCTTCGAAATTATCCACTCTGATGTATGTGGTCCGATGTCATCCAGTTCATTGAGTGGGTATGTATAATATGTTTTTTTCATTGATGATTTTTCTAGGGAGACATGGATATATTTCTTGAAAAAAAGATGAAGTATTAAGTAATTTCAAAGAATTCAAAGCCTTGATCGAGAACCACATGGAAAAGAAAATAAAAAAATTTCGATCGGACAATGGTGAAGAATTCACATCAGAGTCAAGGATTGAAAGGGAATTGACCACTCCATATATTCCACAAAAGAATGGAGTTATAGAAAGGAAGAATAAAATGATTATGGAAGCAACCAGGGGAATGCTTCATGATCAGAATCTTCCTATGCATTTATGGGCAGAAGCTGCTAAGGTATCTTTGTATGTACATAATTGTACTCCACATAGATTACTTGAGAACAAGACACTAGAAGAAGCCTTCTCCGGCAAGAAACAAGAAGTTATCCATCTCAAAATATTTGGTTTCCCAGTGTATATACACATTCCAGAAAAGAAGAGGATGAAGTTAGATCCTTCAGGGAAGAAGGGTATATTTGTGGGATATTGTGAAATATCAAAGGATTATAGAATATATTTCCTAGGATTAAGGAAGATAGACATCAAAAGGGACATGACATTTGATAGAGACTCAGATTACAAAAAATCCATAATTATACCTATTGAATACATTGAAGAACCATAAGTACCCAACATTCGAGATATAACAATGAATGAAGCAACTCCAGAAGAAGGTTGAGAAATGGAAGAATCTTAGGAACCTGTAGATCCACCCCGTGAGAAGAATGTTAGATTTTATAATTAAGATAGCAATACATTGGGATCTTTAACTGAGAGAATAACAAGCACAACAATCAAACACAAGAGACAATGAACACAGTGTTTATCCTCAAGGAAACCATAAATGGACAAAACCCTACAACTTCCTCAGAGATAGAATCAACACCAAAAGTAGAACCCGAAACAGTAAGGTGATCTCTCGATAGCAGTAACCTTCTTTATATCTAGCCCCGATGTCTTCTCCTTCCTCAACTATGCGCTACACTTGAGTGTGTATGAAATGTGTGTTAAATGGAGAGTACAAATCTCTATTTATACTAAGTCTTGACTTGACTAAACCCTACTGGGCTTACCTCTCTAGGAGAGTATAATAACCCTAGTGCTCTAGAAGTGTGGGGACTTTAACCCTTA
The DNA here is from genome assembly GCA_001517045.1 of Pseudotsuga menziesii. Taxonomy (NCBI): domain Eukaryota; kingdom Viridiplantae; phylum Streptophyta; class Pinopsida; order Pinales; family Pinaceae; genus Pseudotsuga; species Pseudotsuga menziesii. Next base: position 77,153 of record LPNX010525584.1, on the reverse strand, counting down.
ACCAATAGGAGGGTTACCCACAATGACTTGACATGACTTGTTTACATTATAGATCTTCTCAATAGGAACATTGAGGCATGACATGACTCAAGTACATCCTGGAATAAACGTCGGGTTACAATATATAAGAAATACAAGTGAAATACATTCCAAAGTTACATATACATCAACACTCCCTCTTAACTAGGAAGGTATTCTTTCGACATAATTTTCAGCACAAGTCTTCTTCTTTGTATCTTCTGGATCATCATCGAGTCCTCATCATCTTCAAGTCATATTCATCTTCAAGTCATCTTCATCTTCAAGTCATCCTCATCTTCAAGTCATCTTCATCATCGGATCTAGATCATCACTCGATCTGGATCACCACTGGACATCATCACTAGATCTAGATCATCACTCGATCTGGATCATCACTGCTGGATCATCGTCACTGGATCTGGATCATCATCACGGGTGCTATCTATTGATTCTTCTCATCATAGGAAATTCTACAGAGCCATCCTTTTTTCATGCTAGATGTACATCTACAGAGCCAGTCCTTTTTCATACGGGATGTATCATCACAAAGCTATTCCTTTTTCATACTAGATGTGGCATCTACAAAGAGCCAGTCCTTTTTCATACTAGATGATTCTTCACATAACTATTCTTTTTTCATACTAGATGTGGCACCTATGCAGAGCTAGTCCTTTTTCATACTAGATGAGTCTTCACAGAGCTATTCCTTTTTCATACTAGATGTGGCACCTATGTAGAGCTAGTCCTTTTTCATACTAGATGAGTCTTCACAGAGCTAGTCCTTTTTCATACTAGATGTGGCATCTACATAGAGCTAGTCCTTTTTAATACTAGATGTGGCATCTGCACAGAGCTATTCTTTTTTCATACTAGATGAGTCTTCACAGAACTAGTCCTTTTTCATAATAGATGTGGGATCTACACAGAGCTAGTCCTTTTTCATACTAGATGATTCTTCACAGAGCTAGTCATTTTTCATACTAGATATGGCATCTACACAGAGCTAGTCATTTTTCATACTAGATGAGTCTTAATAGAGCTAGTCATTTTTCATACTAGATGTGGCATCTACACAGAGCTAGTCCTTTTTCATACTATATGTGTCTTCACAGAGCCAACCCTTTTTCATGCTGGATGTGGGATCTACATATAAATCTGACAATGGAAGTAACCAATCCTCTCACCATGTCATAGCTCTTGTATCTGACCATGGAAGGAACCAATCCTCTCACCATGTCATAAGGGCACAACTCTTACATCTGACCATGGAAAGAACCAATCCTCTCACCATGTCAGAAAGGCACATCACTTACATTTGACCACGGAAGGAACCAATCCTCTCACCATGTTAGAAAGGCACAACATAGACACATCACTTCCTCTTGGGAGGAATCTTGATCTAGAGAACACCAAGCTTCTCCCTGAAGTACTCAAACTTCACCCTAGCCAATGGCTTAGTCAACACATCAGCTATCTATTCGTCCATCGTAACTTACTGGAGCTTCACTGCTCCTCTCTGCACCATATCCCTGATATAGTGATACTTGATCTCGATATGCTTCGACTTGTCATGGAGCACTAGATTCTCTAACAACTTTACACAACTTTGGTGGTCACAGCATATACAAGTAGCATCTAACTGGAGATCAAATAAATCAGACAGTAGATTCCTCAGTCATACTGCCTCACAACTAGCTGAACAAGATGTGACATACTTTGCTTTAGCTGTACTCAGTGCCACACAGGATCGCTTCCTCCTAAACCAAGAGATCACACCTGATCCCATACTGAAGCAACACCCTGAAGTGCTCTTCCTATCGATGTCACTACCTGTCTAATCTGAATCAACATAACAATCTAGGTTAATCCTTTGATCAGTCTTATACTTGAGCCCATAATCAACCGCACCCTTTAGGTACCTTAGAATGTGATTTGCAGCAGTCAAGTGAACATGTCTTGGATCTGTCAAGTATTGGCTCAAGGTGTTCATAGCAAAACACATATATGGTCTTGTGTTTGTTAGGTACATCAAGGACCCAATCATCTGATGATACATCGTGGCATCAATCGACTTTGATGAAGCATCACTCAATAGCTTCAGATTCGATGCCATAGATGTGGTTAATGCCTTGCAGTCCATCATCCCAAATTTCTTCAGGATCTCTACTGCATACTTCCCTTGTCCAAGGAAGATTCCATCCGTATTCTGCCACACCTCCATACTAAGAAAATAATGCATCATACCCAAGTCCTTCATTTCGAACTCGGAAACAAGCTTTCTCTTTGTATCAGCAATCAACCCATCCATACCTGTCACAAATAGATCATCTACATATAGTAGAAGCATCAATGGGTTGCCATATTCAACCTTGTAGTAAAGGTTGGAATATGCTTTACTCTTGGTAAAGCCCAAACTGGATAGAAAGATGTCAATTATGTTGTACCATCTCCTGGGTGCTTGTTTCAAGCCGTACAGGGCTTTCTTCAATCTACACACATGAGAGTCCCTGTCATGTGTCTCAAAACTGAGTGGCTGCTCAACATACACTTCCTCTTCCACTACACCATTCAAGAAATCAGTCTTGACATCCGTTTGGTGTATCTTCCATTTCATCACTGCAGCCAGAACAAGTACCGATCTGATGGAAGTGTATTTGGCTATAGGTGCAAAGGTTTCTTCATAGTCTATTCCTTCTTTTTTGGAGAAAATTCAAGCAACAAATCTTGCTTTATATTTCTCTATGCTATTGTTTGCAGCATGCTTAATCTTGTAGATCCATTTGGAAGTTGTAACTGAATCCCCTTCTAGTCTTGGGACAACATCCCAAACATCATTCTTCATGATTGATTGATATTCTTCGATCATAGCATCCTTCCATTCTTTCCGTTCTACCGCTTCTTCATAATTGGAAGGTTCTTTATTAATAAAATCACATAGTAATGCTACATAACTGGAATAGGATCTAGTCCTCTTTCTTTCTCTGAGATTCTCTTCTCGAACCCCATAACTTTCCACACCTTGGATAATTTCTCGTATCCAAGCAGGTTTCCTCTTGTGAGGATTCTTCTCCTAATGTGGATCTACAGGTCTTTGTGGTTCTTCAAATTCTTGATCTTCTTCTTGAGTTTCTTCGTTCATGATTGTATCATGAATTCTCAGAGCTTCTGCTTCTTCATGTTCTTCAACAGGTTTCTTTCTGGATTTGATGTAGGATGAATCTTCGTCAAATGTTACATCCTTGCTGATGTCAATCTTCTTGAACCCTGGGAAGTATATTCTGTAAGCCTTCAAGCTTTCAGAGTATCCCACAAATATACCCTTCTTTCCTGAAGGATATAATTTTGTCCTCTTTTCTTTTGGAATTTGTATGTACACTGGATAGCCGAATATTCTAAGATGGCTGACTTTTGGTTTATTTCCAGAGAATACTTCTTTAGGCATCTTGTTCGTGAGTACTCTGTGTGGAGTATAGTTCTATACATACATCGCTGTTCTGGTTGCTTCTGGCCAAAGATGCATAGGAAGATCTTGATCATGAAGCATAGCTCTTGCGGCTTCCATGATAGTTCTATTCTTCCTTTCTGTAATCCCATTCTGTTGTGGATTATAAGGAGTGGACAACTCCCTCTTAATCCCTGAGTCTTTACATAGTTCTTTGAAATCATTCGAGGTGAATTCTCCGCCATTATCTGATCGAAAAGTCTTGATATTCTTTTCAATGTGGTTCTCAATCAAGGATTTGAATTCCTTGAACTTGCTGAATACTTCGTCTTTGTTATTCATGAAGCAAATCCATGTCTTCCTAGAAAAGTCATCAATAAAAGAAACATAGTATGCATACCCGCTTAGAGAGCTTGATGACATTGGTCCGCATACATCGGAGTGGATGATTTCCAAGATTCCTTTTGCCTTGCTCTCGCTACTTGGAAATGTCTTCTTTGTATTCTTTCCTTTCGCACATCCTTTGCAGACCCCATCATGTTTTGCTTGAATTTCTAGAAGACCTTCAACAACTTTGCTTGCAAGTGGTAGTGCTCTATAATGCACATGTGCAAGCCTTCTATTCCAAAGTTCATTTGGCTCTACTGTGTCATGAACCAAAGCTTGTTTTGGTTGACCCTTCAACTTGTATAGACCTCCTTCTTGTTCCCCAATCACTATTGCATCGTCAAAAGTCTTTCCCTTTGGCCACATAAGAACTTGGCCATCTACAAAAGAAACCCTCATTCCTTTTGCATCCAATGCAGATATGGAGAGGAGGTTCTTCTTTAGTCTTGGAACAAATAATAGATTCTTCATCTTCATAGACTTTCCAGAGTCCAGTTTATAGGAGGATTCACCACTACCTTTTATTGGATAATGGTAGTCATCCCCAAGTTTCACCTTGTGAGGTGACTCATGTTCAGATAGCTTCACAAATGATTCTTTGAATCCTATCATGTGTTTGGAGGCACCACTGTCTATGAGCCAATCATTGCTTCCATGTGAAATAGTTCCCGTAAGAGTGGAGATCATCACATATTGTTCATCACTTGAAGAATCACTTTCTTGTTTGACTCTCTTTGTGGACGGTTCATCATCCTTTGCAGCATGAGCATGATGTCTTCTCTTGTTTTCCTTCTTCTTCTTTAAGTTCCCTTTATTAGGGAAAAATTTGGATATGTGACCTTTCTCATCACATGTGTAACATCTAATGGTAGACAGATCTTTTCTAGGGTGTGAGATCTTACCTTTGGAGTGATGATGGTTCCTTTTGTTTTTCTTGGAGTGAACTATGAGAGCTTGATCTTCATTTCCTATCTCCTCTTCTCGAGCTGCTATCCAAGATTCTTCTTGAGAGCATTCTTCCCATAGTCTGCTGAAATTGACTAACTTCTTTCTGGCACAAATCCCTTGAATGAAAGAGTCCCATGATCTAGGGAGACCATTCAAGGTGGTCATCAAAATCTCTACATTTTCCACTTCTTCATCTATTGCTTCCAACTGTTCCTTGATGTGAGATACCCTTGTAAAGTAATATTGGATGGTCTCAACATTCTGGATCTTTTCATTCTTGAATTGGTTTCTTAGAGTCATCTTCCGGCTTATGTTCTTCCCTTCAAACAATTTGGTTAGGGGATCAAAAATAGATTTGGGTGTCTTGAGGAAGGACACCTATGGTATGAGGTGATCCTTGAGGACACTTCTTCTTATGTAAGGCCTTAGCCTCATATCCCTCTGGAACTGGAACCTCCTCATTGATATAGGAGTCCAAATCATTTTCTTCCAGGACTAGGGAGATCTTATACTTCTGGGCTCGGAAGTTATCAGCTCCCTGAATATTTTCATCAATCTTGGTATGATGAGACATCTTAACTGAGAACCTCAAAAGGAAATTCAAAATATTTAGATCTTACCAGGTCAGGATGTTGGATCTGAATTTGGAGCTGAAATCCTGTAGTGCTGGATCATAATCATATTAGGGTTTTGATTTTCTAGAGTTTCTTCCAACCAAATGATTTGAATTTGATCCCTATCTTCGATTTTGGGGAGGAGATCAATCTAGGCCTGGGCTCACTGAAAAATTCCTCTTGTGGTAAAAGCCCTAATTTCAGGCAGTAGTGTCGGGCCCAAAAACTAAAAAACCTTAGAATTGGATTCTGCTTTGACAAAAAGATACGCCCTAAGGAGGAGATTTAATCCAACCTTATTTTGCTGAAAATATATGGAGGAAGATCCACAAAGTAGGAATCCCTAGTTCCCACAGCTGCACAGTGTCTTCTTCTCAGGTTAGCTTTGATACCATGTTAGATTTTATCATTAAGCTAGCAATACATTAAGATCTTTAACTGAGAGAATAACAAGCACAAAAATCAGTGAACAAAAGAGACAATGAACATAGTGTTTATCCTCAGGGAAATCATAAATGGCGAAAACCCCACAACTTCCTCAAAGATAGAATCAACACCAAAAGTAGAACCCAAAACAGTAAGGTGATCTCTCGATAGTAGTAACCTTCTTTCTATCCAGCCCCGGTGTCTTCTCCTTCCTCAACTATGCACTACAATTGAGTGTGTATGAAATGTGTGTTAAATAGAGAGGAAAACTCTTTATACTAATTCCTGACTTGACTAAACCCTACTAGGGCCAACCTCTCTAGGAGAGTCTGATAACCCTAGTGCCCCTGAACTACGGGGACTTTAACCCTTAACCAATAGGAGGGTTACCCACTATGACTTGACATGACTTGTTTACATTATAAACCTTCTAGATAGGAACATGGGGGCATGTCATGACTCAAGTACATCCTGGAAAAAACATCGGGTTACAATATATAATAAATACAAGTGAAATACATTCCGAAGTTACATATACATCAACAAAGAATTCTTACAAGAGGAAACCAGCATGGGTAGGAGAGGCTATCCTAGATGCAGAGAGATATGGTGCTCTAGAAGGAATACACAAAGAAAGGAACAGACCTAGGCGATACTCCAATTATGTAGCCTTGCTATGTGACATCATTGAAAAAGGATCTTTCAACTACAAGGAAGCATCTGAGAAGAAAGAATGGAAGGATTCCATTATTGAACAATATGAGTCGATCATGAAGAATGATCTCTGGGATGTGGTTCTAAGACCAGTAGGGAAGTATGTTGTGAATTCCAAGTGGATATACAAGATCAAGCTGCATGTTGCATATGGTAGCATAGAGAAACATAAATCAAGATTTGTGGCACATGGATTCTCCTAGAAGGAAGGGATAGATTATGAAGAAAATTTTGCACCTGTATCCAGATACACTTCCATCATATCAATACATTCTCTGGATGCAGTGATGAAATGGAAGATACAATAGATGGATGTCAAGACTATTTTCTTGAATGGTGTAGTGGAATAGGAAGTTCATGTGGAGCAACCACTTGGATTCGAGACACATAACCAAGAGAATCATGTGTGCAAATTGAAGAAGGCCTTGTACAGTTTGAAACAGACACCCAGGACGTGGTCCGACAGGATTGACAACTTCCTGACTAGTCTGGGATTTACCATGAATAAATCGGATTCCAACCTTTACTACAAGGCTGAGGAAGGGAATCTACTGATACCCCTATGATATGTAGATGACTTGTTTCTGATAGGTGAGGATGGGTTGATTGCTATCATGAAGATGAAGCTTGCTGCCGAGTTCAAGATGAAGGACTTGGGTATGATGCACTAATTTCTAGGCATGGAGATGTGGCAGAGTGTGAATATAATATTCCTTAGAGAAGGGAAGTATGTAGTAGATATCTTGAAGAGGTTCGAGATGATGGACTGCAAGGCCATGGCCACACCTATGGCATCGAACATGAAACTATTGAGTGATGCTTCATCAGAGTCGGTTGATGCCATGATGTATCATCAGATGATTGGATATTTGATGTACCTGACGAATACGAGACTAGATATTTTCTTTTTTGTGAACACATTGACCCATTTCATGATGGATCCGAGACATGTTCACCTGATTGCTGCAAATCATATTCTGAGGTACCTGAAGGGTACAGTTGATTATGGGCTCAAGTATGATGCTAATTAGAAGATTAACCTGGAGGTTTATGTGGATTTAGATTAGGTAGGCAGTGCCATTGATAGTAAGAGCACTTGGGGGTGCTTCTTCAGTATGTATTAAGTGTGATCTTTTGGTTTAGTAGGAATTGGTCCTGCATGGTACTGAGTACAATTGAAGCAGAGTATGTCACAGCTTGTTCGACTAGTTGTGAGGTAGTATGGCTGAGGAAGCTACTGTCTGATTTCTTTGATCTCTAGTTGGATTCTACTTGTATATATTGCGACAACCATAGTTGTGTGAAGTTTTCTGAGAACCCATTGTTCCATGAAAATTCGAAGCATTTCGATATCAAGTATCACTATATTAGGGATATGGTGCAAAGAGGAGTAGTGAAGCTACAATATGTTGCGATGGACGAGCAGATAGCCGATGTATTGACCAAGCCACTATCTAGAGTGAAGTTTGAGTACTTCAGAGAGAAGCTTGGTGTTCTTTAGATCAAGGTTCCTTCCAAGGGGAAGTGATGAGTCTGGAAGACGTAGATACACATAAACCTTTTCGACATGGGGGTAGGTTGGTCCTCCCATGGTCGTTGATGTAAATGTTGAAGATTTTTCGACATGGTGGTAGGTTGGTCCTCACATGGTCATTGATGTAAATTCTAAGGCTTTCCTGGATTGTTGTAGGTTTGTCCTCCCATGCAGGTGGATGTAAGCACCGTGTTATGTGTATCTAGGCTGTGCTCTGTGTGAAGATGAGATGATCTAAATATGATGAGGTAACTGTAGGATCCTGCAGGATTTTCAAGAGGCATATAATAAGTCATGGGATCTACCTACTTGGTGGCTTTCTCATAGAGATGATGAATACCTACATGGAGTCTAGGCATACATCCAACATGAAAAAGGGATGGATCTGTAGAACTTCCTATGACGATTAGACTTGAAGAGATAGCATCATTTGCTCAAGATAGTAGAAACACTAATGATGATGATCCAAATTTGATGATGATCCAACTTTGATGATGATCCAGTGATGAATACTTGTGTTGATGAACTGTGTCAAGAGAACACCTTCTTATTTAAGAGGGAGTGTTGATGTATTTGTAACTTTGTAATGTATTCACTTGTATATTTCATATTGTATTTCATTATACCCCAATGGAGATGTTTGTTCCTCCGATCGGGAAGGTCATTAATGTAATTAATTCATGTAAAGTCATTGAGGTTAACCCTCCATTGTATGTCATGGAATTAGACCCCTCAGTTGAGTTATATTAGGGTTATTAGACTATCCTAGAGAAGTCGGCCCTGTAGGGAAAATGTCAAGTGGAAATTAGGTATAAGTAGAGAGTGAGACTCTCTATTTGATACACACACTCACTCATCAATAGCGCATGAGAGAGAGAGGACTAGCTCACACAAGTGAGAGCGAGAGCAAGTATTGAAGATCATCTTTATTATTTTGGGTTTACTTTTGCTACTGGTGCTTATTCTATCTCCGGGGAAGTTGCGAGTTTTTATCCTTTATGCTTTCCTCGAGGAAAATCTTTGTGTATCTTGTCTCTTGTGATTATTGTTGTGCATGTTATTCTCTAAGATAAGATCCTAGATCATATTGATTAAAACGATAAAATTATAATAGGTTTATGGTACTTGTTTCTAAAGCTGAATCTGTATGTCCCTTCAATTTGTAGAGTCCTCCTTTTTCAACTCTAATCTCTACTGCATCATCTATAGTTTTACCTTTTATCCACATGAGAAATTTTTGGTCCACAAAATTAAGTTTGAAGCCTTTATTTTCTAAGGATGAAATAGAAAGAAGGTTCCTTTTTTAGTAATGTGACGTACATGACATATTTCATTTTCATAGGCTTTCCAGAATCCAATGGGGTATTGGGAATCATATCCAAGAATTACTTTGAGTGGAGAGTCTTTTTGTTTAAGACATGAGAGTGATTCCTTGCAACCAGTCATGTTCTTGGCCGCACCAGGTGTTATTTCCTGGTGAGACTGATCCTGTTAAAGAAGAGATTAAAATGTAATCTTCACTAGAGTCTTCATCGTTATTTGTTTCTTCTTCAACTTCTTAATCACTATATTCAGCAGCATGGGCCTGAAACTTTCTCATATTTTTTATTCTTTTTGCTTTTTATGGTACAGTTGATGGCAATGTCTCCCAACTTGTGACAAGTGAAGCATTCAAAATTTGAGAAGTCTCTCTTGGGTCTTTTAAGTCCTTGAGTCTTAGGAAGCTGGTCATGACTCTTCCTTTTTCCTTTGGTGTAGGCTGTAAGGGCTTGATCCTCATTTTCATTTATCTTTTCTTCTCTAGCCACTATCCTTTATTCTTATTGGACACATTCTTCCCATAACTTCTAGACTTTGGTTAGTTTCCTTGAACAAATTCCTCGAATAAAGGCTTCCCAATCTCTTGGAAGACCATTTAAGGTTGTCATCATAATCTCTGATTCTTCAACCATATCATCAATGGATTCTAGTTGATCCTTGATTTGAGTTGATCTTGTAAAGTAATACTGCATGGTCTTAGACTTTTGAGCTCTTACACTTTTGAGTTGATTCCTTAGGGTCATTTTCCTATTAATGTCTCTTCCTTCAAATAGACTCGATAGAGCATCAAACCTTTATTTCAGAGTATCCCTTGAGGATACTTGAGGAATCAAGTTATCCTTGATGCATTCAGCTATGATCCTTTTAGCTATGATCATGTACTTCTTATGCTTGGACTTAGCTTCAACTTCTTCTAGTTCTTTCACTTCCTCTTTCATAAATTTATTTAGATCTTTCTCTTGTAGGATGAGCATGATCCTATACTTCCATGCTCTAAATTTTTCAACACCTTCAATCTTTTCATATAGCTTGGTATTCTTTTTCATCTTTAGAAGAATGAGAACTTCAAAAGGAATAAAGAGGAATAGTACTTACTTGAAGAAAACAACTCCTGACTGACCTCCTTCTGGATGATCTAGAATTTGATGCAGAAACCCTATTTTTTCAGTTGGGATCACATGTAGAGATGAGTGTTGGAGAATATGCGCTTCTTTAGGGAAAGGTATATTGTATCTTCCCTTTTTTGAGATTAATGATCAAACATTAGGAAAATTAAAGCCCTAGTTTGTCTTTGAAGTAGTAACTGGTCGAAAGTTGAAAATTCTTGGAATTTAGTTCTGTCTCCACAGAAAGATGTGCTCTTCAGGGGTGAGTTGAGAGATCCCTCTTTCTTGGTTGATCTATTAAGGGATTTTTTCAGAGTAACAAATCTTAACTCTGCAGTTCTTCCTTTCAGGGTGGATCTGATACCATGTTGATTTTCCTTAACTTGCTTATATGATATCTTAAAAAAATAGTTACTAGTAGATCACTGAAAGAACAACAAGCACAGAAACACAAGAACAAAAATATTTTCCTCAGGGAAACCACAAGGGAGAAAACCCCACAAAAATTCCTCAGTATAGAACCCAACCAGAGCAGTGTAAAACTAGATAACTACTTTTCTCTTCTTTCTAGCGCACTAATATTTCTCTCTCTTGCAAAACAACTTGAGTGAGTGAGTACAAATGAAGGGGAGCGCCTTCGTGTTTATATTCTTCAGTTGAATTGACCTATAGCCTAAAAGGGTCAACTTCTCTAACTGAATGGGCCAACTTGTCCAACTACATAGCACAAATAAAATTTATTATATTAACATTTGGGTACTATTGACCCGACTTAAATCTGGAGGTTTACATTGATTATTTCAATGACACTAAAAATACCAAAATCATCTCCCGAAGGAGGAATACAATCAATACATATGGAATATCTTCCAAAGTTATGATACTTTAACAACCTAGGTCTACACCTTCATCAAGAATATGAAAACTACAAATTGTCAATTGATACAGAATGACAATCTCCCTTATGATAACTATGTCACAAAGATACTTAAAGGACAATATAGTAGAGTTGAAAACCTATAGCAATTTATTGTGGCTTATGATATCCTTTAGCATAACATATCTGAAGTTTTCTATAAAATATTTGAAGTCATGAAAACATTGGAGGGTCTATGGATTATCTAGAATGATAGGACAATTGCAAGGTTCAAAGATAAATTGGAAGTAGATATTGATAGTCCTGCTTGATTTTCTAATGTCAGCATTAAAAACTTGTTATACATTTTTTTTCAAAGTCATTGTGAAATTAAAAAAAATTGGGGCAATTCAATTACTAGGGTCACCCTTGGTTTTATTTGGAGAGGCATAAAAGGAAATAATAATATTTTTTCTAATATTATTCAAATTGATTAGGATATTTATCTGAAATAATAACAAGAATACCAATATGCATAAGATAGAGAAGATACACAAGACACAAAGATTTGCCTAGGGGAAACCATAAAGGAGAAAACGCCTACAAAATTCCTCAGAATATTTCCGTCACTAAAAAAAATATCAAAATATGGAAAAACCCAAGTATAAAAAGTATTATGCAGCTCTCTCTCTCTCCTCATGTAAACTTGAGTGAGTGAGTGCGTGTATAAATGAGGGAGGGAGCCTCCCTATTTATACCTTTCAAGTGACTTTCCTAAAACATGTCTAGGTTGACCTATTACCCTAGCAGGGGAGACTTCACATAGGGAGACTCCAAAAATACATTTCATTATATTAAACTGGGGACTACTGCCCCGAATTACAATGGAGGTTGTACCTCAAGGACCATATACAATAATGACATCCCAAAAGGATGGTAACACATCTATGATGGAGGTACAAAAACAAACAATGATAATATACATCAAAATATATTCCAAAATTACAAATACAACAACAATCCCTCTTAACTAGGAAGGTATTCTCTCACCACAGTCATCAACACATTTGGTCATGGAGTGATCATCGTCACTGCTTCCATAGTCCTCATCTTGTAGATAATTGAATAGTGACATCTAGAGGATCTATTTGTTATCAAAAGTTTCTATAGAGGAAACCGTGTTTCATGATGGGTGTAGGCCTAGCCCTCATCTAGGTATTCATCATATCCAAGAGAAATCCACCACGTAGGTACAACCCAGGACCATCCATTACATTTCCACTGCACCATCATCTTGTCATATCCAAATCATCTCATCATCATACAGAGAGCACATCCCAGATGCATATCATAGACCACCTGCATTCTACAAACATAAGAGCAATCCATGTCTCATTACACCACCAAGAAAACCCGTTTCTTCCACTAAGCATGAATCTCCTAGGACCACGCCCAGTGCATTATGTCTCATGGTCAAACTACATTCTACAAACATATGAGTACACCAGGACTCATTATGTCTCAATGAAGAACTACTTCTACCACTATGTGAGAACCTCCCAGGATAACACAAAGTGCCTTGTGATCTCTCATCATCTCCAACATGGGAACACACATAAGGACTAATTACATCCAATGACAACCTGCATACCACACTAGGATTGATTACATCTAAGGATAACCTAAAGGACTTATTACATCTAAGGAAAAATTGTGTATTATGCTAGGGCTGATTACATCCAAAGACAGCCTTCTAGGACTCATTACATCTAATGAAAACCTACATACCATGGTGGTACTTATTACATCCAAAGAAATCCTGACATGACTTATTTTGTCCCATGACAGCTTGAATTATATGCTAGGACTGATTACATATGGGTAAAACCTGTATACCTTTCCATTTGAGATCTTGTTCTAATGCATCTGTGTCTTTTGGTTTATTGTCATCTCTAGCATGGGAGCATGCCATGACTAATTACATTTGAGAACAACTTGCATCTTCGACTATGCAAAATCTCATCACTCCCTGTTTCTAGGGACCTTGATTTGGATAACACCAAATATCTCTCTAAATTACTTGAAATTATCTCTGTTTAGTGGCTTTGTCAACACATCGACTATTTGGTCATCCTCTTCCATTTAGTGGAGCTTTAATGCTCCTCTATGCACCATATCTCGGATATAGTGATATTTGATCTCAATATGCTTCTACGTGTCATGGAACATTGTGTTCTTTGACAAATTTTGGTGATTTTGGTTGTTCCAAAAGATACAAGGCATCTATGACTAGATATCAAACAGATTATATATTAGCTTACAAAGCCATACTGTCTCATAATTGGCTGAGAAAGTTGCAACAAACTCTACCTCGTATATGCTCAATGCCATGTAAGATTGCTTCCTTCTAAAGTAAGAGATTATGTCGGATCCCAAACTGAAGTAACAACCTAAAGTGCTCTTCCTATCAATGATGCTACCTTCCAGTTATGAATCAACATAACCATGCAAGTTAATTCTATAATTCACATTATACTTAAGCCCATAATCAACTATACCCTTCAAGTACCTCAATACATGCTTTGCAACAATCTGGTGAACATGTCTTGGATCTGTTAGGAACTAGATCAGTGTGTTCACACCAAAGAATATGCCAGGTCTTGTATTTGTTAAGTACATCAATGAGCCAATATAATGATGATACATCGTGGCATTAAGCGACTTTGATGAAGCATCACATAGTAGCTTCAAGTTCACTTCCATAGGTGTGGCTATCACCTTACAGTCCAAAATTTTGAATATCTTCATAATATTCACTGCATACTTTACTTGACCAAGGACAATCCAATCCACATCCCACCACACCTCCATGCCTAATTATTAGTGCATCATCCCTTGGTATTTCATCTCAAACTCAGTGGAAAGCTTCCTCTTTTAATATACAATGAGTTCGTTGTCTCCTGTCAAAAACATGTCATCAACATATAACATAAGCATCACCAGTAATCCATATTCAAACTTGAAGTAAAGGTTGGAATATTCTTTACTCTTAGTAAATACTAAGCTCACCAGGATGTTTTCCATTCTACAATACCATGTCCTGGGTGCATGTTTCAATACGTACAAGGATTTGTTCAATTTGTACACATGAGTCTTCCTGTCATGTGTCTCAAATCCTAGTGGCTACTCCACTTCCACTTCCTATTTGGCTACACCATTCAAGAATGTTGTCTTGATGTCCATATGGTGTACCATCCATTTCATTACTTCAGCCAATGCAAGTATAGATCTGATGGAAGTGTATCTCACTATAGGTCCAAATGTCTCCTCATAGTCCATGACTTCTTTATGTGAGAAGTCATGCACCATGAATCTTTCCTTGTGTTTTTCAGTACTTCCATATACAACATTCTTGATCTTTTAGATCCACTTTGAAGTCATGACAGACTTACTTTCTGGTATCGAAACTATCTCCCAAACACAATTCTTCATAATCGACTGGTATTCCTGGATCATGGAAACCTTCCATTATTTCTTTTCAACTACTTCTTCATACTTTGAAGGCTCTGCATCGATGATGTCACTCAATAATTCCATATAAATAGAGTGTGTCTAGGGAGTCTTACTTTATTTGGAAGTCCTGTCATACTTTTCTTCATCTTGGATGATATCGCGTGCCCAATATGGTGTTCATCTCTCGAGGTGTATCTAACTATTTTTGTGTTTTGGCCATGTCATAATTCTTATATTCTTATGAATCTCTTTCTTTCATTACGATGTATTTGAACCTGTGAGCTTCAGTTTCCTCTTCATGCATGTTTTTGGAGTGAATATTCTAGTTGAATTCATCATCACTTGTTCTTCGGAAAAAGTCTCATCTTTCTTTCATCACTTGTGATTGTACACGATCTTTCCTACAAGTAAAATTCAATTGCATGATTACAACCATTTCATAATTTCTAAAACATATTAATAGTGAGAAGTTATAATGCACAACAACATATGTCACACAATCATGCAACTATTTCAGATAATACAACCTTCATACCTATCCCGTATACATATGGTAACTTTCTATATTCCTTCCATCTATACCATAACATTATTAAGAGTGTGCACTACTCCCAATATGTCAGCAAAGATGTGTTATTCTAGATAAGTAAGAATGGAATGTTTTACATCAGCATAGGCTACCTACCCATCACGTGAAAGTCAATAGTGTATAGTTCATAAATGAAAACACTCCAACATGCATAATCTAGGAACATATCTATGTACATAACTAAACATTATCATTTAATAAACTAGATATATAGGAAATGATAATTCAAATATTATATTTATTTGTTTGGTGGGTGGAATCCCTCTTGATCCTTATCACCTTGTAAGAATAAATGGAGTCTTTGATAGTGTGTTCTACTTCATCATCTGATTTTGGGAACTTGTGTCTATATTTCTGGAAGTCCCGAAACTGTTTTCTTGCAATCGATAGTGTTCTATAGTGAAAATGTGCAAGCCTTATGTTGCATAGTTCACTTGGTTCTATGGATTCATGAACCAATTCTTGTTCATGTTTTTTCTTCAACTTGTACAAGCATACCTCTCACTCTCCAATCACCATTGCATCATCTATTGTCTTTCCTTCTGACCACATTAGGACTTGTCCATCAACAAATGAAACTCTTATTCCCTTTTCATCTAGTTCATAGATAGACAGAAGGTTCTTCTGAACATGTAGCACATATTTCATCTTCAAAGATTTCCTGAAATCTAGCTTGTATGAATATTCTCCACTTCATTTTATGGGGTATTAATAATAATATCCATGTTTCACCTTGTGAGGTGATTCATGCTCATATAGATTGATGAATTATTATTTGTATCCCTTCATATGTTTATATGTCCCACTATTCACAAGCCAATAATTTCTCCCATGTGAGATAGTTCCCATGATTTCTGATATTATGACATATTCTTCATCACTTGAAGAATCATCTCTTTCTTATTTGAATCTTTTATTTGTTGGTTCATCGTCTTTAGTGATGTGAAGATGATGTCTTTTCTCATTAGACTTATTATTGAAGGAATCTTTATTTCTAGGACAATCTCTGGAGTAGTGTCCCTTCTCATCATAAGTGTAGCATCGAATATTGGAAGGATATTTTCTGAACTTCTTTTGTCTTTTATGATGATGGTCCTCCCTATAGTTGTGATGGTGATTCTCCTTCTTTCTGGTGAGAGTTGTGACAGCTTGATATTTAATTTCTCCCATATTCTCTTCTCTTGTTATGAGTTGATCTTCTTCTTGTATGCATTCTTCTAAAATTCCACTGAAAGAGATCAACTTACTTATAACACATCTTCCTTGAATGAATGAATCCCATAATTTTGGGAGACGATTCAAGGTGGTCATAAAAATATATCCTTCTTCTACATTCTCTTTGATTACTTCAAGTTGTTCCTTGATTTGAGCAACCCTTATGAAGTAGGAATACATGGTCTCCGAGTTCTATATCTTCACATTCTTTAGATGGTTCCTCAATGTCATCTTCTGATTGATTTTCTTTCCTTCGAAAAACTTCATCAAATCACCAAAAACTTACTTAGGCGCCTTCAATTATGACACACGGGAGATGAAGTGATCCTTCATAGAATCTACAATGCTCCTCTTGTACTTAACCAAGTCCTTCTTATGAATATCCTTAGCCTCATATCGCTCTAGCTCTGGAAATTCCTTACTGATATACTAATCCAAATCATTTTTTTCAGGAATTAGGGAGATCATGTACATCCATGCTCAGAATTTATCAGCTCCCCCAAGCTTATCCTCAAGCTAAGTATGATGAGTCAGTTTGAAATGAGAACCTCAAATAGAAATATCATAGATTTAGATCTTACCAATTTGAGGTGTTTTACATGATTCTAGAGCTCAATGATGTAGGGTTTATGAGACAAACCTAATTTTCCAAAATTAGAATTTTGCAATTATGTCTAGATAGAAATATGTGCCTCCTTCAGGCAAGTTGTTCAGTAAGGTCCGTTTCTAAAATATGAGGTGGGAAGCCTTTGGAACTTGATGCCCTAGTTTCTCCCAACATGAGTGGCTAGGTTAAAAATGAAATTTCTTCAATTTTGATTTTGCTTCCACTAAAAGATGTGCCCTCCTAGGGAAATTTATCCTAGCCCTATTTTCTTGATGATCTATGGAGAGAAGACCTTGAATTAGGAAGCCCTAGTTTTCGCTACTGCATCATTCCTTCTTTTAGAGAGGCTCAGATATCATGTTAGTTTTTATATTCTTATTCAAATTGATTAGGATATTTATTTGAAATAATAACAATCACAAATATTTTCCTCCAGGAAACCATAAAGGAGAAAACCACACAAACTTCCTCAAAATAGTTTCGTTACTAAGACTGTTATCCCAAAAAATCCCTCACTTAGCCCTACCTGGCCTAGAACACCCAAGGACACCCATGATCGACCCTCGTAACACTGCATTAGACCCCCACACCCTTAAAAAGGATTAAGAATGAAGAAAAGGGCTTAAAAGCCCCAAAAAAGAGCCTAAAAAACTCTCCTAAGGGCTAAATCCTCCAAAAACGGGCTAAAAGCCCTAAAAGGAGCCTAAAACCCTAAAAGGAGTTAAAGTTAGGGTGGAAGGGGCTAAATCCCAGACCAAGGGCTTAAAACCCTAAAACCCCAAAAGAAAGCTATAAAAGGAGGGTGGGGGGTCACTCTCAAAACACTTCTCCCTTGCATACTCTTATGCTTCCTGTGGATGCCTTGAGACCCTTTGTCCCTCAAGCCACCCACATTCCCTCTCATCCATCTCCATTGAGCCATAGCTCCCCCATCCAAGAGAGGTGCTTCTTCAAGCTAGGGCATGGTGGCCCAATTCCATTAAAGAGAAGGTATACCAATGTTGTTTCTTGAATTTTCTTTAGTAATTTGTAGTCTTTTCTAACCCACTTTTGTTTGCAGGTTTGTTTATAACATGTTTTTGTAGGTATTTTGTTTCTAATAGTTGTTTGCAGGTAGCCAAGGTGAAGTCCTAACCTTGTTTGCAGAGGGGCTCACGACCGTTGTTGGGGCGCGCACCTTAACGGTCCCTAATTTTGGTAACTCTACGGTTTTTGTGGAAGTTTGTATGCAGAGTTGCAACTCAAAATAGTCTTAGGGGTGTCGAGGGTGAGTAAAAACCTTCTTTTTTGTAATAAACCCATGGTTTAAGTCCAGGGTTTAGGGTTTGGGGTGCCCATGGTTTAATCCCATGGTTTTGTAATAAGTGCACTATAAATAAGCACTCTTGTAAAGAAGTCAGTTTAGGCTTTTGATGTAAGATGTATTGATGCAAAGCTAAGGCTTGTTTGTAAGAAAGGTTAAGTCCCAGCTGTGTGCGTGGACAACCTCTGCAGCTGTGTGCGTAGAGGGTTTTTAGGTGATTAAGAAGATCTGCAGCTGTGTGCGCAGAGGCCTGCAGCTGTGTGCGCGGCTTTGAGGACTTGAAGGGATCTGCAGCTGAGTGCGCAGATCAGAAATGTGGTTTTTTTGTAAAGAGTTGAATAAAACATAGTTCTGTGGACGTAGCCCCTAAACTGGGGGTGAACCATGTTATATCGTGTGTTGTGGTTTTGTTGTGTTGATGTTATGTTATTTTATGCATTAAAAATATATAACTGATTAGTAAGATCACTGCAAAATACTAACTTTGCTGTGAATTCCCAGTAAAGGGTTAAGCAAGGAACTGTTTGTTTATCTAATCATGAAGCTAAATAAGTAATATCAAGCTCTGTATTTACTGATTATCATTTGTTAGAAGCTAAAGGTATAGTAATATCCCTCTTCTGCTTGCAGAAACCTGATTATGCGGCACCCCATAGCTGTTTCGGGTGAGACTGCAACCTGTTCATGGGTTGTTGCCGAAAGGGCCAACACTGTGGGTCTTTTATTGGTGCGAAATTAATGGTATAAAACCTGGGTCTGCCCTATAGCCCAAAAAATTGGTTCCGTTGCTAGTTGAACTTAGTATCTATTCAAGAGGGGTTTACGTCATAGCTCGAGGGCTATGTTTTGGAGACCCTCAGTGAAATAAATCGGTGATTGGATTGAAGAGACTTATCTGAAATTTGCTGTACAAGAGAACAAAGATCCGCGTCGTAGTGCAAACGAATTTTTACAAAGGTATGTTTTTTCTGATGTTTATGAAATTTTCTTTGGTAGTATCCACATAGAGTTGCACCAGTGGTTATGTAGGTTAACAGAGAGAAGGACGAACTTCCGAGAAGGTCAGTTTCCTGCTTGGACCCCCGCAAGAATTAATATATTGAAAAGGGTGAACAACGAGATATCCTGCGCTATTGATTTCTGGACAACGCGAACCCTTGAAGCATTTGTGACGGAGTTCGCCATTGACACAAGTACGTCCTTCAGCGAAGCCGAACGACAGTTCTTCAAAGGACCAAGGGGTAAGTATTTGAATTCATTTAGTTTAAGAATTGAAATTCTGTTAGCTGAAAAAGGTATATTTCTCATTGAATCATACTGTTAGATTTAGTATAACTAACCTATGTTTGCAAGTGAAAGTACCTTCGATGGGCAAAGTGGTTTGCTGTGAAGTGGCAAAAGGTACAAGAGAAATTTTGAGTCCTATACCCTAGGTCAGAATACCGAGCCTAACCCCGTAAGTCCAGTAGCCTCAGAGCCTAAAGAAAACCCTTCTGTTGGAAACCCTCCAGTAACGTTGCAGTGAAGACCTATTATCCATGAGAAATCGTCGTAGTATGAAAGTAACCCTAGCCCGAGTATTCCTGTTGCAGGTCAGTCTACCCCAATAAGCCCCCCCCCACCTGCTACCAGTTCCCCTCCCTCCCCCCCTAGATCTGTCATGGCCCATATGAATGATGACATTAAGCTCCCTGTTTTCAAAGGAACTGGATCAGAGGATCCAGAACAGTTCTGGTTCTTATGCGAAGTAGTGTGGACTGCTAAGAACACTACGAATCAAGACACAAAAAGAGCACAGCTGGTTACTTCTTTTAGAGACCGCGCTTTGACTTGGTTCATGAAGTTTTCCATCACTCAGAACCATGTCTTAGCTGATATAAAAGCAGCAATGATAAAGGAATTTAAGAAGCCGAAATCAGAGTCGCAGTGTATCACTGAGCTAAAGGAAATCCAGCAGAGGCGAGGAGAATCAGTGTGGGACTTTGACCAGAGGTTCAAAGTTCTGCTAAATCAATTCAGTTTCACAATTGGACCAGCGCAGCATAAGGAATGGTTCATCGCAGCTCTGTTATTGCACATTCGAACTCCACTCATGCAACATAAGGTTGCGGATCAGCAGGAGGCTTTGGAAATCGCTATGAAGCTTGAAACAGCCCCTGTCGAAGATAATTTTGGTATCGCTCAAATACAAGTGTAGTTGGCAGCGATGGCTCTGGAGCTTCACGATATGAAGAAAGGGAAATCTATTCATGAAGAGGTTTGGTGTACACGATGTTAGACAGAGGGTCATGACAAGGAACAGTGTCCTGCGGTAAGAAATTTTCTAAATTCTAGTGCACCAAACCCATTCAACCCTAGTGTTCTATATTGTGAGATCTGTAGGACAACTGGCTAGCATCGACCTGAAGACTACTATATTCTGCAAAGGTATGTGCAAGTCCCTAAGAACCCTTATTGTAAGTTCTGTAAGTTAGTGGGACACAACGAAGATGAGTGTCGTAGCTTTGACCTCATGAGAGAACGAACTTACGATGCTTATCGGGTACAAAATGATGGCCAAGGAAATTATATGGTTACCGTGGTAGTACATCAGCTCGCATAGCTTTTGGAGGTTGTGGTCATGGTGGTATGGCTGGCAGAGGTCATGGCCATGTTGTGTGCTATAACTGTAACTAGGAAGGACATCTAGCTAGAGACTATCGGAACCCAACTACGACATGTCGATATTGCACAGCTGTCGACCATGTGATTTAGCAATGCCCACAGCTGATAGCGAAGATTCAAGAAAGAAATAGTCCCCCTACTCAGAATATTCAACTGATTGCTATGGAGCAACGACCTGTCCCAGCCATTAATGTTGTTACCAGGAGTGGAGCTACGACAGAAGTGCAGAACAAGGAGAAACAACTTGTCGAGGCTTGGGTTCGCAAGGCCCTAGAAAAAATCCCAGCATTTGATGTCAAAAGAGAAAAAGAGACATTTAGGGAAGCCAAGAGAGACTTTGCTGACCCCAACACATCAGTAGTACCTGCGCAACAGCCTCAGCAGCAGTCGCAGCTGCAAGAAGCTTCGACTGATAAAATAAGTACACTATCCTCCTTTTTACAGAGTTGTATGAAGTTTTTGAGAAATCAGAATGCTTTAAATGAGTTGCAAAAATTTATTGCTTCTTGCGAACCTCAGCGAAGTTCTATTAAGGAAAAAAATGTTCATAGAGTCAGAAGAACTAGTAGGGAAATGAGATTAAATGCTCAGATAGGAGAATATGACATGACTGATGTCATCTTGGACCTAGGATCAGAAGTAAATGTCTTAACTAAGCAGACATGGGAACAAATGGGAAAACCTACTCTGGAATGGTCCCCTATACAGTTGAGATTAGCCAATCGGTAGAAGATTGTGCCCCTAGGAAGACTCCCTAGTATATCAGTAGATATTGATGGGTTCAGTACCTTAGCAGACTTCGAGGTAATTGAAATAATTGATGACAGTAACCCCTATCCAGCACTACTAGACATTGAATGGGCAATAGATAATGATGAAGTAATCAACCTGAAGAAGAGGTATATGACTTTCGAAGGGAAAGGACTGAGAGTCATAGTCCCATTGGATCCTTCTCAAGGAGAGAGGTACATCGAGCCAGTAAGAGATGAAGACCAGAATGTTTGGGACCATATCTACAATATCACAATGAAGGAAGAAGATTATGTTGATCCTACTGCCGAAGGTATCATGGATTGGCAGTGTGACAGCTCCTGCATGACAGATTCAGAGGATGGCCTAGAGAATCGGCAGAATAGATTGTATGAGCTACATGGACATAGATGTGCTAGAATTGCCAAGTCTCTCAGATGGCTTGGCTCACAGACAAGAACCTTACCTATTTTTGATGGTTCGACAGAACCATAAGAGTTTATTGTGCAATTCTCAGAGAAGGTACCAGACTCATAGAAAATGGATACTCTGGATTCAAAATTCAGAGCCACAACAGCCAGATGGTGGAATGGTCACAAAAAGTACATTCATAGTTGGGAAGCATGCCAAAAGTCCCTTTGCCTAAGATTCAGGGACCAACCTCAGGAGGTGCGAAGTAGGTTTAATGGTAAGAGTAGTCCTCAGGGACATTTGGAGCAATTCTATGAGGCATGGAAGCGTGTACCTTGTGAATAATGGGTACATAGGTTTGTGCACACCCTGGAACCTATAGCAAAGAACTGGTATGCGGAGTTCGAACTTCGCCATGGTACTGTAAGTTGGGATTGTCTTGTTGATAGTTTTGTGCTGACATTTTCTATTAATGAGGTTTCTCCTGCTTTGGACATAGCTGTTAGGTTAATCCATACTAAAGTATTTGATGATCAAGAAATAGCATAATAACAACCTGATTGGAAGGAACAAGAAGCCAATGTAGTAGAGTGTTATAACCTCGCAATTGACGAGGATGACGATCCGCGCAACATTAACATTCCTGAGTCAAAAGGACACTGTGAAGTACATGGCCCAGCAGTTGAAGCACCTGAAGTGACTTAGCCCTTGAAGATGCGGACCGTAAACATTGGGTTAGAAGAAAACCCTAAGTATGCTATCATTGGATATTATTGGGTTGAAGCCATGATGAGCAAAGTGACCCAACTTCTCCATGAGTACCAGGACTTATGTCCGATGAAGTTCTTAAGAATAAAAGGCATCATTGAGGCTGTGGATGACACTTTGTCGAGGATAGAAGCTCGAAGCCATGTCGAAGCTGGTGTCAGCTGGTGTCATATGTCCTTATTATGGTGCACCCAGAGTTACTGGTTGTGCCGAAGAAAGAAATATCTGTCGGAATTCAAAAAACAACCGTTAGAAGAAATCCAATTTGGCAGCGCCGGTGCGTTCTCTATATTAATTACCTATATTAATGTGATCTTACAAAATCTACCACCGTTTGGACAAGATCTCTGCCCGATTCGGTATCATCAATGCATAGTTATGACAGATCTAGTTGATGGATTTTATAAGAAGGCACCCCCACCGACGAAGTTCGCATTTCGCATTTCCTTGAGTTTTAACATTGCATCCATGTCAGCTAATCGTGAGTTTTAGGAACTGTTGAGATAATTTGAGCAGACGGGTTTGCTGAACCTTTTCAGCCAACCACCTAGGTCAACACTCCGCGAAGAGACCCCTCCAGCACCAACTCAGCCAATACAGACACGATCTACCCGGAAAAAGTTTAAGCCTGAAGCTCACTCTAAGCGGAACGAAGATAGACATAAGCAATCAGGGAAAACGTTGGAGGATCCCAAGATGAATCCGTCTAGTTCAGCAGAGATCCCACCTGAAGGGGGTGAGAATGTTGCCCCGCCGCGTCCACCATATCTCCATCCCGGCCGACCAGGGGTTCCGCTACCGTAGCGGACAAAGCAGTTCACATTACGCACCCCTTCGCTGCCACCGGGTGTGCAGCTGGTCGGGACCATGACAGGGAAAATAGACTGCCTTAAGTATGCTGACCACGATACGAATGATCATGGGAAGTTTCCACAGTTCACACCAGGAACATACTTGCACTTTGTCAAATACCCTGGGACTGGAGCAACATTACTTGAAGTGAAACAATGGGCTGCTGGCTTGGATCAAGCTGGTCTGCTGAAGATGCTCGATGTTCCCCACTTTGGTCACAGCAAGGAGGTGACCGTGTTGGTCAAGCAATTATTGGCACTGGTGCATGATGGGTACCTTTGGATCGGAAACTAGAAAATCGCCATCAATGGAGACCTCATTCACCGGATTACGGGTCTGCCGAAGGAAGGGCCTGACCCTGGCACTGAGTTTCTGGGAAAACATGAAGACCCAAAGCTAGCACACAACATGAAGGAACGCGTCGGGCTCACAAAAGGGAAGCAAGGGTATCAAACCTCGGCCATTCAACATCCAAACATTCGCTTCACCGCAGAGCTCTTAGCTTGCAAGTTAATGAGGAAATGCAGACCATACGAAGTACCTGCCCCAATTGTCAGTATTGCTTCCAACTGTGCAGAAGGCTACAGTTACAATTGGGCAGCATACATTGCGAAGGAATTCCTTGAGGATGCCCACGACGCGCAGGAAAAAGGTAGACACTTT
Source organism: Pseudotsuga menziesii (assembly GCA_001517045.1). Classification (NCBI taxonomy): domain Eukaryota; kingdom Viridiplantae; phylum Streptophyta; class Pinopsida; order Pinales; family Pinaceae; genus Pseudotsuga; species Pseudotsuga menziesii. The sequence goes on along the minus strand of LPNX010525584.1, from coordinate 52,450 downwards.
CATTATTCATGGCTGATAGTGCTTATTGCATTAGTCAGGTGGATAGAACCTACTGAGGCGCAGTTTATTGATGTGCCTCTGAGCATGCCTGGCGCAGCGAGGTATGCATCTCTATGGATGTTGCCGAACAAAGAATCCCAACGGATGACGAACACCGTGTTCACCTTCTACGCCATGAGCATATCCTATGAGATCCTGCAAACACCGTAGCTCACTATTGAGCTATTCTCTCAATATGATGGCGCAACCAACTTTAGCGCTGACATCCATCATACTTTCATCCAGGCCCGCGCAGATCTAAAGCATCAATGGTTTAAGTTACCATATGTAGTAACCAAAGAAGACATCCTCGCGGTAGTTCAGCAGTGGCCGGCTGAATGGTTGAAGGATGCAGGAACAAAACCCACCATTCCAATTGCCCCCATTACCAATGTGGGCACAGGCCCTAGTCAGACGCAGTAGGAAGACCCACCAGAGGACACTGAAGAACAAACTGAGTCGCAGCAGACTGAAAGCGACCAGGGTGGAGATGGTGGTAATGAAGAAGAAGAATAAGACTCGGTTAAAACTACCTCAGACCCTAATCGGCCAGATAAGCACAAGTCACTAGAAGCATAGGAAATGACCAAACATCAGTCCCGAAAGAAAACGAAGGCATCAAAGGACAACTATATCGATGAAGAGCCCAGCCTAATGAGTGAGAAGCTTGATTAGGTTCTGTCGGAGTCCACAGAAGTTCTCACCAAGAAATGTTCAGAGTTTGCAGCTACGCACCTTGATGCAATCGCCGGCGTAGCAAAGCACATTTCGGAGCTGAAGGAGTTAGTAGAAAAATCAGGGACTGGCGCTGCAGTAAGCAGTATCCCAATAAGCGCACAGCCGGATACACGGCAATGGCCAGCTAGAGAAAACAAAGGACAAGTGTCAAGCGTAGCTCTCATAATATCCAATGTAGCCTCTCGCTCATAGATGAGCATGATAGTGGGAATAGACTACACCAAGATGTCTATGACGGAGCTGCATCTTTGTCAGTTGGCCATCATGAAGGAAATTCAAGCACGATACAATTACTCCCACACGCAGATACAAAAGGCCATAGAGTAGAGTGAGCACCTTGCAGCACAGCTGCAGGAGGCGGATCAGAGGAAGAATGCAGCAGAGACTAAGCAGGCCACATTGGCGTGAGTAGTGGATGAGGTGTGTCAAAGTGTCCTTGACTTCGACATACAGGCTGAAGAAGAACTAGAGCGAAGGATAGTCAAGTTAAAAGACTATGCACTACAGTCACGGAACCAAGTAGAGACGCTGAAAGTAGAACATGAGGCCCATATTGCAGAGCTTCAACTTTGCATCAAACCGAAAAGTCCCATAGAGGTCAGGGAGCAGCGCCGCACAGACATTCAGGCCTCAGCAACGAAAAATCTCAGATATTGTGAGCAGCGCAGCAAAGCTGCTCGAAGACAGTGTCAAAGACTGGACAACCCTATAGGAACATCCAGAAGTAGGACAGCTGCAAGAAATTATCAGGCAGTGACAGACAGAGCTGGATGCAGTAAAAGTGGAAATTAAGACTTTGCCTCCTATGCAGAAAATGCTCAAGGTTAAGAAAAGTAATGAACTCCAGCAGCAAATTGAGTCATGCAGAGCGAAAGAAACAGTATTGGAAAATTCTATGCAGCCACTTGTAAGAGAGGCTTTGGAGTTGAATACTACTGTGGACAGCCAGCTCAAAGTCCTGAAGGAATATGATGCATTTGCACAGGAAAAGGTCAGCAAAGCATTAGCAGCAGCACTACAGGAGTTAGTCGAAAAGGAGCAGGTAGCAGATGATATTATGCGTGGCCTAAACAAGCATTTTACTGTATTTGCCAACAAGGTTCGTTCACCAGAAGAGAAGCAGAGTGTCCCGGGACGGGACACTAGTGAGTCTTAGGGGCCTGTTGGGGCGTGCACCTTAATGGTCCCTAATTTTGGTAACTCCATAGTTTTTGTGGAAGTTTGTAAGCGGATTTGCGACTCAAAATAGTATTAGGGGTGTCAGGGGTGAGTAAAAACCTTCTTTTTTGTAATAGACCCATGGTTTAAGTCCAGGGTTTAGGGTTTGGGGTGCCCATGGTTTAAGCCCATGGTTTTGTAATAAGTGCACTATAAATAAGCACTCTTGTAAAGAAGTCAGTTTAGGATTTTGATGTAAGATGTATTGATGAGAAGCTAAGGCTTGTTAGTAAGAAAGGTTAAGTCCCAACTGTGTGCATGGACGACCACTGCAGCTGTGTGCGTAGAGGGTTTTTGGGTGATTAAGAAGATCTGCAGCTGTGTGCGTAGAGGCCTACAGCCATGTGCGTGTCTTTGAGGACTTGAAGGGATCTGCAGCTGAGTGCGCAGATCAGAACTGTGGTTTTTTTGTAAAGAGTTGAATAAAACATAGTTCTGTGGACGTAGCCCCTAAACTGGGGGTCAACCACGTTATATCGTGTCTTGTGGTTTTGTTGTGTTGATGTTATGTTCTTTTATGCATTGATAAATATATAACTGATAAGTAAGATCACTTCAAAATACTAACTTCGCTGTGAATTCCCAGTAAAGGGTTAAGCAAGGCACTGTTTGTTTATCTAATCACGAAGCTAAATAAGTAATATCAAGCTCTGTATTTACTAATTATCATTTGTTAGAAGCTAAAGGTATAGTAATATACCTCTTCTGCTTGCAGAAACCTGATTCTGTGGAACCCCATAGCTGTTTTGGGTGAGACTCCAACCTGTACTTGTATCACTCTTCCCTACCACTACTCTTGCAGGTTTTCGTGCCACCGCCCATTAAGGGTCACCATTTTGCTTCTTATTTTGTATTTTAACACATAGTTGTCTACTTCATCCACCGCACCTTATGCGGATCTCTGGACCATTGTCCACAAAATGATTTTTATTTCTTTCGTGTATTTGGCATATAAGTGCCCCCAGACTTGCACTCACATCACATGTAGTGAAGTCTGTCCACCACAACTCACACACAGCTCTCTTGACCTCTGTCCGAGAGCCCCCTTGGTTTGCGTGCCTCTTCTGCACCGACTCGTGATCCTCTACCACAATCTATCTCACGCATGTGTTGGTATGTTTGAGAGCCTTCTGCTCCTTCCATACTATGTGGATGACCTTTGGACCACTGTCCACCATCCTGACATGGGGCACCGCCTGTGCCACCGCAATCGGTTGACCATACTATAGTTTCGTTCAAGCTCTTTTTTGACTCCTAAAACCAATGAAAAGATATCCAAGCACAGCTGCTTCCTTTCCCGCTCACTAAAGTATAGGAAAAGGCTTCTACATTGTCTCATTTACTTCCTTTTGCGGACCATGTGGACCATCAAATAAAAAGGACCCCCTTGGCACATTAAATCCAAGACTGTTCCCCTCTGCATACTTTTATGCTTTCTTGGGCAGAGGGGATGCACTTTATGAAAAATCTCACCACGAGTTGTGGTTAAGCTCTTTTCCAGCCTTCTCATCAAGAAAATATTGCGGAGCAAACTTGGTTTCGTTCATGCTCGTAAAAGTATCTGAATGACCGTCTAGTCAGTATAGGTTTAACCTTTTTCGGCCTGATTGGATTGCCAACAGTAAACAAGTCTCTCATCCCCTACAAGATGGGCGAGATCTCCTATGTATACTTTTATCCTTTTTCGAGCACATGAGACTACCAACGAAAAGGAGCCCCCATTGGAGTCCTCTTTGTGCTTTCAGACTCTCTAAAATTGAAAGCACCATCGAGCATTTACTTTCTTGGACTCGCCAAAAATACATTAGATCATACCATAACGGTGTCCCTAGACACCACCCCACAAAAAACAATTTGGTAGCATTTCCCCTTTGGGTCACCTTTGTTCAGAGTACTCTACAATGTGTCTTCCTTGGATCCCATCAATATCAAAAGTGTCCACCTCCTCCAAGTATTTCCCATCCACAGTAACATTCCCGGTATTAAAGCTATGATCCCATTCCCATGATTTAGTTTCATTTTTTTCCTGGTCCGCTCTTCCTTCATAGTATGAACAAGCGAAGTTTAAGTCTACCACACTCCCCCTACCCTATTCAATTTTTTCCCTCTCCCCCCCCCCCCCCCATTTAGTGGGTCAGTCCGCATATTGTCTCACACCTGTCGGTTATCTCCCTCCTACTCCTGGTCAAGGAAACGCCATTTCCTTGACTAGGGGCAGGTCTCCCTCTGTCGATGACAACACATATATTCTAGAGGATAGACCTAGAGGTCCCTGTATCCTGGTTTAATCAACCTCATTGATGAGTTCCTTGGACCACTCGAGAGGAGTCCTTAGTGCCTCTTGGGATGGTTGTTTCTCACGTGCTCGACTCCAACTACATCATCGCACCATTGAGATTCGTATAGGGTTTTGTCCGCATAGTAATTGGTCGAAGACCCTAGATGTCACATGAATCTAGCACATTGATGAGTCTATTTGAGGGACCTAAACAGGTTATGTCCCTTGTGATTTCTGGGTTGCGTTGGAGGCAGTGTTCAGAATCCCCAACAGTGCTTCTATATAGATTTATGATTGATGCAGCATACTTGTACCACAAAGACTCTGAGTCTCAATCACCGAGTCCATAATACTGTGTACCGTTCCAGATCTAGTAGGCCGTCAGTCATGAAGATATAACATTCCATGAGAATGGCATGGGTCCAATGTACCAGTTCTTTAGATCAATATTGTATTCAGCTTGACATTGAGGCAACCATTATTGTATCATTAGTTGTATATGATCGGCTCTTGTATTTTAGAGCATAGATCAAATTATTCTTTTGACATTGTCACAAGCATGGGGATTCCCGCCTTGTCCATATACATGTCACACATTATTTGTATCTCACCCATTGATGGGAACCATATTAATACAAAAAACAAAAGCCACCATGACCCAGCCCCGGAAGCACCACCTCTACGCAACAAATCCTATGATGTCCCTCAGCCATACGATGAGATCTTGCCCTCACATATCAGGGGGAAATCTATTAACCCAAAAAATCCCTCACTTAGCTCTACATGGCCTACACCATCTAAGGACACCCATGATCGACCCTCGTAACACCCCATTAGACCCCGACACCCTCAAAAAGGCTTAAGAATGAAGAAAAGGGCTTAAATACCCCAAAAAGGAGCCTAAACAACTCTCCTAAGGGATAAAGCCTCCAAAAAGAGTCTAAAACCACTCAAAGGAGCCTAAAAATCTAAAAGGAGCTTGTTGAGTCCAAATTTGGTCCCTTTCTAACCATCTTTAATCACCCTTCTTCCCTTGTTTTACACTGCTTAGCATGCCAATCAGACTGACTTTCTTCACTTTATTCCTTAATTTGTCAAGGTAAGACTGATTATTATTTTACCTTAGTTAATGCTTATTCTTGTGACAATTAAGGCTATTTATCTCTCGAAATTGTGCTAATATGTGTGATCTATGAAGATAATGTGAGATGAGCAGAATACAAGGGAATGGAGCTGAACAAGTCTAGGGATGAGGGATGGTCGTGACACAAAAGGGATCCTCAACCTGTCCATCATCGATTGAGGCACGTGATATTCCAGATAAGAGCCGGTCAGAGCAGCCGTAACAGAATGTGATATGAACGAGGGATATTCAGGATAGCTGCTCGAATATTATGGTGATCTGAGAAGATCGCTACTTCTGGGCCAGTCAACAGTCTTCTTGCGTTTTCTATAATTGTATCATGCCACGTCTTGTAACAAACAATGTTATTCAGGGCGCCTGAAGATTAGAGATCTTCATGGCTGCCCTTTGTAATAGGATGGGATGTTATCACTTGTAGGTATAAATGCAGAAAGATGTCTCGACCCAGGGGGTTGAAAAATAGTTAATCCATTAAGTGTATCAACGGTGGGAGCAATCTGTAATAATTCTTCCTTTTTAATACAAAGAGTACTGCTGGTTTAAAGGAGCTGTACATTGTTCATCCAGCGTCTCTGTGTGAAGGCTGGGCCCGCCTTCCGCAGAGATTGTTGAGTTAAGGTAGGATCTTTTAATTTGTGGTTGTGTGATGTTTCGTTGATCATATTTTCTATGTGCGCAGCAGTAGTATGTGTGATTTACAGTATTGCAAGATTGATAACTGTCATAGCATAACAGTCGACTGAGTAGATAGTCTTTATGCAATTTATTCAATAGCTGTACACAACTCTGTTCATCTTCTGGTTTCAGGTTGATATCCCACGAACCCTTTGTAATTCTAGACTGTTATAAGTGTTGATCTTTATTTCTGCAATCCAATTCTTAGACTAGCTGAGCTTGATCTGTCGCAATTGAATTTCCATATTATAGTTAATTTATGATTACAGATTCCAAGTGTGATTAGATCAATAGGCAATTCCTTTCATTTGGGCTATGAATAGGATTTCCTTTCTGTCAGTAAA
>LPNX010525584.1:12340-41704 GCA_001517045.1 Pseudotsuga menziesii | reverse complement strand
GCCTGTTGAGGATTCTTTCCCAGACGAGCATCTATTTGCACTTTCAGTTCATTCTCCATGGTATGCAGACGTTGCTAACTATTTGGTTGCAGGGAAGCTTCCGCCATATATGACAAAACGAGAAAAAAGAAAAATTATTCAGCGCAGTGCCAGGTTTTGTTGGTTAAATGGCCATCTTTTCTACACAGGGCCTGATCTTGAGATCAGGAGATGTGTAAGAGAAGATGAGATCTTTTCTATATTAAAAGCCTTTCATGAGGGGCCTTGTGGAGGCCACTTTACAGATAAAAGAACAGGGCACAAAGCACTGCGGATGGGCTATTACTGGCCGACTCTGTTCAGGGATGCCAAGAAGTATGTCCAGTCCTGTGACAGTTGCCAAAGGATGGGCCAACTTAATCGAATAGATCAGATGCCCCTACAGTCCCAACTTGTAGTTGAACCATTTGAGAGATGGGCACTGGATTTTGTTGGCCCTATCAGTCCTCCCTCCAAATAGAAGTTCTATATTCTGGTTTGTACTGATTACATGACCAAGTGGGTGGAGGCTGTAGCTTTGGCTAAGGCTAATGATCAGGCAGTAATTGATTTTCTGTACAGTGAGATATTTACCCGTTTTGGGGTGCCAAAAGAAATAGTTACTGATGGAGGTCCGCAGTTCGTGTCACACCAATTTGAATCCTTGCTCAGGAAGTATCATGTGCAGCACAGGGTGTCTTCACCTTATCACCCCCAGACTAATGGTCAGGTGGAAAGAACCAATAAGGTTATTGAAAATATCCTTACTAAAATAGTAAATAGTCATCGAAAGGATTGGGCTGACAGGATTCCAGAAGAACTGTGGGCATATCGCACGACTTGGCATGACACTACAAGGTTCTCCCCATATGATCTGGTGTACGGAAAGAGTGCTGTCTTTCCAATTGAGTTCGAGATTAAAACCTTGAAAACAGCCACCGAAATGAATCTGGACATAACAGAAGTGCAGAAGCGAAGACTGAATCAATTGAATGAACTGGACGAGAAGCGGTTAGTGGCAGTAGATAAGACTTTGTTGCTTCAGCAACAGAGATCTAATTGGCACGACCGGTTTATTAAAAAGAAGGTCTTCAGTGAAGGAGACTGGGCGTTACTTTATGATTCCAGATTCAAAAGAGATTTTAAAGGGAAACTCCGTACACGGTGGCTCGGTCCATACTTGGTTGACAGGGTTTTTGATAACGACACTGTCCGTCTGGTGACCATTGATGACAATCGTATACCATTACTTGCTAATGGACACAGACTAATACTATACCATAAGCCTATCTCGAAGGACGCATTCATTTCACAGATTGCTGCTGACCCAGAATATCAGCTGTTACCAGGGCAGGAACTTCTCCCTGCCTCTGCCAACCTTTAAACTGTAAATCGCACTATTGAACCACTGTACATAAATAAGTTTTTTTCTTCTACTGTAGCGTATAACTCTTGATTTTTTTCTTTTTGCATTTGATCTCTTTGGTTGTTGTTTCCTTTTAAGAAATAAAACTGCAGGGAAGTACCAGGCGAACGATCAGAACGGGCCCGCTGCACATAGAGTGTTTTCCTTTGTTCCCTGTGTTACATTTTCCTTTTCTTAGAATAAACACTGCCGGCGGCTGAAAAAACGCTCCCGCAGCTGAACATACTTTCCCACAGCCGCCACCTTTTTCCAAAAGCCCAAAATTTTTTTTTCTCCCGGCGGCTGAACAAACGCTCCCGCAGCTGAACATACTTTCCCACAGCCACCACCTTTTTCCAAAAGCCCGAATTTTTTTTTTTTCTCTCCGGCGGCTGAACAAACGCTCCCACAGCCGAACAAACATTCCCACAGCCGCAACCTTTTTTTCACAGGCCTGAAAACACTTTTTCCCGACGGCTGAACAAACACTCCCGGCGGCTGAACAAACTTCCCCACAGCCGCAATCTTTTCCCGAAGACCCGAAAATTCTATTTCCCGGCGGATGAACATGCACTCCCGGTGGCCGACCCACGTGTTTCCACGGCCGCAACATCCTTTCCCAGCCATTGTGAATTCTGACAGCCGTGATTTTTCTTGACACCGCGATCTTCCTTGACGGCTGTAACATCTTTTAATTGGCCGCGATATCATGATGGGAAACTTCACTCCTGCTTTATTTGGCAGACCTTTTAGCATTACAGACTATTCTTCCATTCTTTACAGTAGTAACTCTTGTGTTAACCAAAGCAAATTGCTTCCGCTATTTCTTATGGCTCTGATTTATTCCGCTCGTGCCAGCCAATTTGGCATAATTTCTACCCCGGTGACGCGATGTTTTCTCCGTTTTCACTGGCGATGGAATTATGGCATTAATTTCTATTATGATGATCAACTTAATGCCTGTGCACGAGCTCGGCCTTCCAGCGTCAGCAAATATATGGATCATCATTTCCCGCAGGTCATTCGATGCACAGTCGCACGAGGTATGGCTTTGATTTTTACATGATTAAGTGTTAATTTGGGTTTAATGATATCAGTCGTGACTTAATACGTATCACCATTATGAATTAATTAATCCCTCCCCCGTGCGACGTAAAAGCTCATAACCGCCACCCTCCCCAATTCGGAATAAAAATTTTGAACCCCCCTCTGCACAGCACTTTCCAATTTTTCCATCTCCCTACTCATATCTCTGCTCAGCGATCTGTGCATTCCCCGCTCTGCAACCTCCACTCGCGGACTCTAGAACTCTGTTACCAGGACCATGGGGCTTCCAGCTCGTCATGAACCTTTAAACACGCAGGAAATCCGAAACAATCCTGAGGTTTTTTCCATCTTTCAAGCCGCTGGCTGGATTGAATTCTTCGAGCGACTAGACGGATTTAACAGGGAAGCAGCTTTGCAATTCGCTTTACACCTCAAGGAGACTCACTCTGAGGTATGGGGGCTGCAGATAGAAGTTTCCGAGGCTATTATATCTGAAGTTACTTCTCTTCCAATGGTGGGAAAGGCATGGTTTGAACGACGAATCCCCACGATGGTTGCACGGGAGGAATTTCTACGAGAGGGGGAGCACGTTCAATCCTCGAAGAGGGGCATTGTACTGCAATCACTGCCGTGACCATGGGATCAGGTTGCTGTCTTCCTTAAGAAATACATCACTTGTGAAGGTAGGTACCAAGTTGTTTATAATTCTGAACTACCTTTGCTTTCCCATCTTCGCCATGGCATTTTGTTGAATATTCCATACTATCTGTTCCATAACCTACGTTAGATGGCGATGTTTGTTCAAACGGATAAACATCCACATGTTTCCCTAACCCACCATGGTCTTATTAAATTAATCATTTCAAGAACCCTGGCCCAACACAATATCACCTGGGATCAATTCACAGCCCGCACTCAGGAGCCTGTTCCTGTCCGGGGTCTCCCAGCAGAACAGGCCCAGCTTCAACATCATCAGGAGGATCGGTGTCCCTCCAATATAGTTGGTGGGGGGGATGATATTGTACCAGAACAAGCACAACAAGGGACACAAGCAGAACCATTAAGGGAAAGTGTTGATAAAAATCTTGAGAGACATGCAGACAACAGGGTAGCTCTGTCATCAGAAGGCGAAATTGGAGCAGCATTGAATGCTGCGACAATTGAACCTGAAGATGATAGAGCTAAGGCAATTGAAGAACAGATGGAACAGATGGAGCTGGTCACTATTGAATCCTCACCTGAGTGGGAAGGAGGAACCCTAATTGAGGAGGAGAGATCTGAGGCACAAGAAAACATTCCTTTGACCCCAGCAGTAAATCATGATAATTCAGCCCCTCAAACGAAAACGTCACGAAAAGGAAGAAAGAGACCAATTAAGGAGCCGAGCATAACTGCACCAATAGGAGGAAAAAGACTCAAACCAAATACAATCTCAGAGGCAGCCAGAAAAATATGGGAAACCCTGGAGTCACAGGTTGAGATTCCAATCCTTGTACCAAGGCCAATGGATGCCCCAGAAAGGCCAGTTGAGGAAGAACCCAGCCTTGAAGGACTTCTGGAAGAAAACACAGTATTAAAAGAGGAAGTCCAAATACTTCGAAGGGAAGTGGAGACATGGAAGGAGACTTGTAGGAAACAAGGCGAGAAGAAAATGTATACATTGGTGGAGGTGGCAGACTACCTCGAGGGAGCAGAATCTATTGACCCTGACAAGGAGGAGGAGCAAGTAATTTTCCCCAATTGTGGGGAAATTTTCAAAAAGAAAGGCCATGGGGTCATAATTCGCACAGTACAACAGCCCACATCCACAAGGGAAGAACCTGCAGAAGAAGAAGATGTTGTAACACAAGAACCAACATCTTTGATCATCCTTGCTGAGGCTGCTACTAATCACGGAGCAGAGAATGAAATCAGGGGTGATGATGGGAATGAGGATTGCACTGCGAATCCAGAATGCCCCCACGATATAGAGATGGTAGAAACTGAGCCACGAGGGCAGAACATTGATGAACCTGAACAGGGGACTGCAATTTCAGAAATGCAGGTGGAAAGAGGAAAAGAATCTGGAATGGAGGACACTCTGGAACCTAAGGAAGAGTTTGATACTGTAAACCCAGAATGTACCCATGATACAAAGCTTAGAGAAGAACTACACCCACAGGAGGATGAAGAGGTAATCCAGGATGCTGCCACACAAGAACCAACATCCTTGGGAATTCCTGAATTTCAAACAGAAGATGATCCATGGATAGATATCACACCCGATATACAGTGTAGTGAGGATGAACAGACAATAGCCTCAGGTGACACTGAGATCCTGGAGGAAGAGCTGTATGACGGGGAAGATATCCAATCTCAAAAGCAGGGGAACGAAGATGTTGCTGCTACACAAGAACCAGCAACACAACCATTGAATCCAGGAATGCACGAGGAAGACACTGCCACACAAGAACCAGTTTCCCCAAAAGCAATGGAGATGGATCCTCAGAAGAGTTTGAAAAGTGTTGCTGCCACACAAGAACCAGCAACACAAGAATTGAATTCAGGAACTCATGAGGAAGACACTGCCACACAAGAACCAGTGTCCCCAAAAGCAATGGAGATGGATCCCGAAGAGAGTTTGAAAAGTGTTGCTGCCACACAAGAACCAGTAACACAAGAATTGAATCCAGGAATGCAGGAGGAAGACACTATCACACAAGAACCAGTGTCCTTAAAAGCAATGGAGGTTGATGCTGAGGAGAGCTTGAAAGATGTTGCTGTCACACAAGAACCAGCAGCACATGAATCAGATTTGGAAATGTAGATGGATCAGGGAGAAGACACTGTTACACAAGAACCAGTGTCTCAACAAGAACCAATCGCAGTTATGGAAGAAAATCCAGAAGATGTTGCTGTCACACAAGAACCAACAACCCTCATAGAAGAAGTGCAGGAAGACACTGTCTCACAAGAGACAATACTCCTCCCTTCCAAAAATTCTATTGATTTGAATGTAGAACGGGAAGAACATTATAAAAAGGAGATTTCAGATCTTACAGCAGAAGTTTCATCCCTGAGGATGGAAGTAATTAAATGGAGAAGTCAGGTGGAAGAAAACCAGAAAAAGACAATTGCGTTGGACGAGCATAAGGGAATTATTAGAGTGCTGGAAGAACAGGGGGCTGAAGAACGTATGGGCCATAGAGTTCAGGTAGAGGAGCTGCAGCAGGAGATAAAGAAATTGAAGAAATTCTCATCCATGCAGAAGGATAAGGATCAAATGTATGACCTATCCCGAGAACTCATAGGCACGAGGAAGCCCTCTTCCTCTTATCCGGTGTTCCTTTTCGAGCAGTTTGTCTAGTTCAAATTAAAAGCTGTACAGGAGGGAAGGTTATTCGAAATTGCGACCTCAGAAAAATTTTTGGAGACATTTCTTGGGAGTAACTTTGAAGAGCAGAACTTGCTATGTGAGCTGTACCTGCACGAGATAGCATGCCCTATGGATCGGCACTCAAATCCTGTTCCATTCGTGGGAGATGTTCAGCTACGAGCATTTGCCTGTTTTGTGAACAATCATGTTCAGTGGGAAAGGTCTTTTCAGACCTTTTCCCACAATGAAGGCTATACTAATTTATGGATCCGTAGTGAACCTCAGAATCCTGGCATTCTCTTGGCTCGGTATAAAAGTTTTCTTTCCATTCCTTCCCAGGAGCAACACATCATGAAACTGCAGGAGGAGGTAATCTCCACATGCACCAAATCTATTGCTAGGCAGCAGCAGGTTGCATTAGATGGCAGCCGGCACAGATGGCAGGCTGCCTCCTCTGCACTGAAAAGCAAGGACCCCTACTGCTTTAAAAATTTTAAACATGCACTCTCAAGAGTCAAGGGTTATGTAGGGTGTATGAAGGAATGTGGAGTCAACTGGCTGGGTTTAAAGTTCAAATTTCCTCTTATTTGGTGGCCACCAGAACCATACAACAGGGATTTTTCCATGACTAGGGCAGAGGAGTAGAAATATTGGCAGTTCTGGGTTATTCACAGAGGTTTTCTGAAGGCAGATAAGAAACCTGAGTTTCCCTACAATTTTTCTTCTGTCCACGAACAGAGCTCAATGCAGGATTCAGATTCTGAGTGAAGCAGGTGGTTGCATGAGGACATGCAACAGGGTAGTTGGGGGGAGATGCTGAGTCCAAATTTGGTCCCTTTCTAACCATCTTTAATCACCCTTCTTCCCTTGTTTTACACTGCTTAGCATGCCAATCAGACTAACTTTCTTCACTTTATTCCTTAATTTGTCAAGGTAAGACTGATTATTATTTTACCTTAGTTAATGCTTATTCTTGTGACAATTAAGGCTATTTATCTCTCGAAATTGTGCTAATATGTGTGATATATGAAGATAATGTGAGATGAGCAGAATACAAGGGAATGGAGCTGAACAAGTCTAGGGACGAGGGATGGTCGTGACACAAAAGGGATCCTCAACCTGTCCATCATCGATTGAGGCACGTGATATTCCAGATAAGAGCTGGTCAGAGCAGCCGTAACAGAATGTGCTATGAACGAGGGATCTTTAGGATAGCTGCTCAAATATTATGGCGATCTGAGAAGATCGCTACTTCTGGGCCAGTCAACAGTCTTCTTGCATTTTCTATAATTGTATCATGCCACGTCTTGTAACAAACAATGTTATTCAGGGCGCCTGAAGATCATAGATCTTCATGGCTGCCCTTTGTAATAGGATGGGATGTTATCACTTGTAGGTATAAATGCAGAAAGATGTCTCGACCGAGGGGGTTGAAAAATAGTTAATTCATTAAGTGTATCAACGGTGGGAGCAATCTATAATAATTCTTCCTTTTTAATACAAAGAGTACTGCTGGTTTAAAGGAGCTGTACATTTTTCATCTAGCGTCTCTGTGTGAAGGCTGGGCCCGCCTTCCGCAGAGATTGCTGAGTTAAGGTAGGATATTTTAATTTGTGGTTGTGTGATGTTTCGTTGATCATATTTTCTGTGTGCTCAGCAATAGTATGTGTGATTTACAATATTGCAAGATTGATAACTGTCATAGCGTAACAGTCGACTGAGTAGATAGTCTTTATGCAATTTATTCAATAGCTGTACACAGCTCTGTTCATCTTCTGGTTTCAGGTTGATATCCCACGAACCCTTTGTAATTCTAGACTGTTATAAGTGTTGATCTTTATTTCTGCAATCCAATTCTTATACTAGCTGAGCTTGATCTGTCGCAATTGAATTTCCAGATTATAGTTAATTTATGATTACAGATTCCAAGTGTGATTAGATCAATAGGCAATTCCTTTCATTTGGGCTGTGAATAGGATTTCCTTTCTGTCAGTAACTGTTGATTTCATTTCTGGTTGATGCATAGAAGGACAAGGTTGAAATTGTAGAGTTAGAATATTGGTGGGATCATACAAAGTTGAAGGATGAACATAGTTGTTAAGAACAGTATTCACTACAATGATTTGGTGTTTAGCATATATTGTGCACTTACCCTTTGAAACAAAAGACTTCCCTGGGTTGACAATGAATTTCGTAAGCTCTATGTGTTGATAATAAATTATCTGCATTCAGGGTGCTTGACAGAGCTAAAGTTAGGGCAGAAGGGGATAAAATCCCAAAAAGGGGATAAAGCCCAGACCAAGGGCTTAAAACCCTAAAACCCCAAAAGAAAGCTATAAAAGGAGGGTGGGGGGTCACTCTCAAAACTATTCTCCCTTGCATACTGTTATGCTGCCCATGGATTCCTTGAGACCCTTTGTTTCTCAAGCCACCCACATTCCCTCTCCTCCATCTCCATTGAGCCATAGCTCCCCCATCCAAGAGAGATGCTTCTTCAAGCAGGGCATGGTGGCCCAATTCCATTAAAGAGAAGGTATAGCAATGTTGTTTCTTGCATTTGATTTAGTATTTTGTAGTCTTTTCTAACCCATTTTTGTTTGTAGGTTTGTTTATAACATATTTTTGCAGGTATTTTGTTTCTAATAGTTGTTTTCAGGTAGCCAAGGCGAAGCCCTAACCTTGTTTGTAGAGGGGATCATGGCCGTTTTTATTTCTTTCTCTTTGCTTTCTATCCATTCCATTTTCTTTCTGCATTTTCCACATGCAAGAACGTACCCTTTTGTCCTATAGACAGAAGGGAGCCATTCCTACCCCTGTAGCAAGGAGAAATCCTTGCTACAAAGACAATATCACAAGATGGAAAAAACCCAGTATAAGAAGTCTCCTGCATCTCTCTCTCTCTCCTCCTTGTTCTTCTCTCTCTCCTCATGTGAACTTGAGTAAGATAGTGTGTGTATAAATAAGGAAGGGAGCCCCTTATTTATACCCTTTAAGTGATTGACGTAAAACATGACTGGTCCGACCTCTTACCTTAGCAGGGCCGACTTCACCTAAGGAGACACCAAAAATACATTTCATTATAATAAATATGGGACTATTTCCCCAATTTATAATGAAGGTTGTACCTCAAGGACCATATACAATAATTCCATCCCAAAATGAGGGAAACACATCTCTGATGGGGGTACGACAATATACAATGATAATATACATCATGATATCTTCCGAAGTTACAAATAAAACAAAAAACAAATTTGTTTTCATATTTGAATGTGGATAATATATATCTAGGGATACTTGTAGATGAAATAGAAAATCAATAGTGATAAAATTGATGTCATATATTGATGAAATGAAATCCTTCTTAGCCATAGAACGAAAGAATAATAAATCCTAGAGATAAATTTCACACCTGATCAACATACAATATCATTGCATTTTCATGTGACTTTTGATGTCTTATAGGCCATAGTTATTTTATAAATACTTTTGGAAGGAATCTGCTAGATTAATATGGAAGCAGGAGAAGAGAAGGAACTAAAAGAATAGACAGTCCACAAACTTTAAAAAAATTAATCACAAGAATTTTTTTCATAGCATGTTAGAATCCACAAAATTTAAAAAATTATTCACAAGCATTTTTTCATTGCATGTTATATCCACAATCTCATAAAAAATAATCCAAAGCATGGTCAAACAACAAATATTTAGTGTGAGTTGAAATATTCTTGTAAATCAATCATAGCGTTCACACATATTTGATGCTGATGTCTCTATAATTCATGTAAATTGATCTATTTGATGGTCAACAAGGGATTGTGGGTATCCAAGTGAACCAATTAAATGGGGGATGACTTCTATAGGACATAACATTGGAGTGAAGTAGAAGTATTCGATAGAACTAAGCCCTCATGAACCTACTTGGCCCTTGACCCTCTTTGGTTTACTAATAATAATAGTTTTCATAATTTTGATCCACGAAAGGGTAGGGGTTTGATAACTCACCAATTCTAGAGGTATATTGTCCTTGAAATTTCTTCTTTCTTGTGAGTGTTGGCATTGAAATATTTGCTTGAAGTCTCTTTTTCTTGTGGGTTTAGAATGTGGATGACTATGGAGTACCAAGCACATAATGGTATGGACTCTCTATTGTTTGCGAGCATATTGGAGTGCTGACAGGTATGGAGTGTGTAATGGAGTGAGTAATGGGTTATGTATGGAGTGTGTAATGGCTTGCTCATGCATGACTAGGGGAGGAAAATTGATTAATTTTTTTGTGTATTTGTTTTTATTTTATATATACATATAAGGTGTATATATATTTTAATTTGTAAATATATAACAAAATTACACACACACACACACACATATGTATACATACATATATACATATATATGTATGTATGTATGTAAATACATATATAAATATATATATTTATATATATATACATATTTATACACACACACACACACATATATATACATATACATATATACATACACACACACATGTATATATATATATATATATATATATATAAAAGTTATGTAACCAAGTCCCAGAAATAACATAAAAAGAGGAGAAATAAACAATAAGAGAGTAATACACGCCTTAACAATGAATAACAAAGATAAATATCAATCCTCTTCAAGGGAGGAACCTCCTTACATAAGGTACTGAGTACACAATATAAGATAAGATACTATGGTGACTAAAATGAGAATAAATCCTTCCTATATATAGGAGATAAAAGTGTACAATAAAAACTAATCATCCCACTAATAGACACAAGCCGACATAAATAATATGTAATGCACCACAATATAGGGAGTAATGTGCCACACTATATGGTGTAATGTTCTATCATTAAGGGATTAACAATACACACACACACACACACACACACACACACAAACATACATACATACACCTCCGTGACCTTTTCCATTCTTTGCTGCCTTGTTCCACTGGCCAACTTCATATATTTTTCAAAAAGGGGTGGCTTGCACCCTTCATGCTCATGTGTTTGCATGAGACATATTATGTCCATATCTTCCGCAATAGGTCCTATCCCAGGTCCACACCTCCACGGGTATCCTCTGCAGTTCCAACATACTAAGCTTAAGGGAACCTGGGTAGACCTTGATTGCTATTTGCTTTGGCATACAAGACTCAAAGTTGAGTCTACACCCCTATTTTCCCATCCTGACCTTGCTGCTATTTTTTCTGCTAAGGGATTTGCTATCATATATATATATATGCGCACACACACACAAACACACACACACACACACACACATATATATGGTACTAGAAAAAGGTTACTGGTGTATATAGAAAAATGTTAAGGGTGTTCTGGTGTACAAACTATCCAAGAGGGGAAGATGCATGAAATAATGGGCAACCATTTTATAGTTTCCTCTACAGTTGTATTGGAGTTTCTTCTTGTTAAGGATTTGGAGGTGGCCATCCTCCTTGCTAGGGAAAACAAGGCTATGGGAGTGAATTCTTATTTTCTTTTGGTTTTAAGTTTTAATGAAGTGTTCCACAAGATTTTAGGGGATTTTCCCTTGCTAATGGTGAGTCTCAGGAATTTTGTATTTCAATTTTTATTTTGACTTCTTATATATGGGTAAATCCGAGTAGAGTGAAGGTATTTTAGTAGGGACATCTACATATCTTCATTTTCATGTGTATTCCTTCTTTTACTTTTCTTTCTCATCATGAGTATGTTAGATTTGTGGATATTTTGAAGAAGAAAATAGGTTCTTTCTTCCCAAGGATGATTTCTTGTAGAGAAAGGGTCGATGCCTCATAGAATTTTTGTATTATAGTTAAATTTCTCTCTAGGAAGTTAATGCCAGTTTGGGTATTTGAAGGGGATTCGATTGTGTACAGAAAGATAATATTGGAATAATGCCTAGGGATTCCCTGAACTCTTTAATGTTTGATTCATGAGGGAAGACAAATGCAGGAATCATCTACATCTAAGGAGTATAAGATCTCTTGGAACTCAACCATTTTAACGATGTGTTTTCATGGTGGAGAATTGGGACTAGGGGTTCCTTCCTCCTCTAAATATTATAAGGACATTTTTCACTCCAAGGGATCCTTGACATCATTGCAGATTCACAATTTTCCTAATCTTTATATAGTTCAAAAATTGGGTGAGATTCTTGTTGTGCCCACTATATTCCAGTTAATTAAAACTTAACATGCAGAGTGCTAAACATAAATTATCAACCCAAGGAAGTATTTTATTTCAAAGTTATCGTGTAATATCTATGCAAGCACAATTTCTACCTGACATTGTTATCTATTGGTATGCAATCGAACTCTTTGTAAACTAGGTCACACCTTCTTGAAAGTAAATCAAACCTGAAACCTATTCGTAAATCAAACTGTAAATCGAACACACTTCAAACAAGATCTATTCTTATGAAACAAGATCTGATTGCATAAATCTAAAATAAGGGTTGTGTTGGCCAACTATCTATCAAAATGAATTAATAGGAGAACACTATGATAAATCTAGTGAATAAAAAAATGAACTAAATAATAAAAACAACTATGATCGATGTAATGTATGAAAGCATGAATTAACAAATAACAAATCTACAAAATAAAACACTTATAATCAACGCTACCAGCATCTGCTCAAGGAAGAGGGCCCTTCCTCCACTGAGTAGAGCTGGATCTCCACAATGAAAGTATACAACTCCATAATTAAGAAACTATCAGCATGTATTATCAGAATGGAATGATTACAATAGATCTAGATCAAATTCTACATCATAACATTGATTTCTCTTCTCCTTTGAATCTCCCTTCTTAATGAGATTGATTACATATTTATACATAAAATTATCTCATAGAAATGAGGAAATGAAGCCCCAACTTGTGATCTGTAACAGCTGAAACACGACTGTAACTACTGGCAACTTTGGAACCGGCCGCAACATCAAATCTTTAAAATACCCTCTCAAAAAACCACATGCATATCACAAATTGTGACTTTGTTTGGTGATTTCCTTGCGATTCAGGTAAATGAGGATGTTAGGCACAAAACCCATGTCTCGGATTTTGGAGATTCATTTCCATATTCCCGAAAATAAAGATGCGAATCAAGGTGTTCTTATGTGGCATGCATTTTCGGTTAAGGCTGTAACAACTGGCTATGAGCGTCTTGTATGTGACAAATCACTCGACAAACCATCATTAGTAAAATTATGCATAATAGTATTTAATTCATCAAAGATAAAGAAAAATAATCATTATTAACCACTTAAAACATCTATGGAAGTAGCATGCTATTTTACGCACAGTTACAACAAATGGATGGAAAATGGAATGATAAATGGGCAATAATGGTAAGAAAATAGATGAAAGATATGTCGATAAGTGATGGAAAAATGGAAAATTCCAGGGCCCAACATCTCCCCCAATCTGAACTTGTTGCATGTCCTCATGCAACTCAATACCTGTGTAGCATCCAAATAGATGAACTCATTCACTTGCTCTTTCATTTTACCATTTGCACAGTTGCAGCCAAAAGAAATGGAGAGTTAATTGGAAATTGACAAAGTCACTTAGCGGAGGATTTAGCAGAAAATTTGGCGTAGTCGTAGCTCTTTAGTAGAAATTTGGTGGAGTCATAGCTTATTTTAGTAGAGAATTTGGCAAAGGTTTTAGCGAATATTTTGGCGGAGTTGCAGCCCAAATAGCGCTAAATTTAGTGATGAATTTGGTGGAGTTGTAGCTAAACGGAACGAAAAACAAAGTTGCAGCTGAATGGAACGGGAAACGGAGTTGCAGCTGAACGGAACGGGAAAAAGGAGTCGCATCTGAATGGAAAGAGAAAATGAAGTCGCAGCTGAACAGTTGAACGGAATGAAAAACAGAGTAGCAGCTGAATGGAACAAAAAAATGGCAATATTTTACGGTGTTGCAGCCTTTTGAACGAAAAAATTTCAAATTCATTTTCTCCAAAACGACGAATTGGGTTTTGCTGAAATTTTTTAGGCAGGTGTATGTTGGTCTAGTGCACCGACACACCAAAAATCAGAGAAACCCACATCACAGATTTTGAGAAAAATGTAAATTGGCTGTAAGTGATTATGGCCATTTTCTCAAAAACCGTACATTGGATTGAGATGAAAATTGTCAAACTTGTTCATCTTGATATTATTCACTTCCTGTCCAAAACTCATGAGAATCCAACTTACCAATTTAACGATATTCCCATTTCAATTTTTGCACTTTTGTAGATGAACATGAATAAAAATGTGTTGCAGCTGAACTTCCTGAACCAATATTTTAAAAACTACAAACTATGTTGGGTTGAAATTTTTCAAGCAAGTAACTACCATTCTAATTCATCTCCACACCAAAAATTAGACAAACCCACATCACGAATTTCGAGAAAAATGTGAATTGGCTGTATGTTATGATGGTCATTTTATCGAAAACCATGCACTGGATTGAGCTAAAACTTGCCACGTTTGTTCATCCTGATGTTATTCATTCCTTGTCCAAGTTTTGTGAAATACACCTTACCAGTTTAAATATATGCTCAAATCAAATTCTGCACTTTTTGTAGATGAACATGAAAAAATGTGTTGCAGCTAAACTTCTTGAACCAATATTTCACAAAATACAAAGTTGTTTGGGCTACAACTTTTAGATATTATTCATATTACCTTGGGGCATCTACTCACCAAATTTCACGAAGACCCAAATCACCTTTTGGGAGATATGCCCACTTCAATTTCTGCCATTTTGCAAGCTATAAATGAGTAAAAATCAGTATGCACAAAGAATGTCAAAAACCACTCCCCAAAATTAAATATGTTGCATGTCCTCATAAAAAAGAAGAGTTGTCATCTTAGTTGTAAACAACCATCTCCCCAAAACTGAGGATACATCATGTATTCATGCTTATTAAAACCAACTTCAACCCAAGTGTGTAATCAATTCTTCATATTGTCTCTTTGTGATTTTGAAAGAAAACCAATGATCTCCAATAATTGGCCCACCAACTGAATCCTTAAAATGATGATCATGAAATGATATATGAATATATGTAAAAGGGGTGAATAGAGCAACTAAATGCAACATTAAAATGATCAAATTTCTTTTTAGAGCATGGGAAGAACAAATCACCTACCCTTGTTTCATACCCTGTTATATGGCAGCATGTGTTTGTTTTAGAACAAAAATGCCCAAATCATTAGAAAGCTTCCTTTATGATTGTAAATAGAGACAACCGTGTTTTATTGACCATCACAACCATGCCAATGATATAGGACTATTCGTTGAATGAGATGACAAGCATTCTTTTGCACATTCCACAACAATCAAACTCATTTCAGAAATTTTGCCAACCTTGACAAATGGCCAAGGGTGGGAGTAATCATTACCTTCATGCTGTTGAGATAAAATTCACATCAGACCTTGAAAAGGCTGCTACAGGATTTCCATTGTGCATGTATCATGCTCATGATGGCTAAAACCAATGCATGCATTATTGTATGGTAAAGATACCATATGTATAAGATGGTGGAAAATCCATATACCATATAAAAAGTGGCTCTCAATAATTTTGACTTATGAAGATGTGAACCGTCATGTGCACCACTGAACAAAGAAAACAAATCAAAGAAATCATGTCTTTGTTTTCCATCGTGCTTGTGTGATAGCATACTCTTGAGAAGGAATGACTTCTACATCAACTTTTCATGTTGTAGGTTCTTGTGTCCAGTCTATCCTTCTCTTTTAAGATGTGTATCAACTACTTTATTTCTCCTCACTATTTTTATATGGCAACAAAGCACCGTTTCTTACTGCTGGTTCTTATGTGGCAGCATCAAGGATTCTTTTTTTTTTTTTACTGCTGGTTCTTATGTGGCAGCATCAAGGATTTTTTATTTTTTTTACTGCTGGTTCTTGTGTGGCAGCGGCAAGAATTCCTATTGTTGGTTCTTGTGTGACAACAATAATGTATCCTTTTTTCATGCTTGGTCAGTTGGGTTGGTGAGATGTTGGGTTGGAATTTGAAGTGGATGTGCATGAATGATGAAGTGTTAAAATTGAGTGGGAATGATGGGAATGGATGGACATAAAATGCTATATGGAAAATGGAAATGGCTAATGATTAGTGGTTCTTCATGACATTTCCCTAAATCTTTAATAAATAAAAAACTCATGCTATTTTACCTTAAGTGTTACCTCCATGGAAGCCTTGGTTGACATGAATGGACTGGTGTATACTGGAGCTATGTAGGCCGATCTGATGCTGAGACATATGTATACGAGAGCTGAAAATAGATGAGATTGAATTTGATCCATGATGTTGTGTTAGTTGCATGTAAGACTAACTGCTGAGACAATTGATGAGGAGAAATTCTACCATAGAAGCAGAAAGCCCATTCTCTTATTCTGAAAATCAACTGCTCAAACGAAAATGGAAAGGAATTGCAAAACTACTGAACAAATGATGCTGCAAGTCATTGTTAAAACCATTAGATCACATAATCTTCAGCTGCTACAAAACCGAGGTACAATTCTTACCATGCGAATGAATGTGCTGAAGTCGAGCATGGAAAGAAATCATTGGATTACCAGCCATTAATGTATGCCGTTAACTAATGTGAAGAAACTCACCTTTGATGACAGTGAGCTCTAAATTACCTTAGTGCATATTGACAGGTACGAATGGATGTACTGTAGTCAAGTCACCTGCAAGATTTGTCAATCAAGAGGCATTAATGAATCCCCATGATGAACAACAAATAAATCTGCCATTGATTCATGTAGATACCAGGGCACTATAAAACTCTAATCTCAATCCCAGATGATGTGTCGGATTCGATGGGACAAGACCATTGGAAGCTGGACCTTAATGAATTCCACATCATCTAATATGAGTACAAAATAAATGATTGTGAAGAATCATAGTGAAAAATAGAACCAGCATGAAACTCAAAAGTGGAAAGTATATGTGAAGTCATGATGTAGTAGTGATGGGAAATAAAACAGTTATGGTGACTACATAAGCAGTGGAAAATGGGACTTTGACATGAATGGATTTTTAGGGTTTTGAAATGCAGAGGGTGAATGAATCTACCATAGGACAATTGGCTTCTTGAGGGTTTTTTTTTTGGCAACAATTGGTATGACAGGTGTATAAAAATGATTCTTGGCATGTAGCTATGGGACTTGACTTATTGAACATTGGTATGGTTTGCACATCAATCTATCCATTTTTTTATGTGCTTAATCCATTTTCAAATTGATAAAAATTCTTCAAGAGTCACTCGTGCATGCATTGACCTTCTTCTTCCAAGGACCTGCAAAAACCTAGCACTTGCCTGCAATAAAAATGAGATGATGGAAGAAGAGAGATGATTGGTCTAGTCTCTTCACCCAACACTGATGAAAAAAACAACAAGCAATTACTTGTAAAACAAATCCAAAGAAAAATGAACAAAGCAAAATCCATTTTATACCTGCATGAGAGCAATGTCCATCTAGACTCACCAACAGTATTCTGATCATAGCTTCTTCATTCCTTGTCCAGTTTGAGTGATTCCAAAGCTAAATGAAAGTAAATTCATAGGTCTATTTCTATTAGAAATAGGTTTTAAAATTCTATGTAATGATGTTCCAAATCACTCAGTAACAGCCTGCATGACAAGGTGTTTTTTCAAATTCTGGACTAGACCAACAGTCACGGTTTTAGGATTAACTTTTTCGTTTGATAACAGATTGATGTGATTCCAATTGGATATGAAAGTATATTCATGTAGGTATCTCCATTAGAAACAAGTTTTGAATCCAAAAAGAATTCATGGGTCAAATAAGATAATGAAAAGTCTAGAAAATAGAATTTTAGGAATGCAGATTTGTGATAGGCAGTCGGTATTTTGGTCATACAATTTGTATATGATATCGAAATGGAGTGATTTAAATTGTGTGTTAAACTAGATTCATATATGAAGATACCAATGAAACATGTTTTCAATATATTTCCAATAAGGAATCCAAATATTGACTGTCCTAGCTCTGTTCCTAAGCTGCTTCCTTGACACCCTGTTAGTATTTTGGCCATAAAATTTTTGTTTGACACCCAATCATAAAAATTCAAATTGTTTTGAAAAATAGATTCAAAGGGATACTTGGGACGCAAACAGGTTTTAAAAATAAGTCCATTTGGTCTCTCAAAAATGGACTTCCCGACTGTCTTTCAGTAAACTTTTCAAGCCAAAATGTCACAAAAATTTTAATAAATGAAATTTGACCCCCAAAAAGTGACCAGAAGAGGTGTAAATGTTTTTAATGATGTAAATTTAAATATAATACACATCCATACCAAAAATTTCAAGCATTGAGCACTCAGATTGACTTACATAGTCTGTTGCAGCCGCAACTGCAACTCTTAAAAAATGACATAATGTTGAAATAAAATATGTGTATTTTTATGGATGTGTTATATATAATTGAAAACCAAATACATGCCATGATGTGCAACACACACATATCTCACACTCATAAATTTTTACCTGTAGCACTGTCGCAGTTGGGTGTTGTAGCTCATTGTCACAGCTGGGTGTTGCAGCTCACTGTCACAGTTGCATGTGTTACAACTCACTCTCATAGCTGGGTGTTGCAGCTAACAAATTCATGTCAAATTTCAAGCTTGAAGGGTTCCATAATCATTGGCTCATTTTCCCGTGGATCCTTCCCTAATTACTGTAATTTTGTTTTCATGATATTTTTATTTTTATTTGTAACAAATAGAGACAAATTGAAATTGGGAAATTGATGACAAAAAATGACTTAAAATTTTTGTTCAAATAGTTAAGAATTCCAAAGCATTCATGAAAACATCTCATACCCATTCCTTATCTTTCTACTTTCTGATCTTCTAGATCGCAATAAGGCACAGGAAGAGAGCATACTTATTCAAAAATAAAAACTTAAAAAAAACAAAAGCATGGTTTTATTATGTTATTCTACCCTACCCTATTCTACTTAATAAAAAAAATTGTTCAAGTGTATGCATATTTCCAATGGAGCCATTTTCGAAGAAGTGACTCAAGTATGCTGATACTCCCAACAAAAAAATATAACTTTATGAATGCTATGGTATGAGAGATCAAATTTCATTGAAATGATGGTGCCAAGAATTGGTGAAGTATGGAATGATGCTGCAGACCGATGACAGATTGAAACCAAGCTTCAATATAGTCTTCGTTCCCTTGATTGCTCATGGATGTTACACTATGAAGATCCTTATTAAATTGATCTTCCTCAATGCATAATAGTTTCAGATCTAATGATGTGAATTATGCTTTTGGTTCCAATGGCTATTCTCCATCAAATATTACGTGTGTCTTATTGATCTTGTCTGCTTGCTTATGAGGACTAGAAGAAACTCCATCTGCAAAACTTGGATTTAAAACATGTTCAGGCCTTGTATGGATTTGCTGCAACAATGCACAGCCTTTTTGCAGCGGTGTATGTGAGGTAGAACAAGAGGGAAATGTAGGAACATTTTGCAGTTCAGCACTGTAAGCATATTGTATTGCTTTATTATGGTTAGGGTGGAGGGTGGATTGGACAGGAAATTGTGTTGGGTACCAAGACATTTGATGAGAAGATAGATGTGGATGATGTAGATGATTGAGTTGTGAGGTTGATATTGAAGGACCAAGTTGGGTTGCAGCGTGAGGGAGAGTGGTCATGTGATCATAAGATAGGCCATTCCAACCTTGTGGATAAGGTAGGTAAGAGTTAAATTGATGTTGCAACAACTGCCATGGTGGAAGAGTATTCAATGATTGAGTATGAGATTACGGAAATGGATGGATAGAATTTTGAACCATAGATGTAGGCCATGGTTTACATGACTATTGCAACGAGTTGGCTGCAACTCCCAGATCTCTATGATATGTTTCTTTCATCTTTGGTAAGGAGGGAAAATAATCTGTGGAATGATTCAAGTCACATATATCACAACTTTCAAGACTATCTAAAGGGAAATCCCTTGCTTCTCTTATTTCCTCCTGCTTTTCCTTATCTTGTAAAACACCCAATTGTGAATCAGCTTTAGAAATTTCAAATAAATTGCTAATTTCAGCTCGTAAAACTCTTGTTTTTGCAGCAGATTTCAAAAATAAAGATAAAAGTTCCTTAGAATTCTTACCAGTCTTGAATTTTACTCTTGAATACCTTCTACATAACTCACAAATATCATCATATGCTAATTGAAATACATTACCTGTTCCCATCAGATTTAATACTTCTAAATATTCAGCTTGGATTCCCTTGTGTAGAGGTGTTTTTAAGGTCTCCTTCCACAGTTTCCTCTATTTGGATCTTTGGAGGTTATATTGAAAGCATTCTATGTATTCCTCCAAACTCTCTTCTTCTCCTTGTGTCATTTTGAAGATGTCATCATTGACCCTGCAATAATCTTGGTACCTTTTTAAGAATACATGTTTCATGTCTTCCCAAGTTTGTATACAAATCCCACCGAGGCTCATGAACCATCAGAGGGTTGTTCCTTTTAGAGTAAGGGGAAACACATTGAACTTTTGATCATTAGCACACTAACCATATCCTCTACAAAGTACTTCAAATTGAAATAAAAATACATCAGGGTCTTCGTTTTCCAAACCGTGAAAATTTGGTAGAACATGTGGGGGAATTCTTTTCGTTGGTGCCACTCCTCTCGATTCTCTGATAGGAAATTTGAAGGTAACAACTTCTGCATCTTTTTTACCTGCCATATCTTCATTAGATTCTTTATGTGCTATCTTGAGGCTCCTCCTTCGAATGTTCCTGTCAACTTGTTAGTAGAATGGGTGGTGCTTACAACACCACTAAGGGGAATCATAAGATTTATTCTGCAAAGATTGAAAATGAAATAAAACTGAATGTAAAGACAGAAAATTCACACTCAAAATAAATTCAACAAACTGAAATGTAATAATGCAACCTACATGCCCTACTTTAACAATGCATCTACAAAACAATGTCAGATGTACTTTTGCACAATTAATAACTTCCCCAACAATGACACCAAAATCTTGTGCCCACTATATGCCAGTTAATTAAAAATTAACATGCAGAGTGCCAAACATAAATTATCAACCTAAGGAAGTCTTTTATTTCAAAGTTATCGTGAAATATCTATGCAAGCACAATTTCTACCTGACACTGTTATCTATTGGTATGCAATCGAACTCTTTGTAAACTAGGTCACACCTTCTTGAAAGTAAATCAAACCTCAAACCTATTCGTAAATCAAACTGTAAATTGAACACACTTCAAACAAGATCTATTCCTATGAAACAAGATCTAATTGCATAAATCTAAAATAAGTGTTATGTTAGCCAACAATCTATCAAAATGAATTAACAGGAGAACACTATGATAAATCTAATGAATAAAAACATGGACTAAATAATAAAAACAACTATGATCGATCTAATGCGTGAAAGCATGAATTAACAAATAACAAATCTACAAAATAAAAAACTTACAATCAACACTACCAACATCTGCTCAGGGAAGAGAGCCCTTCCTCCACTGAGAAGAGCTGGATCTCCACAATGAAAGTCTACAACTCTGTAATTAAGAAATTGTCAGCATGTATTATTAGAATGGAATGATTACAATAGATATGGATCAAATCCTACATCATAACATTGATTTATCTTCTCCTATGAATCTCCCTTCTCAATGAGATTGATTACATATTTATACATAAAATTATCTCATGGAAATAAGGAGCTAAACCCCCAACT
This sequence comes from Pseudotsuga menziesii, assembly GCA_001517045.1. NCBI lineage: Eukaryota > Viridiplantae > Streptophyta > Pinopsida > Pinales > Pinaceae > Pseudotsuga > Pseudotsuga menziesii. The sequence continues at coordinate 20,066 of LPNX010525584.1, read as the reverse complement.
TGTGATTTGTAATAGCTGAAACATGACCGTAACTGCTGGCAACTTTGGAACCGGCTGCAACAACAAATCTGGAAAATACCCTATTGAAGAACCACTTGCTTATCGCAAACCGTGGCTTTGTTTGGAAATTTCCTCACGCATTAGGTAAATGAGTATGTTACGCACAAAACCCATGTCTTGGATTTTTGAGATTCATTTCCATATGCGCACAAATCAATACGCGAATCAAGGTTTTCTTATGTGTCATGCATTTTCAGTTAAGGCTGTAATAGCTGGCTATGAGCGTCCTATACGTGACAAATCACTCCAAAAACCATCATTAGTAAAATTATGCATAATAGTCTTTAATTCATCAAAGATAAAGGAAAATAATCATTACTAACTACTTAAAACATCAATGGAAGCAGCATGTTGTTTTACGCACAGTTACAACAAATGGATGGAAAATGGAATGATAAATGGGCAATAATGGTAAGAAAATGGATGAAAGATATGTCGATAAGTGATGGAAGAATGGACAATTCCAAGGCCGAACAATTCCATATTTGGAGTTCAAGAATCCTTAGGTAAATTATTTCTTCCTCTCTTTTGAATTAGACACGATTATATGTAGATTTAATGGGTTTTGGCCGCATTAAAAAGATCTACATCAGTTTATCTACTCTACTCAGACCAACAACTGCAATATTTTGTGGTGCTCCAAGGGTTTATTTGTAGTTCACTTTAGTTCTAAGGAGAATTAGAAGAAAATATTTTACGAGGGAACCTGATTCTGGGGAAGATAGGGATTTTCATTTCTCCTTGGTTTCCATATTTTGATCCCACTTGCATGTTGGTAAGCAAAATGTTAGTTTGCATGCGAATTCCAAATATTCCCCTTCCCTTCTGGCACCATTTGGCATTACAAGATATTGGAAATTAATTGGGTATATTCATAAAAGTTGATAGTGAAAGACCTAAGCAAGGACTATTCACATATACTTGCATATGTGTGGATATTAATATCAATAAAGACATTCCAGACAAAATTCTATTGAATCCTATAAATTTTAATAGGATATAGAGTTTGTACTATGAAAATACAACTTTTAGATGCTGCTATTATCATCAAACATGGCATCTTCATGATTCTTTCCCTCAAGGAATAGTTTTCACAAAAAAGATAAGGGGTTTGTCATCTAATTCTAAAAGTTTAGAAACATATGATACCTCTCCTCGTGTATAAATAAGACAAGAGGTGGAGTATATTCCTTCCTTTGAGAAAGAAATAGTAAATTAAGATATTTTCACATACTCAAAATGATGGTATGGAATAAAAAACAAAGACATAATTATCTTTGGAAAATGCACATGAAGAGGTTGTGGTTGCTTTGAATGTTTCGCCAGGGGGATTGAATATATCCCATGAATCTAAGAGATCTGACTCAAATAAGGAGCATTGATATTTGATTATTTACAAGCTTTTGTCAGATTCTTTATAGATTGTAAATGTGTATCCTCATCGACGATTGGTGCAAGGATTGAGGTGAGAAAAACAAGGTAAAGAAAGAGAAAATCTAGGATTATTTCAATTGTTGGTCTATGTAAATTTTGAGTTTTTGGCTCAAAATATTTTGACTTAGGATTGTTAGCCTGTTTTTTGAATACGTGCTAAAGGAACATTTGCAGAATGCAATTTTTTTCTATTTTGATGATGTAAAAATACACTTTTTTAGAGGAAAATATTTTAATAACAACAAAAACACCACCACCAACAACAACAATACAAATAAAAATAAAAATATGAATTTTATAAATATAAATCATAAGTATCATCATCATCAGTTCCATCTCCCATCACCATCAACAACATCATCACCATCATTAACTTGATCATCATCATCATCATCGTCATCCTCATCCTCATCCTCATCATCACCATCATGATCATAATTTCTATCATCATTTCCTTCCTATTCATCATCATTGTCTACATTATGATGATCATCATAATTTTCATCAACATCGACATCACCATCATCATATTCAACATGATCACCATCATCATCACCATCCTCCTCCTCCTCATTGCCATAATCACGATCTTAATTGTCATCATCATCATCACCATCATCTTCATCAGTGTTATCAACATAATGAAGATAATCATGATTGGAATCATCATTGACATCATCATCATCATCATCATGAACAACATCATCGTCATCATGATGATTATGATGATGATGATGATCACCATCATCTCCATCCTCCTCCTCCTTTTCATCATAACGACGATCGTGATTGCGATCATCATTTCCATTCTCTTCATCATTATCATCAACATGATGATGATTATCATGATTATCAACATCATCATCATCATCATCATCATCATCATCAACATCATCATCATTATCATCAGTATGATCATCATGATCATCATCATTAGCATCCTCCTCATCCTCCTCCTCATCATCATGATCATAATTTCCATCCTCTTCAATATCATCGTTTACATGATGATGATCATCTTGATTTTAATCATCATCATCAACAACATCATCATCATTAGCATGATGATGATCATCATCAACCTCCTCCTCCTCATCATTATAACGATCATCATTTCCATAATCATTGCAATCCTTTTCATCATCATCGTTAACATGATGATGATGATGATGATTTTCTTAAACATCAACAACAACAACAACAACACCATCTACATGATCAACATCATCATTTCCATACTCCTTCTCCTCCTCCTCATCTTCATGACAATCATCATTTTCATCATCATCACCATCCTCTTTATCACCATTGTTGACATAATGATGATCATAATTTTCATCATCATCGACATCATCATCATCATCATCATCATCATCAAAATCATCGTCATAATCAACATGATCAACATCATCATGATGTGATGTAGGGATTGGAAAGTAATACATTCTATATTATGCCAAAATCATAAGGAGTATGAATAGACAACCATACATTCCAATATTATATATTGCAATAGTTATATTGAAGCACCACCCTATCACAAAAAAGACAAAACTCCAATGAGAAAAGGAGTATATTCACCACCCAATTATTAAGGTAAATTGGGATCTTGAAACATAGTCAACTCCTTCTACAGGCATCGTATATGGCATTGTTAGTTCCATCAACATAGCCAATATTGAAAACTTTAATAATTAATAGAGTCAACTCCTTCTATGGACATCGTATATGGCATTGTTAGTTTCGTCAACATAGCCAATATTGACAACTTTAATAGTTAATAGAGTCAACTCCTTGAATAATCAACATAATCATTATAAATTATCTCCTTTAATAATCATCATAGTGAACTCCTTTAATAGTTAACGTACTCAACTCTATCAACATATTCAAGATTGATAAATACAATAAATAACATAATCAATATAGTCAACCATAATAAACATAGTCAATTCCTTCACTAATTATCATATTTAACAAAGTCAACTTTATCATCATGGTCAACATAGTCAATTTATTCAACACATTTAAATTTAAATTCCTTTAATAATGAACAAAGTCAACTCTTTGAATCATCAACAAAACCAACATCTTCACTAGTTGACATAATGAATGTAAGTGAACTCCTTCAACAATGGATGTAATCAACAATTAACATATTCAACAATCACCTTTTTGTATGAGTGAACTCCTTTAATATTTGAGATATTCAACATGTTGAGCATAGAGCTTCACGAGTTATTCTCCATGACCTTATGTTGTATTAAGGTTTGAGACTTGTGTTGTAATCAATTCCAGAATCTATGTTGTAATTAGATTCATATCTTCTCGATGACCTTATGTTGTATTAAGGTCTAAGACTTGTTTTGTATAAAGTCCAGAACTTATATTGTATTAAGTTCACATGACATTGTCCTATTTGGGAGAGATGCTTGTACTAGGATCTTATGGTTAAGATCATGAAATTATGTTAAGGTCTGAGACTTGTGTTGTATCAAGTCTAGAAGTTATGTTTTATTAAGTTCACATGACTTATGTTGTATTAAGTCTAGAGGATATACTATGTGATGTATGGATAGTCATGGTTAATAGGTGTTACAAGTATCCTTTAGGGATTATCTATCCCTAGAGTGATTTAATTTAGCATATGACTATATGACCTGGGGTAATACATATGACCATAGGTTCAAAATAATTATGATGAGTATGATATGATATAGAATTAATTAAAACACATATGGACCATGCATAGAAAATTAATATGAGAACATAGATAGAGAGAGAATTCGAATTGCTCATGCACGCCTCCAAGTGAACTCAAGTTAATAAAAAATTAGTTGAGACTTATTTGTGATCAAACAAGTTCAGTTAATTAAGGAATCAACTCCTTAATTTATGCAAGTGATTATTGAAGATGCCACTGATGGAGAAACACTAGTTACATTCATTTTTGTTCAGTTACATTAAGTTCTATCCAGTTACATTAAGTTATGTTCAGTTACATGCAGTTCCATTCATTTGATTTCAGTTCAGTTCATTAAGCTAACAACTTAGTTGGGGACAATTAAAGTCAATGAATTAATGGACAACACATATCTTCATTGTGGGAGATAATTATGGAGTGCCAACTTGGCGCCAAGTCAGTCAAGGAGAATGGTTGAAGATAAAGCAGTGTTCTTAGTGTTAAGTGCTTACCCAAGCATACAATATTCACTACCTTCCTTGTATGACCTAATTTGACTTGTTATTAAAGTGCCATGCACTTGGGAAAGATCATTATAGTCTTCCATTTGATCTCTACTTTCTTGTGCTCTCGGAAAAGGAAATCTACTATTGTGTTGTAATAATTCTCTGCCATAGTATCAATCATACTCTAAGATTGTTTGCTAGGTATTTTATCCTCTGAGTCAATGGAGGGTTTTCCCAGGGTATATCCCATGTTCTATGGTTTGATTTATGTCTTTGAATTATTGATGAGATTCATCTACACTATTATTATGGATTAAATTTTTAAAGTTCAATTATATTTATCTTTTTTCTCAATCACTAATATGGTATCAAATAAAGGGAACGTAAGAGCTTAGTTTTGTACAAACACTCCAAGCCTCTATATATCTTGAAGCATTAAGAAAGAGCTAGAAGCAATTTCATCAATATCCATCCAACCATAATATCGACTCGAAGGAACATCCAACTTCAATACATCGAAGGTGATGGTGATCAATATTATTGAAGATCATGATATTGATTCTTTTCAGACCTTTGTGATCGAAAATCCCACTACAAATGTAGAATGAAAAAATTACAATAAGAATCAAGAAAATAAAAATAGGATCATTATGACTCCATGAAGGACAACCTCATTTCGGTGATCACACCATTGAAGGTGACAAAGGAGTGATTAGACACACTCACCAATATTTATGAGAAGAAGGTCCCTACTCAAAAGAGGGATTTGAAGAACAAGTTGCACAACATGGAGACAAAGAAGGATGAGACCGTGGCATCATTCTTTACAAAGATTTTACAATTGAAGGATCAACTAGAAAGAATCGGTGTAGAGACGCATGAGGATGATCTTATACAAACCTCCATCGATGGACTCCCCTCCTCATGTGATACTTTTATTGCTGTGGTAAATGGAAGAGAAGAGAATCCCACTTTCAAAATACTTTGGCATGATTGCATCCAAGAAGAAGGGATCATTTAGAACAAGATGGTGAGCACTAAGGAGGAGAATCTTTCCCTCATGACAAGAACCAAGAAATAAATCAAACCTTTTGATACCAAGAACACTTTTTGTGCAAAGAAGAAAGAGATCCATAAAGGTATGGACAAATAAAAACTAATATGTTTTTATTGTAAGAAGGAAGGTCACTTGATATGATATTGCAATTCAAGGAAAAGAAAAGAAGGAAGAGTTCATACATCCACCACCATAGAAGAAGGTGAACCTTCTCAAGATAAATCATCCAAGGAAGAGGATGATCGAAAGGAATATTTCCTTTAGTGAAGAAGAGAATTCTCTCTTGGTTTCATGGGATTCTTATCCCCATGCAGAGACACACCTTCTAGTACATGCATTAAGTTTTCTTTTTGCAGGGTTTAAAGTTACAGTGAATAAAGAAGGACTCCACCTATATTTGCAAGGGTGCAGAGATCAAGATGGAGCCCACACAAAGAATAAATATGAGTACCTTATTTTTATATGATTTTATAAATTAGATCTAAAAGTTGTTTATGTTTCATGACTATCATATAGATCTGCAGTCCTATACTTGGAATTGTGTTTAGCATATACAATGTTTTTTATATCTTTATTGGCATACTATCAATATCATGAGTCCATATTTTGTGAGATGATATAGGACTGATATAAAATCATATAGGACTGATATAAGGATAAAAACATCCTCCATAAGACATGATATTTAGTGCTGCATGATTGTTTCATAAACCATGAACATAAGACTACATGGTTGGCTAGATAGAGGGCTTCATGTTTACCTCATAATATATGAACATGGGGCTATATATTTCTTTCATAAAATGGTTTTTTTGGACTCATATAGGGCTGGATATCAGTAAATAAGATTATGATGGGTTATGTTAAACTGTCTGGTCAATATCTATACATAACCATGTAAATCATTATCAGTATATTGAGAGTATTTCATGTGAATAAAATTCATGAGTATGAAATGGTTCTAACCATTAGAATAATTTTTTACTATAGGAAATATTGATATTATCTTACATAAAAGTAAAGAAGGACATGAATGTAGGGTCATTTAGATGGGTAATCCTGAAATAGAACAGTTCAGGAGGTTCCTATGCCTCTTGGGAAGTAGACAAAATATATGGCTTAAATCTATTCTGATAGATGTGAAGACTACTGAAGATATTATATATTATATCTTATTTAGGTTCACGTGTCAAAGAATAGATTCATATATAGATGAGCATAAGTCTCCGTTGGACCCAGATTATGATTCTCACATTTACATGGTGAAGAGGGAGTTGCTAGTGTCGCTAGCTTCCGAAGAACCAATATAACTGGTTGATGTATTGTTAACAAAAATACTCACCTTCTGTGGACAAAAATTGTTTTCCTAGCCTAAAAAACTCAAAGATAAAACAAATAAGTCACAACAATTACAAGAAATTTCCCTAAGATAAAATAGATGTCTGGAATGAACTCTTTTACTTGTCACTGTGAGAATTGCTTCATAGTGAGATCTATGAGCTAGAGTAATATTCACAATCAATGTATTTGACAAAATATGCAAGAGAACAACAAAAGAGCATGAAATAACACATTTGAATGGTGCCAATAATTGATCTTTCTATTATTGTACATCATGTATATGTGTATAGTACATATTTATAATACATTGAGGAAAATTCATGAGTCCTTGGAGTCCATGTGTGATCCAGGACATGCCAAGAATGTAGTGTCTCCATTTCTTAGGAGCTTCCACAATGGCATACAATTCCTTTTCATACATCAAGTACCTTCTAACAGTGTTGCTAAAAGTCTCAAAATGAAACACGATTGGGTGACCTTGTAGCTAGGGTTTTCACCCTAGCTTGTGCTGATGAGCACCTACTAAGGAATCTGGAATCCTTAGTAGCAGTTCAATGATGTATATGAATTAAATAAAGATAAACTGAAACAAAGATTAATCTAACTACGTTCTTGAAGCTAAAGCAGTAAAAAGTAAATAACACA
>LPNX010525583.1:0-25045 GCA_001517045.1 Pseudotsuga menziesii | reverse complement strand
GAATGATAACATGCCATAAAAAATAGATGAACTTTATTGCAAAATATATATTAATCGTGAATGATAACATGCCATAAAAAAATAGATGAACTTTCTTGCAAAATATATATTAAATGATAATCAACAGAAATATTTTGAATGATGAATTACAACTCCCTTCAATTCATTATTAGATCGCATGTCTTGATTAACTAATATAACCAGGATCAGATCTCCGCATTTGACTTTTAATTGATTAATGGGTCAATACTAGAAAAGGTATCTTAGATGGGTTCAAACATGGCCTCTTTTCTGTTTTGGTGGAATTTTTATTTTACTAATTGAGAACTAGTCTAAGCATGTTATTAAATAAATCGTTTCCATGATAACTAAGCCCATAATTTCAGCTTTCAACACGTTTATTTTAAACATTAATATCCTGGTGCTGATTTAGCATTTCATAGTGATTTCCTTTTCATCGATATCAAGATAGTTCGCGATGACTTCTACAAATGGTTTGCAGTATTGACGAAAATTTCATGTAATTAGAATGCTATCTTTTCCATGTATAAGTTGGTGTAGGTGTTCACTTTATAGTGGATAAAACGACCTTTGCAATCTCAATGATCATTTAAACATTAATATTTAATAGATTTGGTTTAAAGAACACTATCAAGATGGTTCATTTGATAATAAATTCGATCCTTTAAACCTAACAAATCAACTACATGATAGTCCACATCCTAACATAGTATCTGGTGGACCATCACCCACACCTCCCTCTTCATATTCATCACAATCCGAGGAATATTATCACAATAATACAACTTTAAGTCCCTCCTCCTCAGAGATATAAAAATGGAAGATCGATTGAACAAACCCTGGTTAGAGAGGATGTTGTATTCATTCCTGGAGAAAAACACAGACTACCCAAAATTCCATAGAAATAGATACCCAAGTTCAATCCTGATGAGAAGTTTCCTACAGAATACCAAATCAAAACCTTCACGAAAGCTATTAGGATAAGGAATGTGATAAATGGAGATGTAGTCTTTAGATTATTCCCTTACTCTTTTAAGGGAAATCATCTACCCGGTATTTTTCCTTGTAAGTCGGATCCATTAGATCCTGGGGTGATTTTGAAGCCTTGTTTCTCTAGAAATTTGGAGATGACAACACTCCTGAGGATCTATTCAAGGATCTACCCTCCATAAGAATAAAAGGAAAAGAAATGGTAAATTATTTTAACCAGAGATTCTCCCGTTTGAGAAACAAAATCCATGCCAATGTTTTCCAGCAGAAGAATTATTGGTTTCCTATTATATCAATGGTATTCCTACTCCTATTTCCATGTGGGTTAAGAGAGCACACAAGAACAACTTACACGAGGATTTCACTAAAACAATCCTGGTAGAAAAGGATATGTTTTGTTTGAAATACAACCCATACATTCAAATCGATCAACCTTTTGCATCCTACAAGAAACATGACAACTTCCTTAAGCACACTACACAAAATAAATACCCTTTGGAAATGAATCACACGAAAAATTTCTTACAGAAAATTTCTAATGATATGGTGGATTTGAAAAAGACCAACCTATGAAAACTAGGCTAATAACAGAGGGTTTGTAAGGAATCCTTTTAGGAGACCTTACCACCCTCCTGAAAATCAAACTTCACCCAATCTTGATGAAGGATTAACTTCTAAGGATATTTATTCGATTTTCAGAGCTCTGGCCACTGGATCTCAAACTTCCCTTGATGACACTAAGGAGAATCCAAAATAAAATGAAAATTTTGAACCTCCTAGTGAAGAACAGGACCAAACCATTAATACCATTAGCTTTTTCTTTGAAATATCTATGGCTGAAGAAGATGAGCCTGAAACAAATTTTAATGTGCAACACCCTTACAATACCAAAAGTAAAGGGAAAAATTCACAAGAATCTTCACCATCATCATCCAGTCCGAATAAAAGAAAAACAATAACACAAAAGGAAACTATCATTTTCTAGGTCAAATATAATCTAATTTATGACTTGAAAAGGATGAAGGCTATTATTTCTCTATTTGAACTATTGAAAATACCCTCCATGAGAGAAAGTATGCCTAAAAACATGATTTTGAATAATTCCATGGAAGTTCAAAACAATAATTTAGAGACTTAGAGAAATCCTCCTTTTTTACTTACCTTTGAGATATTTGACATGAATGTACATAATTGCATGATAGAAACAAGTGCCTTGTCAAATGTTATTCCATTGTTTGTCTGCAAAAAACTTAATGTAGCTTGGGAACCCTAACCTACCCATATTGTTCAACTAGATAGATCAAGAGTTAGGGTAGAGGGGAATTGAAAAATGTCCTTTTAACATTATCTGTTGATCCCATGATTCACCAGATTATTGATATCATTATTTATGATGTTCCCGAAGAATATGGCATGAGGTTAAGTAGAGACTAGTCAAAGAAACTTAAAGTTTTTTTTCCACTGATTGGTCCCATTTATGGCTCCCTTACAATGGAAAACCCAATCAAATTAATATTGTGAGAGAACCATATGAAACAAAGAATCAGTGATTTGAATGACCTGAGTGATCATGTTGTTTACTTTACCTCACATATTGAACATTATACATTTAATACATTTTTTGCGAATTGGCCTATTGATTCTTAACCTACTGAGAATGTTCAAAATCAATATGAAATTATCAATTATATTTCTATCCCTTTTTCTCAATCCATTGTACATAATGTGTATAATGTAAATACAAATTTTTGAGTATATTTAGATTCATGGAATTTGTTATTTGATGGATATAAATCTAAATGATCTAGTGCAAGTTGTGTGTTAATAGATCCAAAAGGAACCAAGATAATGATTTCCTATAGATTAGAGTTTGATTGCACTAATATTAGTGTTGAATACAAAGATTTTGTCAAGGGACTCAGAAAGGAAATCAATTTGGGCGCTCGGGTAATAGAGTGTTATGCAGACTCTGAGATCATTGTGAAGCAGGTAAGAAAAAAATTCATTGTATATCACCTCATTTGGTAAGTTATCAGAAACATGCCAGGGATATGACTAATTCTTTCAAACATTTAAAATGAAATCTGTCCTTAGGTCCAAAAATTTCAATGTTGATCTAATAGCTAATTAAAAGACCTGGTACTTTTTCAATCAAATAAGTATACAGACCTTCCATTCCAGATAATGTCATCAGTTGGAAAGTGTTCGATGATGATCAATATATCCTTAACTTATTTACAACTCAATATACGTTCAAAGATGTAGCAATCGATGAGGTTGATCATGAAAAGTCATTATCTGATCCCAAATTTCCTTCCAACCCAATTCCTAACTTAGTAATAAATTTGGAGAAGTATTATGACTTACACGATAAATTTAAGAACAAAACTAACTATAAGAAACCTACTCCTTCTCTAAATTTCAATCTTGGCAATTTGGGAACTGAGCAAAATCCCCAATTGATTAATTTAGGTATTAATGGTTCACCTAATGAGGAAAAATATTTTGTCAAAATATGTAAGGAATTTAAGGATGTGTTTTTCTCGACATATGATGACCTAAATATTTTTTATCCAAAACTAATGGAGCACAATATCCCTATGAATCCTAGTGCAAAACCCTACCAACAAAAGGTAATAAAGATGCATCCTAGTTTGGATCCATTTGTGAAAAAAGAAATTGATAAATTGCTAAAATCTAGAATCATATTCCAAGTAAGACAATGTTGACCGGATTTTATAACCTAGACAACTAACGAGGAACTAACCCACAAGTTATCTTATACTAAATAGTTAATGAGAAAGTTTGACTAAACCTTAATAAAAAATTACTAAGTTAAAGAGAGCTATTTAATCTATAGTTTATCTTAATCTATTTCTTCCCTCTTAAGAAGAGTCTCTCTTTTTGATTTGTTTTCAAATATCAGAGAGTGTTTAATAAATAAAAGATTATTAAGAAAACTAACCTATTTAACACTTGATAAATAAGAACTTAGAAAAACTAAACTATAAAAATTAAAAAAAATAAACTAATCTATTGGAACCTAATATTAATACTATTTTAAAATATGAATTTTAAAAAAGTATTGCCAAAATTAGAATAACTATATACAAATTAGTCATTCGAATTTAAAACAATATGAGTATTCGACAACACAATTTGCAAAGTGACAAACAAAGTCGATCATTAAAGCAATCATGTAAACATTTAAACAGATTTATAAACCTGACGATTATGTATTGATTCTATCACACAATTACAAAGCATATATGTGTTAGATATAATATGGATACATCATATATAAAAATATGAATAAAAATTGGAATAAATTGGAATAAAAATTCACAAAATAGACTATGACATAAATTATTACCAAACAGTAGTATCACAATCTTCTGCATGCAACCTCGACCAAACAAAAAAAATACTTACAAAGAACCAGGAAAACAATTTCTTGATTCTTTACAAAGATTCATCAGTCGAATAAGAAATAAGATGGTTGTTTCTCCATATTCAATTTATAAACAAAATATCCAACCGGAAAAGAGCTCTGGAATAACACTAGCTTGGCTCTTTATGGGTGGAGAAACCCCCTCCATAGTGGTGTCTCATATTCCTCTTGAAAATTAAAATATTACAAAATTGACAACAAAATAAAGAAAACAAAGTCTCTTTTATTATGCCTAGACACTTGACAGCATCTCCACTCCTTATTATGAAGGAAAAGATTACCAAAAGGAAAACAGAATAGAGAAGAGTATAAAATTCCTTCTCGTATGTGGAGAAAACCCCCCTTTTGTCGTGTAAGAAATCAAATTCTTCATTTTATGTTCCTGATGTTAAAACCAAACGTTCCCCATTTTCATTTTCATTTTTCTTTTGTTATTTTGAACCGTATGCTCCCCATTTTCCTCATTGTAGTCGTTGAAATGGATGCTTTTCATGCTATCTTGTAGGAAATTATTCAAGTGCAACCCCACCATCTTCGCCATCGTACCTGTAAGGTAAACATAAAAGGAATGAAGGAACAATCGTGAAAGATAACATGGAAGATAAGATAAGATAGAAAATAGATGAACTTTCTTGCAAAATATATATTAAACGATAATCAAGAGAAATATTTTGAATAATGAATAACAATAAAGATAAGAACTACTCCCTTCAAGTCATTATTAGATCACATGTCTTGATTAACCAATGACTTCATTTACTTTTAATTCATCAATGGATGAATACTGGAAAAGGTATCGTAAATCCATTGACATACTGGTTAATGATTTTAACCTACAATCTGATACAATTCCTTTGTGTGGTTTGAAATTCCTTTTAAAGATTTGGTCGATACCCGCAATAGTAATTTTAATATGCACTAACTTCCTTTCTTTTACTGCCTCTTCTTTCCTTTTAATTTGTAGTTGAACAAACTCAAAGGTAGTCGGAGTTTCTCTCTAACCAAATCCTAGATTTCAATGCACTGGTGTGTGTCCTCTCTTTTCTTCGCAATAAACTTGTTATAATAATTATTCCTTTGTCTCTTAAAAATCCCTACTTCAAAATTGCAATCTAACCTTCTTGATTTTGTTTTGATGAGCTTGTGTGCACATGTACTACCTCCCACGCTTTATGGTGCAAAAACTTGTTGTTGATACCAACAAAATTGTGGCAATCTAATAAACTAAATACTGTCAAATGAAAAACAATGGAATTTGCTAAAATGCGGAACATGTCATGGAAACCTTGTGAACAGGCGGTTGCTTTCATGCAATGTCATGGCAGCTTCCAATAGCAATGATAAAATTATTTGTCCATACTAGTACTAGTTATTAAATAAATCATTTCCATGATAACTAAGCCCATAATTTGATCTTTCAACACGCTTATTTTCAACATTAATATCCTAGTGCTCACTTAGAATTTCACAATGATTTCCTTTTCGTCGATTTCAAGATACTTCATGATGATTTCTACAAATGGTTTGCAGTGTTGATGGAAATTTTGTGTAATTAGCATGCTATGTTTTCATATATAAGAGTACATTGGTGCAGGTGTTCACTTTCTAGTGGATAAAATGACCTTTGCAATCTTCGTGATCATTTAAATATTAACCTTTAATATATTTGGTTAAGAGAATTCTATCATGATGGTTCATTTGACAATAACTTCGATCCTTTAAATCTACCATCTTATGACACGTTGACAAAGGGAAACTATCGCAAACTCATAGCGATATTTCCACTTGAATTTCCTTTTGAAGTGATTTGAATTTTGATGACCTTCAAAGTCGTAGAATAAGCCAACATATATTAATATTCTTGTGATCTTGGTGGCATCCAAGAGACCAGTCCTCTAATGAAGAAATGTGTAGAGCCTATGTCGAAGCATTACAGTCACCAAAAGCTACTGAAATTCCAAAACATTCTCAGCACACTAATGATTCAGGAACATAAGACTATCATAATGATGAACCATCACTAGTCCTACATATTTCATTAAAATAAAGTTTTGTCCATCTGAATTGAAATCTTATGAGCTTGATTGTTTGATAGATTCAGTTTTCCAAATGAATTTGGCAATAGGAAATGCTATACCATCTTTTTACTGGGAAAAAATAAGCGAACATGGTGTAGCCATTGAAGGAACTCCTGTACAGCTCAAAGGACGAGTTCCGTATTTTCCAATAAGCATCAATGAAATAAAAGAAGTTCTGCATCTCAATAGACTAGATGACCTAAAAGAAGATTACATCATAGGATCACCCTTCTTGCATAAAGTAAACCCCATTACAGTTGATGACCCCAATATGAATTTTTCTTGTACAATAAATGGCAGAAGATTTTCCACCCCTCTATACTATTCTACTTCTTACAAATGTAAAAATATTGTTCCCCAATCCAAACTCACTCTCAGTCTTGCAGAACTATTCAAAATGGAAAGATGCATTGCATATGCATAAATGCACAAAGAATATACCCTCTCCAAAATTTCCTCTAAACTAGAGAAGGATTGCACCTCAGAGTCACCTAATGCATTTTTTACCAGGGAAAAATACTTTGTTTCCTTACCTTTCAACCCCCTAGAAAAACCAAAAGCTCAAAAAGCCTCTGCTGCCATTATGTCCCCCTTAGAAAGAGAATTCTGTGCAAATGAAATCAAAGAACTTTTGGACAAAGGCCTTATAGAACCTTCTAAGAGCCCTTGGGCATTTTGAGCATTTCTTGTCAATAAACACTCTAAGATAAAAAAGAGGAAAACCCAGACTGGTTTTGAATTTTAAACCCTTGAACAAGATCCTTGAACCAGTCTGTTACCCTCTGCCTGATAAATCTAGTTTGTTGCAAAGAATAGCAAGATGCACGACTTTTAGCAAGTTTAACCTGAATTCTAGTTTTTACCAGATTGGATTTGAAGCAAAAGACATGTACAAAACTACCTTTGTTGTTTCTCATGGGCAGTATTAGTGGAAGGTCCTTCCATTTGGCATTAACAATGCACCATCAGAATTCTAGAAAATAATGGAATATATCTTCAGAGAAAAGAAATGGGAATTAGTGTACATAGATGATATTCTTATTTGTTCCAACAATTTGTAGGAACATTTGAAACATCTTCAATAATTTTATTCTTTGGTTTTCAAACATGGATTGGTTTTGTCAAAATCCAAAATGGAAATTGGCAAAACGGACATTGAATTTTTAGGATATAAAATAAGTAAAGGACAGGTCATCCTTCAATAAAATGTCCTGAAGGTTTTTGCTAACTTTCCTGATCAGATCATAGAAAAGGTCCAAGTGCAGATATTCTTGGGAAGCCTAAATTATATTAGGCCATTCTATAGAAGACAGGAAGATGACATTGATCTACTGCAACAGTGAAGAAAGAAAAATCCTGCAAGATGGAATAAATATATGATGGATGCAGTAAAGAAAATGAAAGAAAAAAGTAAAACAGCTTCCTCCACTCTCACTACCACATGACTCGGGTTAAATGGTGATTGAAAACGATGCCTCCAATAAATATTGGGAAGGTATTCTCATAGAAAAACATGGTGATCAAGAATAAATCTACGACTATGCTTTAGGAGCATTAAAAAATGCAGAAATCAACTATCCATCAAGTCACAAGGAAATCCTCGCAGTAAAAAATACTGTAAACCATTTCAAGCTTTATCTAAAAACAGGGAGAAATAATAATTTGTGGAGATCCTTGTACACTAGTGCAACAACAATGGTCCGGATGTACAAAAGTTTTACTTGATAAATTCTAACCAAGAAAAGATTGGGTTCAATGACGTGCAAATTTCATCCTATGCCTTAAAGAAGACATGATCATAGCACACCACAATAATATGTGGTTTAAATTTAAACTGCGACATCTTGGAGGAGCTTACTCTCCTCTTGAACCCCCTATTTGCACTCTTATTTAGGTCACAGATTCTGGCTGACGTAAATAAAGATGCAAGATGTTCATAATATTCATTTTCATCAGGACCATAGAATTATTTACCAAGGGAAATAAGAATTTGTTTGTCCGCATCTTCTACATTCAACATTTCTTGTCTAAATTTTTGGGGAATTCAGTGCCACCATTATGAGGCTAGCCCTAAAAATCTAAAAACCAGCTGGAGTGCTAGTTGTTAGCCTATTGTATTGTCCTGTGTTCTTTTTTACAAGACCCAATTTGATAGAATCTGGATGGCAGATCTAATTTGGGCATGTAATTGACATTATATGTTAAACACAGGTTGTTCAGACATTTGGGAGATTAAATTATTCATCCCATTTATCCCAAAAATAAGGGAATGAGGTACTGAAGAAGGAGAAGTGTCAGGAAGATATGACATTTTAGTATCAGAGGAGGGGGAGGACTTGTTATCTGAGGATTAGTATGACTTTAGTCGTATGGATTTGAGAATCCAATATTTTCTCTTTTTGGGATTTTGAATGCCGATAAATATTTATCTGGGAGGGCATTTCACATTTGTTTGAACTAGAAGACCATATTTCTTAACTCATGAAGCTCTTCTATTTCTTGACCAAAAAGGAATTCTGGTCTTTGGTCATCTTCTTGGATACTCATCATTCCAAAAGAGTATCTTCTTTCATGTTTGAATTTATGACCTTTAGCTGCAAGCTCTAATGCAGTTTGGCTTACAGGGCTCTTTTTAGTATTTACATTTTGTGTTCTGGACATCATTTTTCCTACAAAATCTAGCCTTTTTTCTAATTTTTCACTTGCTAAGATAATATCATATTTTACTTCTTCTTGTCCTGTAAGTAAGTGATCAATTTTAGCTTCAAGCAAGGAAATTTGCTCTTTTTCTATCTGAGCTTTTTGTCTGAGAATTAAAATATAAGAGGCTATGTCATCGATGTTTTGGCCAGTTAGTTGTTGCTGATAATTTATGTAATTATAAAAATTTATTTCATCAGAGACACTTTCATGTGGATTTGATGATCTGAGTGGCATGAACTCTCTTTTATAAAGACCATCATGAGAAAACTGTTGAAATGGAGTATCAGGAATATTTCTTTCTAGATGGAACGAGGTATCACCCTGTGGGATTGTGGAGGTAAAACCAGGGCTGATTCTAGGGAGAGACATCATGTACAAGCTTACTGCTTTGTCCATTACCCTTTGTCTGAAGTATTCCTCTCTCATCAGTTGCGTTCACGTTTGATCTTGGCATCTCTTTGGTATCAAAGCCAGCGTGACATTTGTATCATCTACTTTTATTTGTAAGTTTTAGAAGCTCTTATAATCAAATTCCAAGATGGTATTGAAGAAATATTTCTATGTCTAAATCAATCTAGGAACAAATTTCATTTATTTATATAAAATTATCCATGTGGAATAGTTTTGATATACGAGTACGTTTCAAATTTTTGTGGTTATAGTCTTAGTTCCAGATTCTATAAATACACTAGTGTTGTCTCTTGGGAGACCTGCAGGATATCCTTAAGCCCCAAACTATTCCTTTACTTCCTGATTCTGGTAAGTGTTCCATGGATCTTTCAATGGACTCTGTAGGGCTTACATCCATGAACTACCAATCTACAGATCAAACTACTATTTCTTTGACTGAAAGAAAATATTCCTTTCAGACTTCTAGAGCTTCATCATCCATAATAACCATCAATGATACAATACCTTCCTCTGAATAGAAAATGCCCGAGATATTACCTTCTGAGGTTTATAAAATGAAATCATGGTAGTATAAATCTTGAACATAAATTAAAATTAGTTCTTTGGACATCACCTTCACTGACCAGGAAGAGCCCATTCACATTAATTTAATTGACAAAGACCAAATTGACTAGGCAAAAACAAAATTTTACAAATATATGCATCTAGGCGCTATCAAATTAGGACTTGGTCCGTTAGTACGACCCTATATGAATGTTTCTTCCTTGTTTTGTGTTTTGGATACCCACCACTTAGATTTTGTTGATGATTTAATTGGAGGTTTTGAAGGGCCCTTGCACAATGGCTTGTTTTTTGGTACTATCTTTCCTAAGTATTCTATCAGCCTTGATGACCCCTACATCTATGATTTACTCAAGGCCTATATTCGTCCCTTAGGATTTAAAATGGACACTGGCTCTAAAATCATCCAGCTTAAATTGTTGGTTGTAATACGCTTTGGAAATGATTCCCTTCCACCTCTTACCCCTAAAGTCCATCAAATCTCACGCCTACTAAGTATGGTAGAAACTGATAAGTCAAAAAATTCTACACCTATTACATTTGACTGGATTGGCATCAGTTACCCAAAGAAATGGGAGGTAATATATGGAGAGTTGAAAGACTTTGAAAAAACTAAAAACCAACAACTCTCTATTCCTAAATCCCTTGTCTTTGACAGATTTTCAAACTCTTTTAAATTTCCTGAAGGGTTTCCTTCTCCCCAATTTTCTCCACCTCTTCTAAGATCTTCCTCTATAAATAATACTTCTGAAAAATCAGCCTTGTTTGAAGCCTGTTCTTATTCCTGCCTTTCCTTTTCAAGTGTTCATAACAATGAGCAAAAAGGTCAGCATGTAGACTACCCTGCCTGCAGAAAAGCACTTGAGAGACTAAAAATTAGAAACAAGGGAGTAGGGTTGTACATGATGTCTCTCCCTAGAAGTAGCCCTAGTTTTACCTCCACAAGACCACAGGGTGATACCTCATTCCATCCAGGAAGAAATCTTCCTCATACTCCATTTTGACAGTTTGCTCATGATGGTCTTTCTAAAAGAGACTTCATGCCACATAGATAATCAAATCCACATGAAAGTGTCTCTGATTAAATAAAGTTGCTTAATTACAGCAATTATCAACAACAACTGACTAGCCAAAACATCGATGACATAGCCTCTGATATTTTAATTCTCAGACAAAAATATTAGATAGAAAAAGAGCAAATTTCCTTTCTCGAAGCTAAAATTAATAACTTGCTTGCAGGACAAGAAGAAGTAAAAGATGCTATTATCTTAGCTAGCGAAAAATTAGAAAAAAGGATAGATGTCCTAGGAAAAATGATGGCTAGAACAGAAAATGTAAATAGTAAAAAGAGCCCTGTAAGACAAAATGCATTAGATCTTGCAGCTAAAGGCCATAAAGTCAAACATGAAAGAAGATACTCTTTTTGAATGATGAGTATCCAAGAAGATCACCAAAGACCAGAATTCCTTTTTGGTCAATAAATAGAAGAGTTTCATTGTTATAATAATCAACCCATATTTAGCTACCTTAGACATTAATTTAATTATTTTTGTCTTATTTGCCTAGTTCATGTGTCCCACCTTATGCAAGTTGTCATTTACCTATCCATAGTGGTCAAACTTGACTATTTTGACTCATGTAGTGCTTGGGAAACCTCAAGGAATCAATTCTACTTTATTCCTAGCCTCCTAGGAACCCTTCTGCTTTTTCTAATTTATTTCCTGCTTTTTTAGTGCTTTAAGGCAATTGGGAAAGTTTGACTAGGTGAGGTTAACTAGTTTTTTGTCCTCCACATCCTCCACTCTTTTCTCCTATGAAAAACATGTATGAGTTTTCATTCCATCACTCTTTAGCTTTCCTAAGTGATTTTTCCAATTCGTGAGCTCGATGACTTATTTGGAAACTACTTTATGCACCTATGGGGGATTTGCTTAATTTTAGTAAGCCTTCTTTTGACTAGATTCGAATTGCCTCCTCATGCATTCGAATCTACTATGTAATTATTTAATGTAGAAACCTATTATGTTATAGGGTTGGGTATTGTACACTTATTCAATACAATTTAGTGTTCAGCTCCATATTCAGTCTCTTTTGTGAGTGATTTTGCAAGTTCAATTGATAATTGTTGTGAGTAAAATTGTTTTATCACTAGGTTCAATTTCCACATGGTATCAGAGCCATTGTAGATCGATTTCTCTCCTTCAAATTTGTTTTGCAGGTTCGACATCAATTACCGGGATCCTTCTACTGACAGTCGGGACAATTTCTGAGCTATGGATCAATCTCAGAAGATCATCTTGACTCCCTTCAATTTATTTGAATGGAAAGCAGAGATGGAGATACTGTTGAGAGAGAAAGGCCTCTACAGGGTGACTATGGAAATAGAAGCAGAGCCCAATGTAGCTGCAGAGAAGATAAAATGGCACAACAAGAGGGATAAGGCCTATGGTCTCTTGTGTTTGAGTATTTCCAGAGACCTCCTTTTCCATCTTGATGGATTGACATCACCGAATGAAGTATGGGAGAAGATTACTGATATTTTTGGAAAGACAGATGAGATGAGGGGACATCAAATCGAAAATGAGCTGATTTCCCTAAGTCCCAGTAGCTTTGAATCTTTGCAACTCTATTTCTCCAAGTTCAAAGCACTTGTTTTGCAGCTAAAACAACGTGGGATTGAAAAGAAGGATGATCAGCTGGTATTGGCCATACTCTCAAAGCTTGGCCCTGACTATTCAATGTTTGTTTCAACCTTCTATGCCACAAAGTTGACAGCTCGAACCTCGAAGATGCCTAGCCTTGCAGATTTCATGGAATCTCTCACACAAGAACAAGACAAGCTGGTGATCATGGGAACCATCAAACCATCCAAAGACCAAGCTCTGGTTGTTGGAGATTCGAGGGTGGATTCAAAAAGCAAAAAGAAAGATAAAAATCCACCTGAGAAAAAGAGAGACAAGAACAAGTCTCCGAAGGAGCCACAAGGTTCCAAGAAGAATAACCAGAAGAAGAAAAACAAAGGAGAAATGAGCAAGTGCGCATACTGCAATAAGGGAAATCACACTGAAAGCTCTTGTATGAAGAAGAAAATAGACATGCTGACCCAACTCCTAGAGAAGAATGGTATCTCCCTTCCAGACAGCTCAAAGAAGAGAGAAGGAGGATCAAGTTCAGATGATAGAGAGAGAGTTCATGCATTGGTTGCTGGGACATCAAGCTCACCTAGTTTCATCATTGATTCTGGAGCTTCAAGACACATGGTTTTGACCAAGGAGGCATTCTCCTCACTTGACATGTCGAAGGGACCACCTATAGTACCGGGATATGACTCTCTCACTGAAAGTTTGGGCAAAGGGAGGATTGATATTGATCATGGTCAGTTCAGCAATGTGTTGTATATGCCTGGTATTGCCTCCAACCTCTTATTAGTGTACCAGATGAATCACACTGGGTCTCCAAAGAAGGTCATATTCTCCCCTAATGAAGTTGAGATCATAGAGATCTCAAGTGGTAAAGTCATTGCAAAAGGAGTTTCAAATCATGCTCAGAAGGTATACATGTTCTCACACTTCCTACCCTACTCAAACCCCTCTGCTCTTCTGATTCATGCTAATGAAGCAAGCAAGATTTGGCATGAAATATTTGGCCACCTAAATTACAAGTATCTTTCTTATCTTAGTGAAAAAGAGATGGTCATAGGTTTACCAAAGATAAAAAATTTCAAAGGATTCTGCCAAGGTTGTATCTTAGGAAAACACCCAGAGCATAAATTTGAGAGAGCTAGTCATGAGAGAACCTCTGCACCCCTCGAGTTGATCCACAGTGATGTTGCTGGCCCATTCCCTCATATGTCCATGAGTCAAGACAAATATGCATTGACTTTCATAGATGACTTTTCTAGGTATTGCTGGGTTTACTTCCTGAAACACAAGTCTGAAGTTTTTGGCCTATTCAAAGTCTTTAAGGCTTTGATTGAGAACCAGTATGGGAGGAAAATCAAAGTCCTCAGATCTAACAATGGTGGTGAGTATGTCAAGTCTGATTTTATTCAATATTGTGCAAATGAAAGTATTCAGATGCAGCATTATATCCCTTACACACCACAACAAAATGGTGTTGCTGAGAGGAAGAACAGATCACTGAAGGAGATGGAAACATGCATGATGGAGGCAAAAACTTTGCCACCAAAGTACTGGGCCGAAGATATCAAATATGCAGCCTATATCTAGAATAGGGTGCCTCATAAACATCTTGATGGTATGACTCCTTTCAAAGCATGGAGTGGGCACAAGCCAGATGTGACCCATTTCAGGATTTTTGGCTCAAGGGCTTGGGCTAGAATTCCAACAGAAAAGAGAAAGGCTTTGCAGCCCCAAAGCCAAGAGTGCCTATTTGTTGGGTACTCTAAAGATTCAAAAGGGTACAAACTGATAAATTTGAGCACAAACAAAGCCTTCATTGAAAGGTGTGTTCAGTTTCAAGAAGAACCCCTAGCAGCAGTGGAAGTTGGAGAAGCCTCTTCACCACCAGAGCCTTTGAAAGTAAGTGAAGAGATTGTTGAACATGCTGTTTCTGATATGTATGATAGTGATGAGTTTATTTTAGATCCTAACATCCATACAAGGCCAAAATGGGTATCCAAGACTCTTCATGCAGCAGGAGAGCTAGCAGGGAATCCCAATGACCCCAGGAGGACTAGATCTCAATTTGAGGTTGGTATGTGCATGAAGGATCCTATGTTTGCTGAGAAATGCTATATGATGGTGGAATCAGATCCTCAAACATATGAATATGTAGCAGGAGATCCAATATGGCAAGCATCCATGAAGGAAGAGTTCATCTCACTCCAGAAGAGAAACACTTGGGAGCTAGTGGATCTTCCCCCAGGGAGGAAGCTAGTTCAGTGTAAGTGGGTCTACAAGACCAAATTTGCTGCTGATGGTTCACCTATGAAGTACAAGGCCAGATTGGTAGCCAAGGGCTAATCACAGGTTCATGGCATAGATTACAATGAGACCTTTGCACCAGTGGCAAAGATGGACTCCATCAAGCTAGCCTTAGCCATTGCAGCTTCAAAGCAATGGGAGGTACATCCCATGGATGTAAAATGTGCCTTCCTGAATGGAGATCTCACTAAAGAGATATATATGCAGAAGCCTTAAGGATTTTCTACTAACCCTTCTCTTGTGTGCAGGTTGAGAAAGTCATTGTATGGGCTAAAGCAAGCCCCCAGGGCTTGGTATGCCAAGATTGATAGCTTCTTGATATCACTGAATTTTGTTCAGTGAAAATCAGATCCAAATGTCTATTTGAAGTTAATTAATGGTTCATTAATGATCATTGTGTTATATGTTGATGATCTCCTCATTACAGGAAGCTCAAACGATGAGATTGCTTCCTTGAAGGGTGCAATGAACCAAGCCTTCTCCATGAAAGATTTGGGGCTCTTAAGCCAATTCTTGGGGCTTGAGATTGCTCAAACCAAAGATGGAATCAAGGTGCACCAGTCCTAGTATGCCTTGGATTTACTGAAAAAATTCAAAATGAAGGACTGCAAACCAAGCAAGACTCCTTTCCTTTCAGGAGTGAAGCTGGAAGAAGCTAATTCTTCACCTATGGTAAACAATACATTGTATAGGCAATTGATTGGATGTTCGTTATATCGTACACATACTAGACCCGATATTTCTTATGCAGTAAGTGTGGCTTATATATAAATGGATGAGCCTCATGATATCCATTGGAAAGCAGCCAAAAGGATCCTTAACTTTGTTCAGGGAACAAGGACACATGGGATCTTCTATAAAGCAAAATTGGATCTTGATTTGATTGGATTTACTGACAGCGATTGGGAAGGTGATAGCATAGACATAAATTCCACATCGGTATATGTGTTCATGCTTGTAGAAGGGCTAATTAGCTGGTCAAGCAAGAAATAGAGTGCCATTGCACTCTCATCTAAAGAAGCAGAGTACAAAGGAGTTGTAAATGCAGCAACTCAATGTTTATGGTTGCAGGGGTTACTTGGAGAGTGTGGCTTCGAATTAGAGTACTCAAATACCATCTACTATGATAACTAGAGTACCATTTGAATCTGCAATGATCTAGTTCAGAAGCAGAGAACCAAACACATTGAGATCCATATGCACTACATCAGAGAGCTTGTGCATGATGGCACCATTCACCTACTCTTCTGTTCATCTTCAGAACAAGTAGCTGATATCTTCACCAAAGCATTTTGTGAGAAGACCTTAAGCAATCTCAAATCACTGTTGAGGATTGTTGATCATGCTGTGAAGCATGAGTGAAGACAAGATTTCCAAATTTTGTTTTACAGTCCATGTTTAAGGGAGGATTTTCCCATGTGGTTTTTGCTCTTTCCTTGTTTAAATGGACATGCAATATGTAAAGGGTGACTAAGCCTTGTTGCTAGGCCCTATAATTTTCTGATATATTACTCATAATTCAGGCTTGAGGGGGGGTGTTATAATAATCAACCCATAGTTAGCTACCCTAGACATTAATTTAATTGTTTTTGTCTTATTTGCCTAGTTCATGTGTCCCACCTTATGCAAGTTGTCATTTACCTATCCATAGTGGTCAAAATTGCCTATTTTGACTCATGTAGCACATGGGAAACCTCAAGGAATCAATTCTACTTTATTCCTGGCCTCCTAGGTGCCCTTCTACTTTTTCTGCTTTTTTAGTGCTTTAAGGCAATTGGGAAAGTTTGACTAGGTGAGTTTAACTAGTTTTTTGTCCTCCACATCCTCCACTCTTTTCTCCTATGAAAAGCATGTATGAGTTGTCATTCCATCACTCTTTATCTTGCCTAAGTACTTTTGCCAATTCCTGAGCTCCATGACTGATTTGGAAACTACTTTATGCACCTATGGGGGATTTGCTTAATTTTAGTAAGCCCGCTTTTGACTAGATTCAAACTGCCTCCTCATGCATTCGAATCTCCTATGTAATTATTTAATGCAGCAAACTATTATGTTACAGGGTTGGCTATTGTACACTTATTCAATACAGTTTAGTGTTCAGCTCCATATTCAGTCTCTTTTGTGAGTGATTTTGCAAGTTCAATTGATAATTGTTGTGAGTAAAATTGTTCTATCACTGGGTTCAATTTACACATTCATGAGTTAAGAAATATGGTCTCCCAGTTCAAACAAATGCCAAATCCCCTCCCAGATAAATATTTATTGACATTCAGAATCCCAAAAAGAGAAAATATTGGATCCTCAAATCAATATGACCAAAGTCATACTAATCCTCAGATAACAGGTCCTCCCCCTCCTTTTGATACTAAAATGTCATATCTTCATGACACTTCTCCTTCATGAGTACCTCATTCCCTTAGTTTTGGGATAAATGGTATGAATATTTTAATCTCCCAAATGCCTGATCAACCTATGTTGAACATACAATGTCAATCCCACACCCAAATTAGATATTCCATCTAGCTTCTATCAAATTGGGTCTTGTACAAAAGAACACGGGACAATACAATAACTGGCCAACAAATAGCACTCCATCTAGTTGCCAGATTTTCAAGGCTAGCCTCAAAATGGTGGCGCTGGATTCCCCAAGAATCCAGAGAAGAAATGCTGAAGCAGAAGATGTAGACCAACAAATTATTACTACCCTTGGTAAAGAAATCTATGGTCTCAATGAAAATGAAGATTATGAACATCTTGCATCTTTATTTATGTCAGCCAGAATCTGTGACCTAAATAAGAGTGAAGAATATTTTTGCTATATGCAAAAATTGTTGATTTCTTCTGGCAATGATAATAAGCCCACATAATTGAAACATTAATTGAGAATATTTCCTGGCCATGTTCTTGATGCTGTTGAACAATAGCTTAAAGATAAAAACATCCCTCTGTTAGTTCTTTCCCTTGCCCAATTGCATGGATTCATCATGGAAACTTGGAAAGAACATTGTCTAGAGAAAAGAGTGGCTAAATATTTCAAGCGACACTCTTCAATGTTTTCCTTGGTTTTTTGTAAAGATGTTGCAAAAATTCCAGATTGGTGGTGTGGCGCCCACAAACGAGGACACTTCGGGTGTGAATCATGTATTTGTAAGAATAAACAACAACCCAAATATACTAGTGCACCTAGATTTCATCCAAACAAAGGCTATAAGCATAAAAAAGGAAAAAGATTTCAAAAGAAAGCCTAGTTTAAGAAAAGATCTGAACCTGCAGATAAAGAAAAATGTTTCATCTTCTTACTAGAAGAAGGAGATTCCTCTGATTTCAACCCTACCTTAGATAAATTTGCTCCAAACTCATCTGACTCCTCTTCTTCTAATTCTAATGAAGAAGCAAATTTAGGAGGTTGCTTTGGTCCTCCTGATTTCAGTTTTTATATGTTCTCTTTCAACCCTTCTAAGGTCTCCCAAGAATTTAGGATTGTTGAAATTGACAAAGAATTTTCTGAGACCCCAGTCTATAAATATATGAAAAGGCAAGATCTGAAAGCTAAAAGAAGAAAGCTTTTAACCTGAAGAAAAGTGAAAGAAAAAGTTTCAGAAGAAAAAGAGAAATCTGTCTCTCCAGAAATTAGCAAGAATCCAACATTCTACCGGGCTGCTGAATTATACAAAGGCTATCCTGATCATCATGAGGATAGACACAAGTTTAGAAAAGATAAATAAAACCTGCTAAGACTACAGATCAAAGATAAGCAGTATTCCCTAAAGAAGCTGGTAAAATAAATAGAGGAATTGAAAAGAATGCTTCAAATAACAACAAGAGAAAGAGACCAGTCCTCTGATGAATAAATGTGCAGAGCCTATGTCAAAGAATTACAGTCACCAAAAGCTGCTGAAAGTCCAAAACATTCTCAGCACATTAGTGATTCAGGAACAAAAGATTGTCATAATGATGAACCATCACTAAGATCTCTAGGACTATTCACTGGTCCAAAATATTTCATTAAAGTAAAGTTTTGTCCATTTGAATTCAAATCTTATGAGGTTGATTGTTTAATAGATTTAAGGTGCCAAATGAATTCGGCAAAAGGAAATTCTATACCATCTTTTTACTGGGAAAAAATAAATGAACATGGTATAGCCATTGAAGGAACTCCTGTACAGCTCAAAGGATGAGTTCCAGATTTTCCAATAAGCATCAATGGAATAAAAGAAGTTATGCATCTCAATAGACTAGATGACCTAAAAGAAGATTGCAGCATAGGATCACCCTTCTTGCATAAAGTCAGCCCCATTACAATTGATGAGCCCAATATGAATTTTTCTTGTACAATAAATGGCAGAAGAGCTTCCACCCCTCTATACTATTTTGCTTCTTACAAATGTAAGAATCTTTTTCCCCAATCCAACCCCACTCTCAGTCTTGTAGAACTATTCAAAATGGAAAGATGCATCGCCTATGTAGAAATGCACAAAGAATCTGCCCTCTCTGAAATTTCCTCTAAACTAGAGAAGGATTGTACCTGAGAGTCACCTAATGCATTTTTGACCAGGGAAAAATACTTTGTTTCCTTACCTTTTAACCCCCCAGGAAAACCAAAATCTGAAAAAGCCTCTACTTCCCTTATGTCTCCCTTAGAAACATAATTCTGTGCAAATGAAATCAAAGAACTCTTGGACAAAGGCCTTATAGAACCTTCTAATAGCCCTTGGGCATGTCAACCATTTGTTTTCAATAAACACTTTGAGATAAAAAGAGGAAAACCTAGATTGGTTGTGAATTTTAAACCCTTGAACAAGATCCTTGAACCAGTCCGTTACCCTCCACTTGATAAATCTAGTTTGTTGCAAAGAATAGAAGGATGTACCATTTTTAGCAAGTTTGACTTGAAATATGGTTTTTACCAGATTGGAATTGAAGGAAAAGACAGATACAAAACTGCCTTTTTTGTTCCTCATGGGCAGTATCAGTGAAAGGTCCTTCCATTTGGTATTAACAATGCACCATCAGAATTCCAGAAAAGAATGGAAGATATCTTCAGAGAAAAGAAATGGGCATTAGTGTACATAGATGATATTCTTATTTGTTCCAACAATTTGCAGGAACATTTGAAACATATTCAAGAATTTTATTCTTTTGTTTTCAAACATGGATTGGCTTTGTCAAAATCCAAAATGGAAATTGGCAAAAAGGACATTGAATTTTTAGGATAAAAAATAAGTAAAGGACAGGTGATCCTTCAAGAACATGTCCTAAAGTTTTTTGCTAACTTTCCTAATTAGATATTAGAAAAGGTCCAATTGCAGAGATTCTTGGGAAGCCTAAATTATACTAGGCCATTATACAGAGGACAGGTAGATCACATTCATCTGCTGCAGCAATGACTAAAGAAAAATCCACCAAGATGGAATAAAGATATGACGGACACAGTAAATAAAATCAAAGAAAAAGTAAAACATCTTCCTCCACTATCACTACCACAATTCTCGGGTCAAATGGTGATTGAAAACGATGCCTCCAATAAAGCTTGGGGAGGTATTCTCATAGAAAAACATGGTGATCAAGAACAAATCTGTGGCTATGCTTCAGGAGAATTCAAAAATGCAGAAATCAATTATCCATTAAGTCACAAGGAAATCCTCATAGTCAAAAAGATCGTAAACCATTTCAACCTTTATCTAAAACCTGTCAAGTTATTTATTAGAACATATCTGAAAATAATACCTGGTATATTCAAGAATGAAAATCTTATGGCAGAATATAGTTCTAGGATTCTAAAATGGTTTCTTTGGTTGCAAAACTTTGATTTTGAAATTGTATATAAACCAGGATATTTGAATTGTCTTCTTGATATGCTAACTAGAGAAGAATCACAAGAGAAACCTAGCCTCAACATGTTTGTCTATGGAGCATCTAGCTCGTCAAACAAAAAATCTAAGCTTCAAATCTTCAATGATCCCTTGTCATAAGAAGAAAGAGAAGATTTTTTGAATTGTGCCAGCAAAAAGGAACCAGATAAGTATCTTTCCCTCTCCTTGATCCAACAAGTAAATTCCTCTCCTCTAAAAATACAAATATTGGAGAGATGGGAAAAACAAGCCTTTAAGGGATTAGAAAATGCCATGTACCAGCTTCAGCAACTTAATCACGTTTGGGTTGATATAGTTTATACAGATAGATGAGAATTGTATTATGTGGATATCAGTCTAGGATTTTTAACATGGAATAGTTATAACCTCATATAATAGTTTTGCAGAGAACAGGGATAAATAATAATTTGTGGAGATCCTTCTACACTAGTGCAACAAAAATGGTCCGGATGGATAGAATTTTTCCTTGATATATTCTCTCCAAGAAAATATTGGGTTCAACGACGTGCAAATTTCATCCTACACCTTCAACGACGTACAATTTCATCATAGCACACCACAATCATATGTGCTTTAAATTTTACCTGCGACATCTTGGAGGAGCTTAATATCCTCTTGAACCCCCTATTTTCAATTAGCAGAAATTCAGAAGAATGGACAAAAGTGGTTGCCTCTAGATCATAAAATTCATACAAGAAGAATTCATTTAAACCTTAAATTTGAATCCAATTTTCAAGGAGAATTCTGCTATATTCCTAATGAAGTCATGATCGGATCCGATGTGGAACAGTGTTTCTCAAATTTATTATTTTGGATACCGAATTTGGTTTAGATAATGACTCTAACTATGATAGATTCGATGGTTGTACATGTTGGGAAATCCCATGTATTTGTAATCATGAAAATGAATAATGGAAAGTGTCATGGGCCGCTAACAGTAGCTCCACTTTACAAAAAGTCCAGTCTAGTTGCCAGTCCATATATTCTTTCACATGGCTTGGGTGAATTACCCAGCAAAAGGTGTGATTTGATCCACTACCATGAGATCCGAATCAAGTATTTTTATCGATAGGTGTAAGTTTCGGGTCACCGATTTATTGGCTAAATATGTATAAATAAGGTTCTCCTCCCCTCATTTGGTCACCAATTTTTTTTTAGTCTAGTAAGCTTTCTACATTTTCTCTATGTGTCGAGCACTGTGTATGCTCTTCCTCTGTGCCTCGAGTGATTAGCAGGGATCAAAAGCAATGATCTCACTTGTAATGAGTCTGTAAAACCAGTAGCATATTCTCTCCCTCTGCACTTAGTGTGATCAGCTGCGATCAGAAACTCTGGTTAGTGTAAGTTTGCACTTGTGATGGTCTTTTCCCTCTGAGGACGAACAAGTTTTTGAGTCTGTATTAAGAAGCTGCATTTTCTAAAGTATTCCTCTCTCATCAGTTGCGTTCACGTTCGATGAAAATTCTGAAGTCAATGTGAAACTTTCAAATAATAACAATGTTTTACATGAAGATGAATAACAATCTTTTAAAGGATAAAGGATAAGGCAAGTGTGTATGAAGGTAAATTAAATAAAATGAAAGTTTAATAAAGCGTGTATTAAGGTAAATTAAATAAAAGGAAAGGTTAATATTGGAATGAATATTTCATCCGTATCAACTTTAAAGATAATGTTTATAAATATAAATTTATTAATTTATTTTATTCAAAACTCACATATATCTCAAAAGTCTATCTTATAACAGGACCTCAAAAACTTTCCTTTTATATGAAAGACCAATAAAGTTAGAAGATTCTCATCAAAAGTTAACATTATAATTAACTATTTTGAAATTTAATGCATAAAAGCTTATTTGATGGTATTGTAAATAAATAGTTAATTTTATGAAGAGAAATATATTGTCTTCCTTCATGATTAATTTAGGTTATAAAAACTTTTTTAAGTAGAAGTTTTTAACATTAAATGTATTTTTGGAAAAATCATAAAGGGTTTTATTGTCGTTTTGAAAAATAAGACTATTTAACCATAAAAGATTGATGAATTCATGTTAAAAATTGCTTGATAATGAACTTGAGTTTTACAATTGAATTATTCTTTGCACCAAAATTATGAACCATAAAATGATTTTAATTAATATTTAAGGTGTATAAAATTTGACATATTATTCAAATTCAAAATCGATAATTTTATTTCATTCTCTGATATGTAATTTTTGAGGACGTGAATGAAAATTTTAAAAGTAAGCATCCAATTAGAATATATTGATTCATACAAATTCACATTTAACCTCTTCAATATTGACATTTGGCACGATTGCCGAAAGCTTATATTAATCAAAGCAAAGAAAACCAAGTCATGAAATCAGCGCAAACAGGTTCAAATAAAGGCATGAAATTTTTAAAATACAATCAAGAAGTGAGAAGATCCAAACAAAAAGCATAATTCAAACCACTGAATAATTATCTCATGAAATCCAAACCAAAGAGAAAGAAACACAAAAGTAAAGTTTCAAAGAAAGGAATCTATGTAATCGACTACCAAATAAAGTAAACCATAGCTAAATATTTACAAAATTCACATGTGGGCCCCTTAATTTTGTGTAAAATCAAGGGGAGTTGTTGGGGTGTCAACAGAGACACAATATGGATTTCTGATTTAGTCCTTGTTTGAAAAAATAATGGAGAAATAAGGTTGTGTGTAGAATTCCGAAATATGAATAAAGCATCTCAGAAAGACAACTATCATGTTCCTTCAATGGAACAAATATTGCGAAAATTTGCAGGTGTTGAAATGTTCTCTTTGTTAGACAGTTTATGTGGATATAATCAGGTATTAGTTACCCCTTCTGAGAAACTTAAAATTTCTTTACAATGTCTTGAGAAACCTTTCCTTACAGACAAATTCTTTTTGGATTGATTCATGCGGTTGCCACTTTCTAGAGAGATATGGATATAGATTTCAGAAGATTGATGCATAATTCCGTAGAAGTATATATTAACCACATAACTATTTATTCTAAAAAGAGGAATGGCTATTTGTTTTCTCTTAAATAGGTGTTTGAAGGGTGCAAGAAGTATGGTATCTCTTTGAACCAAAAGAAGTCCATTTTTTATATGACAGAAGGTGAAATTTTGTTGTTCATTGTTTCAAAGCACGGTATCATTATTGATCCTGAAAGAACAGATGCTATTGCTAAAATTGGACTACCAGGTTCCAAGACAACCATGCTGTCCTTCTTGGGAAAAGATCAACTTCATTAGAAGGTTTGTACCTAACAATGCTCAAAATGTTGTTAGGAATTATGATCCAAAATGTAATAATTAGAAGTTTAGTTTAATAAATGTAAAATGGCATCTACACACTCACGTGATTATGTGAGGTGTCCCTTAGTTAGTTTTGGTAACGGTAAATTAGTTGTTACTCTTTGGATATTTAAATCCATCGAGTTTTCCATGTGAGGTAATCTTTCGGGATTTAGCCCTCACATCTCTGTGATGTAATTATTTTCCTTCTTCATTAATAAAATTATGTGTCTGAGGACACTTTGTCAAAGTGGTATCAGAGCACGAGGTTGAAGCTTGGTCTGGTTGGAACCTGGTTGGAAGGTGCTAAAGGTTGTTTGAAGAAGGTGACTTTCAAGGTTTTGGAATAGAGAAATTTTAACCGTAAGTTAATGCTTCCTATTCTTTTGGGCTGAAAAAAAAAAAAAGAAAGAAAAAGAATGCTAATGCTTCCTAT
The DNA here is from genome assembly GCA_001517045.1 of Pseudotsuga menziesii. Lineage (NCBI taxonomy): Eukaryota > Viridiplantae > Streptophyta > Pinopsida > Pinales > Pinaceae > Pseudotsuga > Pseudotsuga menziesii. The sequence continues at coordinate 272 of LPNX010525583.1, read as the reverse complement.
TTTTTTGGGCTGAAAAAAATAAAAAATAAAAAGAAAAAGAATGACGAAAAGATTAATGATTCCTATTCTTTTGGGCTAAAAAGAATCTCTGCAGAAAATATTTTTTTATAGACTCAGTTTTTTACTTGGAGAGAGTAAAATGTTATTATTTTTTTAAGGAAAGGTTATTTAAAAATTTTGTGGAAGAGAATTTTTACAAAAAGGAAGAGACGTATAAGTTCTTATTTAAAATAAAAAAAATCATTCTTATTGTGCTCACTCACTGAGAGAGA
>LPNX010525582.1:550540-563330 GCA_001517045.1 Pseudotsuga menziesii | reverse complement strand
AGATTGTTTATTTCTATTGCATATTGGAGAAGATTGATTTCTGGAGTCTAGCTGTCTGTTGTGGTACCCCAAGCCATAGGAATTTCTCTCCGTAACACTTTTTGTTCTAGAATGCAGCGAGAACAAGTATATGCATCATGGAATTTTTCGTTACAATAACAGGGTAACATTCTTTGCAAATTGAGCAGACATGCATATCACGTAGTTGGTCCATTTTTTTACGAAATCGTTGATGGGAATCATCGAGGCGGGTGCTCGATGGATTTAGCATAGATGGTTGACGTGAAGGTCTATTGGAAGGTTCGGGAAGAGAAACTGGACAAGACATATCCATCGGTAGCCGTACAGCTCTGTAAATAAGACATTGTCTCTTATTGTTTTTATCTTTGTTCTCTGCATATACAATTCTACTTCATGCATTGGCTTGTTCATTGTCATGGGTTGGCATAATGCATACAACAAAACCGTAAAATTGTTAAATAGTTAGAAGGTTTGATTGCTGGCAGCGACACATTTTCTATATGTATTAACTGCAAACATTATCGGTATAAAGCAGAAGACAAAAAGGAAATATTAATTGATTGCATGTAGGTAACTAAGAATGTATCTGGAAAATAATATTGATGGAATAAACATGTTTTATCAGATTGCACGTTGATAATTGTTAGAAAGAAGCAAAATAGAAGAACAAAATCTAGTATGAAAATAAAATAAAATAAAGTTGTTAATTCAATAAATAAACATAATAGAAAATTATAATGCTATGCAAAAGTAATCATACTGGTTGCATAAACAATTTAGGTAAAAAATGTTAAGTGATAGGTTCTAGAGTGAAAGTATCAAATTGCAATATAGAAGTTGGCGATAATGTATTTTCAAAGAATATGAGAATATATCAAGTGGAAAAAACGTATATATTTATATATCCCGTGAAGTTGTCTACGATGTATTCTCAACCATGACAATTACAACTTTTAGGTGTGTAATTTCAACAATTGATGTTGATTTAGTTGACAGAAGACACACGTATTTTCATGAGATGACCAAAACATTCATTATAGACAATAAAGAATCTGCCTATGTATCAAGTTGAACAAACTTATATATTTATGTATCCAGTGAAGTTGCTAATGATGTATTTTCAACCATCACAATTACAACTTTTAGGCGTGCATTTCCGGAGAACATCTCTGTTCTAATTGAAAGAGTAAGAAGTAATTGTTTGTTGCATATTCTCTGGACTATTTCAACAATTGATGTTGATTCAATTGAGAGAAGACACAGCTCTTTTGCTGAGATGCCCATGAGTTGGTTTACAGCACCATCAAAAGCGATCACACCATGAAGATATCCAGTTGCATATTCCAAGTCAACCTTTAGGATGTATCGGTAGTCACGTTCAGGAAACTCGCCATCACATTTACCACAATGCCAAATGTCTCCAACTTTGTCGACAATATTTTTCATGCATTGTATACCATCAAAAAAAAGAGGGAATGCAAGGAAATTAAAGTCATCCATGTTAAGATTTGTGATGGTTGCAACAAGAGAATACCAAACAGATTTTTTAGATGCTTGAATAGTTTGTAGCTCATTGATGGTAATGAATTTTCGACAAGCAGAATGAGAGGCACTGAATTTGCGGCTCAAAGACGGCGATGCTGAACAAAATCCATTGTCATTAAACCATTTCTGGAGAACTGATTTTTGTTCAATATTTGGGTTTATGAATATAGTAGAGTTGGATATAGTGCCAACATATTTTCCATTAAAATCTGTAACACGCCCACCCTTGATCACTACCGCTGGAGGAGTAGGTAAACCGCGAATGCTGGAAAGATCAACTCCTTGAATTTGGAAATGGTCTAACCAAAGTGTTATGTCAATACTATAACCTGACATGTCACGAAGTCCAATGGTTCGCCTAACAGTTTCAACACCATCCTGTTTTCGTATTGTGGATGTAGGTGAAACTGAAATGACAAGTCCAACAAGGTCAACCATGGAATTTACTGGTATAGTTTGAAATTCCTTAATAGTTTTAAAGTTGAAGCAACATGAAGGTATTAAGGGATAGTCATCTAAGCATGGTTGAATGGTTGAGGAGGAACCTAGAAAAATCTCATTATTGCTTTTCAAATGGTTGAAAATTGGGTTGGATGCTTTAACTGTGCCATTTGATACGATGTACACTATTCCTATTTCTATTTGGTCATACGAAGAGAGTGCCAATTCATTGAATGTAGATATATGTATTTCATCTTGTGAAGCATTAACAAGGTCAAATCCAAACACTTTCTAGACCCTCGTTGGTTTCCATATTCATGTATGTTTGTCTTGGCAGTAACTCGGCCTTGAATGTTCCAAACTTTGGTAGAAGAGGAGAGTGATGTGAATGGGATAGTCTATCTAGCGAACCTAGGGTTTTCATTTATTGAGCTAGTCTTGACTGGAACATAACAACTACTTGATGAAGGAGAAGGTAGAGGTAAGTGGTAAGGTGCAGGATCTCTAATAATTGTTGCATCCACTCTGACAACCTCGAGTGTAACCAATGCAATAGTCCTGTGAGATGAATTATGTTAGACATGAATGGGAGACAAAAACATTGGATGCATGAACAGTGTGAAACTGATTGAGAGAAAAAGAAACAGGAAATTATGTGTATGTTACATTACATACAATGTTGCATGAACATTGGGTAATTTTGATTATAGTTCCTCCTTTTAGCTATCCATTTTCTACAAGATCACTATATATAACTAGAAGAAGTAGCTCATGCTTGTCAACGCCATCCGAGGTAGAGATTCAGAAGCGAATAGATGATGTGTTGAGTGAGTTGAGTTGGTTTAATGCGGAAACCTGTACCAACGAACAAAGGTTGACAGCACCATGTAGCAATAGTGAAATAGAATCTTCAGTTACCATAGTCTCCATAACGTGATTTTTATTTTTTCCAATGAAATGAAACAGAATGAAAAAATAAAAATAAAATTGGAATGTAACATAATCATTTGACCAGAATAAAATGGATATATAAAAACAAAATTCTTCGCATTAACATATTTCATTATTCTGGTTGTTATTATTCATTAACATATTTCATTACTCTGGTTTGAATCTGTTTGAGCTATAAACATATCGAGCAGAAATCCTATGTGTTGAAATACAAACATGTCCATGTTCCTATTGCCAATTTTCGACATTTGGGAATCCAAAAATGTATATCCTATGTTTTCCAACAAGGAACATGCTATCTTCCGATTTCCGATTTTGCAACATATCAAGAAATCTTGTATTCAAATACAAACATGTTGATGTTCCTATTTCGGATTTCCGACATTTAGGAATCCGAAAATCTATCTCCTATGTTTTCCAATAAGGAACACCATATGTTCTGATATTCAATTCGTCGATTTCTGATTTTGCAACATATCCAGAAATCATGTCTTCAAATAGGAACAAGTCTATGTTTCTATTTCCGAACATAGAGGTATTAGTATTTATGCTATTCTGACACATGTTCCAATTTTTAATTCCTCAACTTAGGATTTGCGAATAAGGAATAGAAAATTTTTCGATTTTGCGACATTTCGAATTACAAAAATTCTATATCCTATGTTTTCCAATAAAGAACTTAAACGTATGTTACAATATGTACAATGTTGCATGAACATTGGGTAAATTTTATTATAGTTCCTTCTTTTAGTTGTCCATTTGGAATTCTGCAATTTACCATATGCGAATAAAGAACATGATATTTTTTCCAATTCGGAACACCATATGTATTCCCCAAGATTCGATTTGTAACATTTTGAATCTCGAAAGTTTTGTACTTTCAAATAAAAAAATGTCGAAGTTCCTATTTCCAATTTTCGAGTTCGAATATCGGAAATTGGAAAATCTCAATTTTCACATTTTATTTTAACTGTTCGTATTATTTTCGGATAAGTTATTCCTCCGCTAAGTCGATGCCTATTACAGTTTCTTCTTTTAATTGTCCATTTTCTACAAGATGAGTATATATTTTTATATCCCGATTTCTGATTTTGCGACATATACATAAATCCGATGTGTTCAAATACGAACATGTCGGTGTTCCTATTTCCGACATTTAGGAATCTGAAACCTCAGTTTTCACGTTTTATTTTAACTGTTCATATTATTTTCAAATAAGTTATTCCTCTGCTAAGTCCATGCCTATTATAGTTTCTTCTTTTAGTTGTCTATTTTCTACAAGATAACTATATATAACTGGAAGCAGTAGCTCTACGATTTAAACCAAGTGAACTCATTCAACTTATCATCTATTCGGTTCTGAATCCGTATCTCGCACGGCTTTCACAAGCATGGACATTTCGGAGTGCAGAAATCCGATGTCATATGTTTTCCAATAACTGATATTTCCGATTCGGGAAATTTTACGTGCGAAAATAACAAACATGTTATGTCCCGATTTTGCGATTTTGAGACATATACAGAAATCCGATGTGTTCAAATACGAACATGTCCATGTTCCTATTGGCGATTTCTGACACTTCGAAAATCAGAAATCTATGTTGTATGTTTTCTAATAAGGAACATGTTATCTTCTGATTTCCGAATTTGCAACATATCCAGAAATCCTGTGTTCACATAGGAACATGTCGGTGTTCCTATTTCTGACATTTCGGTATCCAAAATTTGGATATTCACGTTTTATTTTCACTGTTTGTATTATTTTCTCATAAGTTATTCCTCTGCTAAGTTCATGCATATTTTAAATTCACTCTCTGTTATTTTTCATCGATCTCGTTGTAAATTTGGCGCAAATTTGGTCTCTAAACTTGGTTTGATTCTCTATATCGACCTGATAAGCTTTAGACAACAATTTTTAAGTTACCTGTACTAGAGAACGATAACGAAAGACGTATCAGCAAAGCTTTGTAGTGACCTTGCAATTTTAGGCTAAGTTCCTTACCTAAAACAAGTATACCATAATACTAATACCTATAATTTTATTGACATAGCATGAGTATTACACCATTATGAAGGTACATAACCAATACATGTCACAGCCCTTTTGTCGCATAGCAAGAGTAATAGGGAATTAAAACACAGGAAGGGTGTTTCACCATCTCATAAGCAACATTTTCAATTATGCAAAAAATTAATACTTAACATTTTATTGACATGCATAACATAACGAATACATGCCACAATATTTTTGCAACAAAGCAAGAGTCACATTCAATTAAAACACAGCAACGTTGTTTCACCATCTAATAAGCACACTAAATGAAGAACTAAGGAATACGTGCAAATTTAGCAAGGTTCAAAATCTTCGGATTTGTGACATACACAGAAATCCTATGTGTTGAAATAGGAACATGTCCATGTTCCTATTTTCAATTTTCGACACTTTAGAATTCGGAAATTTATGTCGTATGTTTTCCAATAAGGAACAGGTTATCTTTCGATTTCCGATATTGCAACATATCCATAAATCATGTGTTCAAATAGGAACATGTCGATGTAACTATTTCCGACATTTTGGAATCCAAAATCTCGATTTTCACATTTTATTTTCACTATTCGTAGTATTTTCGTATAAGTTATTCCTCTGCTAAGTTCATGCCTCTTTTAAATTCACTCTCTGTTATTTTTCATTGGTCTCCCTATAAATTTGGCGGAAATTTGGTCTCTAAACTTGGTTTGATTCTGTATATCAACCTGATAAGCTTTAAACAACAGTTTTAAAGCTAATACCTAACATTTTATTGACATGCATGACATAACCAGTACATGGCACAATATTTTCACAACAAAGCAAGATTCACAGTGGATTAAAACACAACAATGGTGTTTCACCATCTAATAAGCAAACTAAATGAAGAAGTAAGGAATACCTGAAAACTTAGCAAGGTTCAAAATCTTCTGATGGAAACTCGAAACTTGATTTTTATTAACATAAATAATTGTCATTGGATATTTAAATAAATTTCATATACCCAAATCGAGCTATCCACATATATTAGATCTTTAACTTGAGCTATATTAAGATTAGAGTCACAGTATATTAAAACACGGCAACATCGTCTCACCATCTAATAAGAAAACTAAATGAAAAAGTAAGGAATACCTGAAAATTTAGCAAGGTTCAAAATATTCTAATGGAAGCTCAAAGTGCAAATGAAACACAGCAAAATCAATATAAGCAAAACAAAGGAAAATAGTAAAATAGAGTGGTTACCTGAAGGCCTGTTTATATGTGGAAAGCAAAGGCGATGTAGCAGTGAATGCGATAAATGAGATATTGTAAGAAGATCTTGGAGATCATCATAAGATGAGCAAAATTGAAGATATAGCCCCATGTTTATCTCAAATGACAAACTTTATTGCATTAATGGAGCAACAATGTATTGATGAAGCATTAATGTGAATGAAGAGACATGGGCAAAGTGTCTTTCATCACCTAAACCAGTAGTGAAACTAAACCACGACCAAATTGACCCCAAACTAAGATCATAAACGCACAAAAGCGTTGCAGAAAATAATAGCCTAAGCCCAAATAAAGTATTGAACCGAAACTCGGAAAATATTGGGAAGGGCAAAGTGTCTTCTCTATGACAAATTGGGAGAAATGAACTGCAAAATTGTCCAAAAGCCTCTAAAAAAATTAATTTCTAGCACCGGGCGTTTAGGACAACATATAGAAGTGTAGTGAAAACACGCAAGCTATCTGTCAAAAAAACACAGTAAACACCAACTGGGAAGAAGGATCTTCAACTGAAAATCAATCCATTCAGGCACAGCAACAAATAGAGGTGTAATGAAAACACACAATCTACCTGTCGAAAAAACACAGTACCGATCAACTCCATTGTACCACGCACAACACCCTATGCTCTACAGGACAGAAGTTCTGAAATCGAGATTGAACAATCAGGTATTGAACTGAAAAAAAAAAAACAAAAAAACAAAAAACAAAACAAAAACTTTTCATCAGCATACCAATTTAGAGGCCTCAATCTTCAACAAATTTAGAGGTAGAACCATCAGAAATAACTCACAGGAGTTTAAAATAAGGATGGACTTGGGGCAGGAAGAAGTTACGCGGAAAGAATACGAACAGACATAATAAAGCCTGGAAGTTTTCAGAACGTGTACTTAACCAATCAACTCTATGCCGACTTTTCTTGTACCTAAAGTCCATGCCGCCCTGTTCCGTCCCTATCGGATCACAAGATATAAGAACCGGGAAATTCAACCACGGCGTGATGTACCTAAAACTGCCAATTACTGGGAGGCACGTGTCGGAAGGTTAGTGGCCAGGGAGACGATGAATCTTTCGAGACAGCGTCTTTCATTGTGAAAACGCCTACGGCATAAATATAAGGTTAATATTGTGCATAAAAAACTAATAATATAGAGAAGTCAAAATACAAAGGTAATATTGTTGGTAAAATTCGAATGATAAGTACAAAAGAAAGTGAAAGTAAAGGAGTTTGATATAGAATCTCAACTTATGATTTTCACCTATGATTATTTTGTTTATTTAAAAAGTTAATTAAAATAATTCATAAATAAATAAATAAATTTAAACCATTTATATTGAATCTCTAAGAATTTGTCTACGTTAATAACTCATATCCCTTTAAAATCAACATATCTGTTTATAATATTTTCATTTATCAAAGTACAGAGACAATATAATCTTGCGATTTTGGTTTATGTTGTTTTCAATCAAGTTTTTAGGACAAATATTATAATATTAATAAATAGATTAAAAAAACTTTATTATTTTAAATTAGTATAGATCTATTTAACTCTTTTACAAAGCGTTGAACGTGGGATCAAATCCCTTGAGATGCAAACTTTTCCTTCACTTTTTCACTCAAAAAAATAGGTTTGATTATTCTGAGTGCAATTATTTTGATTCTTCACTCTATTTTTTTATTTATTATAAAAATGATTTTATATAATTTATTTACATTATTGTTTCCAAATAGTTTCCAATAAAATAATATAATACTATTTCTATATTTAAATATCAATATTACTTAATATTTAAATATTTCTAATTTTTCAATTATTATTATATTTTTATTTTAAACTTTAAAAAAATCAAAATAGCAAATCCTTTATTCTCTTCTTAAAAGTGAGTTGGCTAATCTCTAGACCATTTGCACTTTTTCAGGCAAGTTTGGCCAGAATCTGGCAACATGATATGTTGTTGAAAATGAGATTTCCAATGTTAAAATTGCAATTTTTATTGCAGAAATGGATTCAGCACCCTCGATTACCCTTAGGACACCCAGTTTATGCAATTCCAATCACTGAAAACTACCTTTTGAACAATTTCTACCGGATTTTGGCTAGAAAACTCACCGGATTTTAGGTGCAAATGGTCTAGTTTAGCTTATTGCTCTTAAAAAAATTTAAGAGTTTTGTTACAATTTAACATGACTATGTTACCAACATGATGCAATATACACTATTGTGGATTTTAGATCAGAAAAAGTATTTAAGCTATTTAGGAAACTTATTTAATAAATTAAGAAAACTATTTCATTTAAGATTTTAAATATCTCTTTTCTAGACACATTTAAAGAAAGATGTTTACCAAGTTTTTGGGTAGTTTGCACGGAGTAAACATTATTCATCTGCTATAGGCCATTTAATGTTGCGGCAACATCCTTGCTGGCCATTGGATCTCAAGTTGCTTGAGATCAAAGGACCAGTAGGGTTATCGCCACACCATTAAATGGCCTGCAACAAGTTGAATATTTTTTGTCATTTGCATGTTATTCGGTCTACAACATGGTTTTCCATACCTCATTTGAGTGGATTACTTGGGGGTTTGGAAAGTGCAGCTCTCTCTCTATTCTAGATTGAGAGAATGGAGTTGGATACGTACTTGTGGCAGGACGACTATGTCCCCACTTCCTAGTGTTCTTAGGTATTAGTTTTTGTGCTTGCCTATCGTGCATCGTTTGGTGAGATATCACATCATTTCATCAATAAAGATAAGATTGATTTAGAACCGAACTTTTGATAAACATATATCCAAGTTCATTTATTTAAATATAAAATTGATTTAATCAACATGACACTTGCATTCTTATTTATTTATTTTAAAAATATATATATAACTAGGGATAAGTTAAGTGCAAACCTTGACTCGAGAGATGGCTCTAATGGCGTCTTCTTTTTGAGCATCCCCCTCGTTCACTTGCCCTCTGAAATCCAGAAATGGTAATCAGGTGCGCTATTCTCAGCCCCTGATGGTCAATTGCGTAGAGACACAGAAGAAGGAGAGTGACAACCGCCGAAGAGGCATCACTCTGTCGCGCCCCATTGCGTCGGCCATGCAAAAGTTCTTGGGCGTCTCCGAGATACCTCGCACTAAGGCTAGTAAGAATACATTGGAGTACATTAAGGAAATCAACTTGCAAGCACAAAGTCGGGCGAACCCTACCTTATCGATAGACTAGAAGCTTGTGACTCTCTTCACAATTATGAAGGAAGAAGCGGCGGCTAGGCGAAGGGGCGCATCCACAGAGGTTTCAGCTGCCATTGCAGACAATACCAGACTCATTCCAGTTCTGGTTGAGGAAAGGGATACTGCCTCTACAGCTACGGACATTTTCGATGAAGAATTGGGGGTTTCAGGCCCAGCAGACTTAATGCGGCCTTCTCGGGCCAAGTCTTTCAAGGAAACATCTAGCGATCTTGTCCTTTCAGTCTTGATCACCCTAATGGATCTAACATTCTCTAGACACGCCAAAGCCTCCTTGTTTCCTCTAAACCCCAAACCCTTTTCGATCTTCGTAAGATCTCTTAAGGGGGTCTCTCTCTGCTTGCGAGTGACCCCTCAAATCTCTGTTTTGCAACTGAAATCATTGATCCAACAGGTAGAAGTAACCCCTTCAGGACTGCAGGGACTTATCTTTGTTCAGACGGCAACTCTCAGACCACCAGCAACTTCACAGCCTTGGAATCTCAAAGGACGCATGCATCTCCTTGGTGGCCATTCTTCGAGGAGGAAACAATAGACCTCTACTTCTCAACCTAAGTCCTTCAACGTGTGAGGGGCTCTCTACCACTCAAAATCCGGTTTAGACCCCTCACTCGATCTACATTGTAGATAAATCAAAGGAGGTTCCCACTTTGGATATTTTGCAACTGGATATCCTCGAGAACCTATTCCTACACAAGGAGCAAACCCTAATCTGCAGATTTAATGGACTGTGGCCAAAAACAAAATATCTTCTCGCATGGATCGACTCAAACTGGCCCAAGGACTGTAAGGTATCACTCTGTTCCAAAGGTTTTTTCTTAGTGACTTTCCCTTCTCAAGAAGATCTTCTTTCAGTTTCAAGTAAAGGGCCTTGGTTTTGGGGATCTGCTGGGATTTTTATAACCCGTTGGTTCCCTAAGTTTGACCCTACAACTATGGTAGTGACGAAGGTGCCCATCTGGGTACGTCTTCCAAACTTACCTATACACTACTGGATTCAATTGATCTTTGAAGGGATAGGAAATGTTCTACGTTGTTTCTTATCCTCTGATGACACTCGCTCTGCTCAAGGTCTTTTCACCTACGCTCGCATCTGCGCCACCATTGATATTAGTTCAGGGCTCCCTAACAAGATCAACTTGAAACTAGGCAAGTCCATTTGGATTCAAGCCTTGGATTATGAAAACACAGCCTTCAGGTGCAAGATCTATCGACAAACGGGACAGCTTCTTAGTGCTTGTCTGCAACGAAAGACCTAGTTGCAAGGAACCACAAAGGCACATAGAGCCAAAAGCTAGAAACCCGAGATGCAATCGCATGAAGAAAACCTGCAAGACGACCAGCTTGATGAAGACTCGCCCCCAGCAGAACAGGTATAGAGATTCACTCCACCTCCACCCAAGGTGCATATGCCTCTTCAAGAAGATGAAAGAACGAAAAACGGCCCTCCTCAGGGGCACAAAAGATACCATGAATCTTCCTCTTCAGACTCTAATAAGGAACTCCTCCATGATTCCATTGTTGCTTCGCAATTGGCCTTAGTGTCCTCAACTTCATGGGAATAGATTCAAGTCAAGAAAAAACTAGGAAAGAAAGGAAAGACCTGAGAATCAGCCCATTCAGGGTTGGGTTTCTTCATTGTCATCTCCAAGTCTCAACTTTTCTTTCAGCTTCTCTTTGCAATGATCCTACTCTGGTTCTGGCTCTATTGTCTCGTTGTGCTTTTCGACTAAGCGATCTGAAACTTTCTTCTGGCTATTAGCCTCTCTTTCTGCCTCTCTCACCCTTATGGCAGAAAGCAAAAAATATATTGTATCATTATTTTCTTTTAATTCAAGATTCTAACTTACAAAATATATATATATATAACCAAATAAAAAATTTAAAAAAACAAAAACAAAAACAAAAACATTTTCTTTAAAATACACCTCGAGAGAGAATGACTCCACTATTTATTAAATACTCATTTGAAATATAATTAATTTAATAATAATGTGCAATGTTAATAAAAACATTAATAAATAATTTCATTGTTTTAAACGACTACGCTATTAATTGTTAAAACATTAATAAATAATTTCATTGTTTTTAAACGACTTCGCTATTAATAGTATTAATAGTTGTAATCAATTCTTCCAAAACCAAAAAGGAAGGGACTTTGATTTCCATACATCTTATGTATGTGTATTTCCTTTTACTTTGGATTTTGATGATATAGCTTTGGTTCCAATATATTATATGTATGTATATGTACATTGTTCTTTTACTTGAGATATTTATAATCATTTAATTTTGATCAATAGATGCATGTATATTGTTTTCTATTTTGGATTTTGAAATATTTTATAATTATTTTATTTTCTGTTTTTTATTTGATTTTATATATAAACAAGTGAAATTAGTTGCAAAATTGTTTATATCAACCTTAAAAAATGATTTAATCTAATAATTTAAAAATGTTTTAATTTAATAGTTTTATAGATTTAATTTAATAATTTAAAATTGTTATAATTTAATAGTTATTTATAACTCAAATTTAATATCATAATTTAGAAATGTTTTGATTTAATAGTTATATATAGGGCAAGTTAAAGTTAAAGTTTGACATGAAAATAATTAGATAATAAATAAGAAGTCATAAGAAAATGTCATTGTCATTTAGAAAAATCGAAATTATATTAAATACTTAATGTTGAAATTAATTGTGTAATAATTTATAGATATTTTATAAAATTTGCATTTCTTTACTAACAAAATTTTACCAAAATAAAATATATTTTTTCTATTAACAATAAAAAGACTAAATAAATTATTAAACTTTGGTAAATCTCTAATATAATGTCAACTAATTAAAATATTAATCATCATTTTTGTTTGAATAAACCAATAAATATTTTTTTGAAATTAAAAAAAAAAATCAATATTTAGTTTCATTAATATGTTGGTTTATAAAATGTGAATAAAAGTTTAATTGAATATCAAAATATATATTTTAAATTTTAGTTTAAAAAATTTATATAATAAAAAATATAATATGTTAAAATTTGTATATATATATATATATATATATATATTCAATCATTATGATGTGATTGTCACATCTATTAAAATTAAGTCATTATGGCTATTTTAATAAACAAGACACTTGACATTATTACATTTTATTTCTAAATTTTATAATAAAAAAACATTATAATTATTGATGTTTATATATATCTATATATATATAGGTGAAAAATACTCTACATGTTGTAGAGCATTAAATGCGATGGCGGTCACACTGTCCGT
>LPNX010525582.1:505006-550392 GCA_001517045.1 Pseudotsuga menziesii | reverse complement strand
TATATATATATATTAAAAAAATGTTTATTATATTTAAATAAAAGTTGTATATAGTGATATAGCTATAGTCAATCATTGTGATGTGATTGTCACATCTATTAAGATTAGTCATTATTACTATTTTAATAAACAAGACACTTGGCATTGTTATATATTTTTAAATTTTTTTATATTTAACAATTTCATTTGCACAATAGAAGAAATTAGTCAAATCATTAAAATGAACCAATCATAAAATTAAAAAATAGATTTTAAAAATTAAAAATATATATATATTTTTTTTTAAATATTAATTTAATATATGAATTTTCTAAAAGTTATGTAAAACTTTTGAAAAAGTATATAAATTAATTAAAGTCAAAATTATTTTTTGACTAAACAATAGCTATATACCTGACTTTGCAGGTATAATAAAAGAGGTTCATTAAAATTGACTTTATATATTTGTTTGTAAATTGTAATATATATATATATATATATATATATATATATATATATATATATATTCTCATAATAATTGGTGATAGTTAATATGATGTAAAAAATTAATATTTAATATTAATATTATTTTTTGTAAATTAGATGATTCCTTCTATTGCCTTTCAAAATATTTACAAAAGAGAATATCCAAAATGAGCCTGCCCTATATAGAGAATGGAAAAACAAGCTCACAGTATCAAAAGATTAAAATTTGCCTCTAAACGAGATGAGGTTGAACCATTGAGTCTAAGAGTTCTTTAATACATAACGCTTACAGATATTCATAAGAAACTGAAAATAAGCAGAAACGGAGAATAAAAAAACTAGCATATATTAGGCTTGATATCAATATCAGGAAGGGTCGAGTCTTGGAAGTCGACCAGCTTGATCCCCAGGTGTCCCGCAATTTGATGCATATGACGAGAGAGCTCATCTAGCCTCAAGAGTATTGCCTCGTGGGCCTCCACACTTTCGACAAGGGCATGACCCATAACGTATTTTTGTTTCCAGTAGTAATCCAAGGTTTTCAGGAGCACGGAAGTTCTTCCTCTAGCATATCCTGGGTCGCGGACCAAGGCTTCAAATTCAGTCTTCACCTCCCTGTCAGTGAGACAACCTATAGTGAGATGAGTGTCACTTTCAGTTTTTTTGATTTTCGTTGGAATGGGAGACGGAATTGAATTTCTAAACAGGTGGGCCGAGTGCACAATGTTTCACATGGATCTGTTAGGGGGATTATAAGAGCTAGACGAGGGACCCAGAGGGTTGGACAGATTGCGAGTGCGTCTTTGCAAAGGCATGATTGAGGGCGCAGAGGGGAGCCAACTCAGATATGCTAGAGCCCAAAAAGGAGACAGAGACGAGAATGGTGCTCAAATGGGGGACGGGAGCACTACCCCACTAAACACAGGGTTGGTCTCGCAGTTGGACCGAGAAAGAATCCAACCCAAGGCGTTAACTGGTGGAAAGATAACAGATGCAGGATGGTGTCTAAAAAATGAAACCAAGTCACAGGCATACCAAGACTTACCGGAGTGCCACCCAGAAGCACCAGGAGCCAGGCCGAGAGCACTGGAGAGTGAAGGAAGCATCCACCAATATGTTCGGAGAGAGAAGAAAGCACCACCAGAATTAGAACCAAACTCGCAGAGAGCGGACTCAAAACCCCGGGACCTGCGAAAGGTGGCGCTCCAAAACAAATCTACCGATAACAAAATCCAAAAATAACCAAAACCAAATCCATAGATTACCAGACTCCACGAGGATCCCGACATAAGACCCTCGAGCCAACCTACAACATTCTAATAAGTGCCAAAGGACAAATAAAAGCCAACCTGTGAAAGCCATGAGGGATCCCACCGCCTTCCCACGAACTGATGAGCCAACTCCACCACCAGCTATTGAATGTAGGAAAATTCATAATGAAATGAGTTGATATATTAATGATACAAACCCTCATCCATGTACTCCTCCCCATCATTCATTTCATCTTTCGTCTGCACTCGAGTGCGCGTACGAGGAGCCTTTGATATTGCCATCACGAGAGGAGCCCGCGAGTCATAGGACGTACGTTCGAGGGGTGATGAGGTGTTAGCATGGGGGATATGCAGTCCAGCCACATGCCTCTCATGCACCCTCCCATCCACCTCTATATGCACCTGCCTTGGGGGAGGGAAATCTAGATCCTTGATTTGAATGAGTTGATCCTTGAGTGGCTTGTCATGAAAGTTCAACCAAATATGATCGAGCGCTTCCTTGGACGAGTCAGCCCCATTATTGTCCAAGTGGTCCACCAGTTTGTTACATGTTCGCCCGATGGGCAGGCCAAAGGGTAGCTGCAATTTTAAGATCTGGCTGGGTGATCCTGGTGCCTACGTGGTCATGTTACTATATGATGTTCACATATATACGTTGACCACTTGAACTGGCATATCTACTCGGCTCTTAGAATCTATTTGAATCTACTAGTTTTCCACTAGCTCTACTTGGTTCAAATATGATAACCCAGAATATCTTTCATAACAGCGAGCGCAGAGAGGCTTCTTCCTTAGGTCAGCTGCCCCCTGCCCAGCCAGAAGGGAATACATTTGAGTGGATCGGTTGAAAAAGTTCGCTTCATGAAGGGAAAGACAAAAGCAGGCTGGCTGAAGTACACTATGGGTTATAATAAGTTCGGTTGGCTCATGACTTGCAGCTGGGTTCACTTCGGTAAGCTAAATGACTTGAAGGAGTGGGTGTGGTTCCAATAAGTGGGATAAACCTCATGACTTGAAGGTAAGACATGAAGGAGCGGGTGCGGTTCCAATAAGTCCGAGGCTTGAAGGAGTGGATTGAAGAATTAGAGCCTCTGGCATCTGGGATCACTTCGGTAACGTAGGTCATGACTTGAAGCTAGGTTACAGAACCTGGAAATGTGTGAGAAATCAAAGAGTTTTTCCTTCATCTAGCCAAGTCTCTAATGCTTCGAAAGTTTGTTCAGCGGGGTTCTATTGGAGAGTCTCTACACACTCTTGATAATAATCTATGAGTCCCCTTCAATAACCAAAGCGATCCAACTTTGTCTTCGTGCAATGGTGAGTCTTGAGATTAAAGCAAGCAATTCTACCACATTGTTGGTGGAAGTGTTCATGTACTTCGAGAAGATATGAAGAATTTCTCATTTTTCATTCTAGAAGACTCCTACAATTCTATTTGGCCTAGGGTTCCCTTTAGAGGCCCCATCAAAATTGAGCTTTATGCACGGAGGGGATAGGGAGGACCAAATAGAGGGGATACTTGCTTTTGGAGGATGAGACCCCGCAGCAGGGCTAAACAGAGAAGTCTGCAAATCCCGGGCTTCTAAGATTAATTGCTCTAGAGGAGTGCAAGTTAAGTTAGAAATTGGCCAATGGTTAAGTTGCAAAGTTTCCTGAAAGTTGGCTTTAATGATCAGTTGAACCTTTTGAAGGGGGAGGGTCTCATCCTTGAAGATTCTTCCATTACGTTATTTCCAGAGATTCCAAAGGGCTAAGCCAAGAAAGAGAGTCCACAACCTATTAAGCTAAGGGTTGGAGTAGGGACGGAGGCGCCAATTTTTTATGGTGGCTCTCAAGCTTGTTCGATCCTGATATGAGCGTCTAAAGAGACTTGTTCCCTAGTCCCATAAGGCAGAAGCATACTTATATTGATTTAGAAAATGTTGCATTGTCTCTTCCTCCTAATCACATAAGACACATCTAGAGGGGCCTTGGAAACCCCGCTTGAGGAGTTGGTCCCATGTAAGAATTTTCCTTGCACCATCAGCCAGATTTAATATTATTATTTTTTTGACAATAATGGTTAATGGGATTAAAAAGTTTTCTGGCGAACCAGAATCTGAGAAATACAAAAATAAAGAAGGTTGATGACCTCTAACAGTACTGTCAACCTTCTTGAGAAAGTCTTGGGAGAAAGATCCCACTTGCTTCTGGAGCTATTTCGAGAAAAAGACACTGCTTGCTTACAAGAGTAGACTCTCACAAACTGTGAGCAGAGAAGAATGCAGAAGCAAAACATTAATTGGAGGGGGGGTCAAAATGCCCCTTAATGAAAGGGTCCAACCTCTTCTGAGAGCCCAAAAAAATGTTTGTGGCAGCTTCATTTTCCCTACGTTCTTTATTGGACTTCCTTCCTCTGGTGAGGGGTGGAGAGGGGGTTGGGAAGACTTCAGATTCTGAGTTTCCCTCAGACCTATAGGAGGAGCTTAGGGAGGAGCCAGCTTGGGCTGAGGGCCCAAGCTCTAGCGTTTGAACATCTCTCTTGGCTTCTGGTGGAGCAGCATTAGGAGTATCCGCTTTCGCGACATGGCCAGCGGCAACTGTCTCTAGAGGAATGGAAGGACCTGGAGGGTTCTCATCCTCCAGTGGGGCTTCCGTAGCTGGTTCTGCTTCAGTTTCTTGAACTTCAACCTCATGCAACGCTTCAAAGCTATTTTCGCTTTCCAGCGTAGCAGGGGCTACTTTTGCAGTTGGAGGGACTTCAGTTGCCTTGTGCTGGGGAACTTGGGGCTCCTTTCGCCGGGGAGGCCGACACCGATTTGTGACTGTCTGAAACTATGCCTCTTTGGCTAGAGGAGTGACTAATGACTCGGAGATTTTGGGGCAGCTCTTCACAAAATGGCCATAAATATGGAAAAAGTTGCATTTAAAGGGGATCTGCTTGTAGTCCAACTCTTGGATGTGACTCTAGTCACCCAAGGTGAGCTTTAGGGCTTTTGGAAGTCCTTTCTCGAGGTTTACCTCTACGCAGATACGGGCATAGGTAAACTGACCCCCTTTTGGCTCCGCAGTCTCCAGAAAGCGCCCTAGTTTATTTCCAATGTCCGCCAAAGAACTTTTGCCCCAGAGGTGAAGGGGAAGGTGCGGCAATCTAACCCAAACTGGGGCAGCTGTTATCTCTGCTTCTGGATTGAAATCCAAAGTCCAAGGGGCTAAAAACATCCCTCTTGAGCCCATGAAGTAGGGGCATGATCTGAAGACTAAGTCTTGTTCTTCCTTACTCAAGAAATGGAACACAAAATAACCCGGTACCCGCTGCACATAGAGAAACCTGTCCATGCACAATAGGGCTCCAGTGCTCTACAATCCATGACTCCACCGCCTTTGGGCTGGGCCATAACCCTGTAAACTTGCCAATGAGGGATTTTTCGGAGAGAATGAGTGCCAACCAGCATGGATTCGATGGAGAGAGCTCTAGAGAGGGGATCTCATCCATCTTTTTCACGAACTTGGAAGAGGCCAGAGACTTCGCCTTAGGAGCGGATGAATGAACTAAAGCCTTAAAGGCCAGAAGCGGGTCTTGAGCCATCATGCAGCACCTACAAAACGAACAGATTCGCACACCCCTCACGGAAGGGGCCGCAGAAGAGACAGAATGCCAAGGGGCCGAGCCGGAAGCTGCCTTCGAGAAACGACGAGCAAGACAGAAGGAACGGCGGCTAGGGAAACCCTAGCCGCTGCAAAACTCCATCGCGAGCCAGATTTAATATTAATATTATTAAATATTTTAATATTTTTAATTTTGTAATTATTATTATATTTTAAATTTAAAAAAAATAATTATTATTAGATTAATATGATTATGTCATCAACATGGTAAAATATAAATTATTGTTGATTTTAAATTAGAATACGTATTTAAGTTATTTAGGAAACTTGTTTAATCCATTTCCAAATGCATTTTTAGAATTATGTTTACCAAGATTTTGGGTAGTTTGTATGGGCGAACATTATTCAACTTGCTACAGGACATTTAATGTTGTGGCATTAGCATTGTTGGCCATTGGATCCCAAGTTGCTTTTGGGAAGTTTGCATGGGCAGACATTGTTCATCCTACTACATGTTATTTAATGTTGTGGCATTAGCCTTGCTGGCCATTGGATCCCAAGTTGCTTGATATATAAAGGCCAACGGGACTACTCCCACATCATTAAATGCCCTGCAACGGTTTGAATAATTTTCGTCATGTGCGTGTCGTTCGGTCTAAAACATGGTTTTCCATAACTCATCAAAGTGGACTATACACCCTCATAAATGCATACGAATTGTGGGTTTGAAAAATGCCTCTCTCTCTCTTTTTGAAATTAGAGAATGGGTTTGGATACCCAGTTGTGACAAGATGTCCATGTTCCCACTTCCCAGTTTGCTTAGGCATTAGATTCTATGTTTGTCTACCATGTATCATCGGGTGAGGTATCAAGTCATTTCATCAATTACGATAAGATTGATTGAGAACCAGAGTTTGTATAAGTACGTATCCAAACCCATCTACGTATATATAAGATTGATTTAACCAATGTGACGCTTGCATTCTTTTTTTGGACCGACATTCAAAAAATAATAATTAATTTAATGTTTTGGAGAGAGTAACACTTCCTTCACACTAGCTATAAAGATGTGCCTCTCCACGTAAAAATATAATATTTTTTTGTCAATATTTCTCATAATAATTGGTTAACAAATATAAAGATGTGCCTCTCCACGTAAAAATATAATATTTTTTTGTCAATATTTTTCATAATAATTGGTTAACAAATATAGTGTGTGGTCTTAAACATATTTTTTTTTTAAATAGTTGATGCACTCTTAAAATTAAGAAAACATTCTTAACTTCTATATATGTTTTATATGTTTTAATATAAATTATTTTATTTTATTTTTAATAAATTTATTGTGATTTGTAATATAAACTATTTTATTTTAAAAAAATTTAAACGAACAAAATACAATTATCGATAATTGATATCGTGTTAAAAGTTAACACAAGATTCTTAATGAATTCACATGAAAACATGAATTGTCCAAACAAAATGTTTAAAATAATGCCTTGGATTCAAAAAAAAATATTTTCATGACTTAAATTTATTAACATGACACCCTAAAATGTCTTAACAAAATGTTTAAGATAATACATTGAACTCCTCCTCTTGACTACACATATCATCTCATCTCTTGAGATGAAACATTATAAATTGAGGTCAACCGCTTTTAAAACCTTGCTCATCACAACAAAATTGTACACGTCAATGGTCAGCATGATTCATGACCATAGAGTGCTGTGTCGTAACAAAATTGCTACTGCTGACATCTTCTTTTTCAAGATAACTAAAAAAAAAAAATCTATATTTTACTAAAGAATAGTGGGGATCATTGACAAGCGCCATAAATAAAACCACACCAAAGATTTTTCTATATCTGGATTTTCAACAGCGCTTTGTGACTTTGCTTTCACACGTTTAGAAGTCCCTCCATTAACAAATCTAATTTTATCAAAGGATTTGAATTGGAATAATTTTATTTTTCTTAAAATGCCATTTCATTTCTTGCATGCCACAATGCATGGCAATGCCCCATGATCATGCTCAAACACCGATTTTCTTTATACCAGCGTTCAAATCAAACAAATATAATGATCCTGTTTTTGCAGCTTTTCTGTGATGAATTTCCACCAGCATTCCTTATTAGTATTTACTTTTTTTTTCTAAGTAAGCACCCATGGAGCTTCGAACCGGTGACCTTACACAAGGAATGTCTTAACAGTACACCCATTCACCGTCTATTCTATGGGCTAGTATCTACTTCCTTCTTAATCCTAGCCTCGTATCCTAATTTTGCAATATAGCAATATAGTTCCCAAAGACTCTGTTCTTCAACCAGATTATTACATCTTCTTCATATAAGTCTTATTGAACTGTGTTTTAGACCTGAAAAAAGCATTGTTGCCATTCAAAATATTTCTCCCTAACAATCCAATTTTACAACCAATTTCCACTCTTGATTCTAGATGGAGCTGGATTTGGACCTGCAACATCTGCTAAATAATAAATCATGACCAAAACTTTGGAATTCCCTAAAACCCAACCGTAGTTCTTCTACTAACCTAACTATGTTATTTTTTCCAACATTCCAAGCCAACCATTTCTCTAATTGTGGAAATGCTCTCGCTAAAGCTCCACTTTTTAACTTTACTTCTTTTTTAATCCAATTCCACTGAACTAGGGGTTACCTTCAATACCTTTTAAAGAGTTCCCAACTCTTACTTTTTCATTTTTCCAAGCTCCATTTCTCCAATAATGGAAATGACTAATGTTTTACAATCACTAATGCTCCAGTGTATGACTTCCTTTCTAATCCAATTCCATAGGGCCAAGGATTATGTATCTAACCCATTTCCGCAGAGCCAGAGGGTTTATGTACTTTATTGTCACGACTTGACCTGTAATCCTTCATTTTGCAGCATCCTCCATAGACTTAGTTTCCAATCCCTGACCAAAGTACATGTTTTTAAGCCCCAACGTCTTTTGGCTTTGCCTCCATTCGATTTAGATTATCCTTTCTTTTCCCACTTGTAATATCCCTGATCTGGTATTCAGATCGGAATACTAACTCTTCTATACTTATTAACTGAGGTGTGCAATCATAGTTCTGCAGTAACATTAACCACTTAAGATGCAAGGGAAAAAATGTGAATTACTGATAAAGTTGTGGTAATATGGCAGAGGGTTAAGGAAGAGACCAAGGAAAATTTAGGACAGAGAAAGCACCTTCCCTAGCACATGTAAATCATGGACCGTTTAGGTTTCAGAATCAACTCCACTAAAACCTACTTCCACACTTCTGGGTCACACAACCGTGCAACTAAGAAGAACTTTCACATCCATTCAACTAGGGGTTTGTGCAATGTTCAGACGTGTTATCAAACAAGTAATAAGCATCAAATGAGGTTTCAAAAAATTAGGAACGGGTCTAGAGTGATTTGGGGTTGTTTGGATCAATTTGGGCAAAACTAGCAGTTTTGGCCCGAGAAGATCCTACACAAAGATGCTTGTCCAAACGTGGTACGTGTGATGTCCTTGAACCTTGAGATAAGGCCAAAGGTGCTAAAATTAAGACTTAACTATAGTTTAAGAACAATGGATATAGATAAATTACTATTGATCCGACTATCCATTCACCCAAATAAATTAAATTCTAGAGATTGAATTTTAACTAAAGTTTGTGGCACTTAACTATTTAATTACGCCAATTAATTAAATAATTAATTGTGACACTCGATTAATAATTTCCAAAGTGCAAGCTAAAGGTCGTAATTGAAACAAGAACATCAATAATACATTATAAACATCATATTCGTTGTGAATAGCTAATTTATGTATTTTGGATTTGTTTGATAGCATAATTTATAAATAACCAAGTATTGATGTCATTGATTATTTGCAAATTAATCTAATTTTTCGGTGTTGTTATGTGTGTGTTGTTAGTGAGCATAAAAAATAAGGAAAACCACATATCTTGGAACATACATAGGCTGCAATCTACAGTGACACCAAAACCATAGCAAACAAGAACACTGGCTGCAACTTCAGCCCTCAAAATCGGCTCTCGATGATTGTCCCTTACAACCATCTCTCACTAATAAAAATCAAATCGTATGGCTGCCACCCTCCAGCAATCGACTGCTTTTACATCTAGAATACATCACTCATCCTCATATCTGCAACTAATAACAAATATACAAACAAATGATTTACAATCAAATGATAGGTGCGCTCATCTTGGCGCCGAAAAACTGCCAGACCAAAACAAACATATCTTGGTCATCCGAAAAGCTTTTTCAACGAAACGAAAGGTGTTTTTCATTGGAAATGATGCTATGGATGCAATGGAACAAGTCTCACAACACAGAAATTAACATATATGGTTGAACCAGATCATATGGTTTCGCCCCTCTCAATACAATAGAGCCAAAACTGCAATTTTTTATTAAGAGGAAGGAGAATAGAAAGAAGGTAACGAGAAGAAAAACTCAATTCCATATTATATGATATTCATCATTTCTCCATGTAGATCCTGAAATTCAATACATGAACACTCAAACAAACAACCAATCAACCATCATTGCACATATACCAAATAAAATAATGTAATGAAAACATAACATAACAAAAATACTTATCTCAAATTATGGGCAACTGGCTGCAGCAGGACAACTTTCCTACCAGCCGTAGACATCCTCAAGCCTTCCTCGCTTGAATAGGTCACCCCTAATCTGAGACCATGGATCCACGGGTAGAGGCTTACTTAGTCTCACTACTCTCGAAACTACCTCTTCCAAGAGACACAATGCTTCCCACTACTACTTTCTTGTCCGTCTCCACTACTTATGGGATGTGACATAGCTCGCCATTCCCATTTCCTAGCTTTCTGTGTGAGAACCTGGACTAGTAGAGTGATAGAATGGAAGCAACGGGAAACAAATAGACTCACTCTAATTCTCAACGCACTCTCAATAATATCAACATTCTGACACGGTTAGATAGCATAAGTCACATGGTCCAAAGCTCAAAATTAACTTCAACAAGGAGATGGCATATGGATTTATAGCATAATGAGTACCACTCTAACCAAAGCGATCAACCCAAATTAGAGAGAGGTAAGGTTTAAGCTTTATCATGGAGAATTAACTTGAATTAGTGGAGTGGTGGCTTAGTGAAAAGATTCCCTTTCCTGAATTAGCACCAGGAGTAGGAGTTACCCAAAAACTAAGGAATGGAGCCATGAAGAGCACATGGAGGCACACTAATGCATAAAGGGGGTTACAAAACATCACGGAGGTCGAAATAGGTGAGAGAGGGCATCCAATAGGGTCATAAATATCATGGAAGCACAAAAATAGGATCATCAATACATGGTGTAAGAGTGGAAGCTAGAAAATAGCTTAAAGCCCTAAAAACTGGGAAAATGGCTCATAAATGACCATAAACACATAATGTGAGGGAATATTTTCCAAAGGAGGGTTCCCTAGGCAAGAGGGGCCCACTAAGGTGTGCACAATATGCAAAATTATATCCATAGTCCATAATTATTGAGAATAGGGTTCGTTGTAGAAGGTTTGGGTGATGAACATTATTAATCTCACCAAGGTGCAAATATGAATTGGGATCGACAAATTTAAGTCAACAATAAGTTGTAAGGTGCTAGGGATGTCCCCATTCCCCCTCACTTGTGGAATCCATGGTCCCACATACTCGTTTAGTTTCCTTTGCTGAGCTAGTTTTTTATTTAATCAATCATTAGCAGCATTCAAAGATAGCAAAGATTCTAGTTGTTAGGATTATTAATCCTTCCTTGTCCAGTTTGGTCAAAATTGCTCCTTCCAATACTGCACCAAAAGCGGAGAATTTACCACTTAATATTCCAAGTTAGGAAATTGTTGATCAAGCTTGCTTGATCAACTATGCTGGGTGTGAAGGAAATTCCAAAAGTGCAGACTGTCGACCTTACTTTGTATGTTTGATTGTGTGAGAGGTTATCAGCTCTTCTTACAGCATTCGCTACAAGCAGCCCTTTCTTCTCACTGCATTCGCTATAGCAGCTCATTCCTTCTTACTGCATTCAAAATGGTTCATCCATTAGAGCCTCTCACTCCCTTCAACTATCACCAGTGGAAGGAAGACATGGTGGTAATGCTCCACACCAAGCAGCTCTTCAGACTCATAGAAGAAACAGAGGCAGTGCCAGCTTTATATCATAACAAAGAAAAGTACTTGAACAGGCTTGATGAAGCCCATGGACACTTGTTCTCCTTAGTTTCTAGAGATCTTCGATTCCACATCCAAGGATTGAAGACTCCCAAGGAGATTTGGGACAAGCTTGCCTCCTTATTTGATAAGCAGGACGAGATGAGGATCCATCAGCTAGAAAATGATCTGATCACTCTCAATCCATCCAACTTTGAATCACTGAACGAATTCTTCACAAAGTTCAAGAACCTGATATATCAATTGAAGCAATGCAAAGTGGAGAAGGATGAATATCAGCTCATCCTTTCCATTCTCACAAAGCTCAATGCAGACTACTCAGTATTTGTATCCACCTTCCAAATGGTAAGGCTCACTACTCCAAATTGGAAGATGCCCACTATTAATGCCTTCATCCAATCTCTCATTTCTAAGAATGATGAATTGATCAAAATGGTGATCATTCGATCTTCCAAAGATTAAGCTCTGGTTGCAAGAGGAGATAAGGTAGCGAATGACAAAGGGAAGCAAAGAGATGAGTCTCCTGTGAAGAAAGAGAAGTCAAAAGAGCCTTCAGGTTCGAAGGGAAGCAAGAAGAATGGCAAAGGCAAGGTCCTCCGCTCTTACTGTGGAAGGGGCTTTCATTCAGAAAGCTCCTGTATGAGAAGACAACTTGATGAAATGGCTCTTCTTTTGAAGAAACATAACATTTATGTACCTACTAGCGCAAGAAAGGATGACTCTGAAGAAGAAGATGAAGAATATCAAAGGAAAGGCCATGCACTGAAGGCTTGTTGCACATCAGCACATGTCTTCCTCATTGATTCTGGAGCTTCCAACCATATGGCTACATCTAGAGAATAATTCTCTTCTTTTCAATCCTTTGATGGTCCTAGTATTCAAATGGGAAATAATAGTAAATTCAAAACAAAAGGGAAGGGCTCTGTCAAGCTTGAACATGGAAGGTTCAAAGATGTGCTATTTGTTCCCTCCCTAGCTTCAAACATGTTATCTGTCTATCAGATGACCCATACTGGATCTCCAAAGCGAGTGATATTTGGTCCTGACTCAATGGAGATCACAGATATCTCTACTTGGAGCATCATAGCAAAGGGTGTTGCAAATCATGCTTCAAAAGCATATGAGTTCTCACATTTCATGCCTCCTTCAGAACCAGTGCACTCTCAGCAACCACTTGCAAGGGAAGGTAAAATCATTGCATCTACTTCTTTTGCATCTTCTACTACTATTGCAGATCCATCTTTATCAGTTTATGAGATTGAGATTCAGGGTGACTCAGATCTAGATTCAGTCCCTACTTCCAAACTGGAAGCTAGGAAGATGATTGGAAACTCACTTGACACTTAGAAAGGAAAGACCCTTGTGCTATGCCATGCAATCTTACCTCCTTCAAAGAGATGCAATAGACTCCATGTACGATGTGTTGAGGCCTGGAAATTCACAGGCGGCAACAGTAAGGGATTCTCCCCAATCAACATTCCCAACTAGCCCGTTGACTGTTTGGTATAGGGAATCCGTCTGGTTTTACGGTCCGGCTACCGTAGGTCAAAGTAACAAACAAGGGTTTTACCGGTTGCGGCCCGGTCCACCGGAATTTGTATTTTTTTGACTTAAGAATGAAATGCAGATAGCTAACTGAATGCAGGGTGGTGAAGGATGCAAGGAGCATTCACAAAGTGATGCGCAGGTTCTTACCTCTCGTCTTAGGCTCACCATGCATCTGAAACAATCATGCAGAAATGAAATGACTAACTATCTATATGCCTACCTATCTAATCTACTTATCCTATCCCCGAGGAGCCAACTTGTAATTAACATATATGAGTAATGTGGATGTGCACGCGTAATAAAAGCAATTACAGATAGCTAACATTATCTTTTACACACATGAACAACGAAAGATATTTCACAACCAGATAGCTAATTGTTTATGGCAAGCATACATTACTCATGGTAGAGATTTCATAAAATAAATAAGAAATCATTAAACAAAGACATAGGTCATGAATTTAGAACGATCTCACGATTCATGGATATAATGCTGAAAAACAAAGTAGTTCATCTTTCGATTATCCATGTCAAAACATTTGAAATCCCACCGATCTTCTTTCAACAGGAAAACTGTAACTTTTATTGCAAAAGGAAGTAGTTCTTCTTACAACAACTTTCCAGTCTTACTGGGGAAAAAAGCCCCTCTCTTCTCTACGTTTCCTACTTTTATACAAAAAGAAACAATTGGTTGGGCTGCCCAAAGTGACCTTTGGGCTTCCCAACGTTTCATTTTTTCCAAAAAACCTTTTACAAACTATTAAATTACAGCAAATTCGACTGGTCCTTTTGAGAGGAGGGTCCCGCTTGGTTCTCCAAGAATTTTCTCCACGCTGCTGCCTCAGCAGCGAGTCCTTCAAACGAGTTGGGCTCTAAAAACTGAATGTTTAGCTCAAACTTTTCAGCCTGGTTTCTAATGGCCTCTACCCTGGCTGTGTTCAATCGCACCTGTTCTTCTAAGAGCTGCACACTGACGGTTGTGTGGCCTATTTCATTTTTCAGGATTTGGTCATCAATAGCTTTGATGCATTGTACTCTGGCTTCTTCATCTTGTTGTCCTTTCTGCAACATTTCTACAAATGCATCATGATCAGGGAACTCGTATAGCCTCTGCTCGGCTTCTACCTGACATCGGTTGTAGGTAACCAGGGCTCTCCTGAAGAATTCTGTGCAGACTCCCTTGGTCTTCTTGACTGTTTTCTGGAAGTCTTCTGCAGTATTGATGGCGAATTCTATCAGATCGTGTTCCCGTTTAAGGGCTTGTTTATCCTTGGATGGTAGTTCAGCTGGGGCTTCCTCACCGTTCTTCGCCCTGGCTATCCTTGTAGTCAGTACTTCGAGGATATCTTGAGACCTATCAACAAAATAAGAAGCGATTTCTAAGATTTCTTCAAGTCGGCCATCAATCTGGAGGACCTGGCATCTTTCTTCTTCTAGCGCAGTTTGAAGGTGTAGCACTTTAGCTTTCTGGGCCAGGATATGTTCTTTAACCGGCTGTAGATCGACCTGCTGTTCCTTTGTTGTCTCCAGCTCAGCAGTCAGAGAAGCCAGCCTCGCTTGCAGTTCCTGGGTGTATGAGGTATTGGACTCATAAATGACAGTCTGCTGTGCCTCCAACTCTTCCACTTTTGCCCTCAACTGCTCCTTTTCATTCTTTAAGTCTTCAATTTCCTACTGTGCACTTTCCAGAGCCTCATGTGCTGCTTCCTTGGCCTGTGATTCTACCTGGATGGTGTAGATTTCATTCTTTGTGGCCTCCATTTCTCTCAGCACATGTTCATATTTTATCTTAAGTCTATTGCCTTCTTCCCTTTCTTTTCTCAGGGTGTCCTTAAGCTGAGAGGAGGTCTTCTTGGATGACTCTATTTCAATCATCATTCTGTCTATGTTATCCTCTGAAGCATGTATTGCTGCAGTCCCGGCCCTTATAATAAACCTTGGATCTACATCTGTCCCTACCATCATGACCTTATCTGTTATCATTTTGCTGGCCATTCCTTCTGCCTCTACCTTTCTTTCTGTTCTCCTCATTATCCTTTTAGTAGCCCTGTCATAATATACGGTGCTGAAATCAGGGACTTTTTCCTCTTTTTTCTGTACGAAGGGTACTAGCTGAAGCATAGGGGTAGCAGCTATGATGGTAGTGGGAAATTGAGGGATCTGCACCTCGGGATTTTCCTCTCCCTGACTCTGCCCTGATGGTGTTTCGGGAGCTTGCTGTTGCGTCAACTTTATCTGTTCAGCCTCCTGCTCTCGCAGTTCTTCGTCTAGCTTTCTCTAGGATTCTTCGGCTGCTTGCCTAGCAGCTTCTTCTGTTTCTCTGGCTGCTTCATTGGCTCGTTCAGCTGCTTCCTGGGCAGCTTTCCTCTTTTCTTCTTCTCCCTTTCACATCCATTCTGCAGCCTCATCTTCCAGCCTCTGAGCCTCCTCTCTTATCCTTTTCGCTGCTTCTTCAGCCTTAGCTTGCTCAGCTTTATCTTGTTCAGATCCTTTTCCACCCTTGGTGGGGTTTTTCGGTTTGAATCTTCTACTAAGTGCCGTCATGTTTGGTGCACTCCTGAAAACAGATTCATCTCAATCAAAATGGTGGGTGTACTCGTAAAACACCTTGTGCTTCTTGCAGTGCTCAGCCATTCTGCCATGAGTGTCATTTCGTCTGAAAGTCATCTCGCCAAAGTGGAACTTCCCTAGTTCCTCTATAAATTCTGCAGCTTGCTTCACATTGGCGAAACTGCAGCTGCCTAGCTTAAATGGTAGAGGTGGATAGGCAGTCTTCTTTTTCTGGAACAAGAAGTGACCAACTCCGTCAATAAATACTTGTCTGACTGCCTCTTTGTGGACTATATAATCCGTTGCATACTTGGGCAGTAGATAAGGTGTTTTTGATCCACCAAACATTCTAAGATACATCCTGTTTTCTGTCAAGAAATAATCACCATACTCCTCTATTACCTGCATAGCCTCTTCAGACATGCAGTTACATTCCTTTCGGAAGATAAGCGCATGCAGAGGCATAATAAAATGCTTACAGATCTCTCGGTAATAACTATGGTACTGATGAGCCCCCAGTAGTTTGTAGGCTGCATATACGGGCATTCTTTCCCTATCCCAAACACATTTGAGCCCGGGGAAAGGCTGGTGGCATAGTATGCAGTCTATCAGAATGGAACTCATGTAGAACTCAGATTTTTTCCGGGCTTCTCCTCCTCCCAGGGCTGCAGCTACACAAGAAGAGAGACTACTTGATACTAGGCTGGCCCAGTTGAAGATTGTTCCTTCTGTGGCCACATGAAACATAAGAGGTATCCACTCCAATTTGAAGAGTCTACCATTGGCTCTTCCAAAGATCTGGTTTAGCATCAAGGCTATAAACCTGTAAGGAGCTCTTAAGCTCGTTGTGCCATAGTCCTCCGTTGCTCTGTGTCTATAAAGCTTTCCTGGTAAGAGCATTCTTCTCAGGGTTTCCACTAAATCCATCCTGAGGTTATCTAACCAATCGTTTGACAGGAAGACTTGGGGCTCTGGCAGGTGGTAAGCCAATGCCACATATCCAAGGCTAAATGCAGCATAGCCCTGACCTTCAACATTTCCCATCAGCATTGTGTTATTATTTGTGTGTGGTAGAATCCATCTCATCACATCAGAGCAAGGGAACAGCTCTGGTCTGGTAGCCACCTTCATGATGGCGGATTTTTCAATGTTGGCATAAATAGGTTCTTCCTCAAGACCCGTGTCTGGGACTTCCCTACGGGAAATTAGTCTGTATATCTCGCCCCATTTGTACTCAGGCTCAATACCAGAGATACATTGGGTATCCTCATATATATACTCCTTCTGTGGGACGACCTCTATTGTTGTTTGCTCTTCAACCGCAGGGGCCTTTCTTTTCTGCCTCTTGGACATTGTAAATTTTTCCTGCAATGTAAGACATTATGACATTTAAGCAATTTGAATTTGTGAACATTTTGCAGCAATATATCCTTTCTCAAGTGTATCATCATTGTGACCAGTCCATGAAATCAAATCATAAGTCTCTCATACTGAACAATCAAACTAGCATGCAGTACTGTGCAATGTGCCATTATCTTATGCATAGTATGGTAATGTTCAATGCAACAAATACATATATTATTCAACCTTATAATGCCTTGAGACTATGGGTGCACTATCTTATGATCTGATCTATATGAGCAAGCCTATCAATCATACTTATGCCAGGATTAAACCTACACTATTATGTGACCTGCCACTTCCTCATGATAGCAATACATTGAAGCAAAAACATTGTAAATTATATGCAGGTGCAGTCTTCAATTATCATTCTATTGCCTAGCAAACATAGAGAAGAATTAAAACATCAAGCTTGTGCCCATCAACACTTCAGTCCTACAGCCCAGCAGACACATCACAAAGGAGACGCGTGCAACTGGCAGCGAAAAATTACATTGAGCTGATAGTACATTTTACCCTCCTTGGTGGGACGTAACCACATTTCTGCACAGGGTATCAAAACACGACCCACGCTATCCTCCATAAACGTAGTATTATCAGCGACAAACCCCCTCTACCCTACTAGGGTTTTAGGCGACAAAAAGCAAAAGGGTCGCGAAGGATGGCACAAGCAACACCGGCTAGGTTCGACTGTGAAAACTTCTCAAAACCCTATTCCTCCCGGTCAACTGTAGGTTCGACCTTCTGCCTCGTCGAGGTTGCGAAAGAATGTGCGAGCGGGACGGCTAAAGTCCACAGGTTGGGAATGCACCACTGAAATCTATAAACTACCAAACCCCCACTGCAGCGCCCAAAATCCGACCACCCCCTGTCTATCATGGTCGCGCAGCAAGTTTTGGCGCAGACGGCATAACGGTCGTCTGCGCCTAAACCTTTCAACCCCTGTGCGCGCGAAGCATCGACTAAAAGTGAAGAGCAAATGGCTTAAATGGTCAACAGCCCCTCTCACCCTAGGTTAATATAAAACTAACTTGTACAAACTTGAGTCCTAGCTGTACAAGGGAAAACACCGGGGACCCCAAAACATGGGAGAAAATCAAAACCGCCCAAATGCAAATGGGAAAAAGACGGAATAAACCTACCTGGCGATCCGGCGAAAAACGAACTGATGACGGTTGGAATTCTACTCTAGCCACCTGGAAGCTGGTACAAAGACAGCTAGACCTTCACGCACTCTAAAGATCGATAGCTCAACACTATACACACTGCGACAGTGCTCGGCAATAAACAAACAATACAAAACCCAGACCATCGCACCGTATAATATAAAAAACGCCGCACGTGCGAGAGCATTTAAATCGGGTGCGAAACGAAAGTTGCGTCGGGCGAATAGAGCTTCAGTCCCTCCGCAACGGCGGATGGTCCACAATACTAACTCACCCGCACGGCTAAAATAGAACGCATGAACTACAATCGAGCGCTGGCGGGTACCTTGATCGGATGACCAAGAATCCGAACCCTCCGCAACGGCGGGCCCTCAGAGCGTGATACCATCCGCAACGGAGGAGGAAGTGATGGCCGAACGCTCCGATACAAAAGTCGAGAGACACACAAAGTACACATCGGAGCGCTACAGAAAGTCAAACCTGCCAAGGTCCTCAACGTCGGCGGTCCGGATGAAAGATACGTCTGCAACGGCGAAAAACATGATGGTGAAAGGCCTCGATATGAAGTCGGAGGATAAGAGCCTATCATGATCTGCAACGTCGGACGAGGGAGAATTTAAACCCCTCCGATAAAGAACCAAAAACCACCCGATATAGAATCAAAACTCGCGCACAACGGTCGAAGCGAAAAGGAAAGTTTAAACCCAGAAAAAGCCCGCAACGTCGGAGGGAAAAAGACAATCAAGATCTGAAATCCACCCGCAACGGCGGGACAGTCAAACAAATTAACTCCCAATACAGGAAGGTTTTGAAAGATACGCAAAACGACAAGGAACTCAATTAAAGATGGGATTCTTTAAAACATTGAAATGAGGAGAAACCAATCGATTGACAGCAACCAAAAAAGCTGGAAGACGCTTCAAAATTCACATACCAAAATCGGCAAGGTTCAGGAAGAAAACCAACTAATTCAAAGTAAAGGAGGGTCCCCAAATTTTTTGGAATTTTGGGAAAATGTTGTAGCTGCAACACAATGCTATATGGCAAGGGCTCAGTCTCACTACATTCAGAAGAATGGATATGATCATACACCTCTTCATCCAGCAAGAGGTAAAGGTTACATTCCTCCTTCCTTCCATCATCATTTTTGGAGAAGAAGGAGAAGTCTGCATGCCAGGCCCCAGAATATCTATGCACAACACACCATGCATGTTGCTTCTCTACCTCACAGAGATGAAGATTGAAGCAACATATTTTCAAGTTTTTCAAACTTGAGACTTGATTCTACCTGCTTAGATAGAGGGGGCGCTTTTTTCCCATGTGGTTTTTGCCCCAGCTCCTTGTATTAAGCAATTACTTTATTTTACTTGATGTAATGGGTGACCTATGGTATTAGTTACCAAGGCCCACAGATTGTCCAAGTTAGCAATCAGGGGGGGTGTTAGGATTATTAATCCTTCCTTGTCCAATTTGGTCATATGTCTAAATCATGAGTCATGTCTAAATCGGGAGTCCATCCAGTCTATTTTTAGTCACTAGCACCATTGGGTGCACTTGGCCTAATTGGGGCACATGTTTCAGTTACTAAAGTGTGGGGAACACTAATTGAGGCCTACTGCCACTGATTGCACTTGCATGCATCAGTTTAGGAGCCTCCTAGACCAATCCCTACAATTTAGGAGCCACTGGGAGTGCTGAAACCAACCAAGGTCAGTTCAGTTCAGTTGGTGACTAGTCGAGCTAAGTTAGGAGTCAATTACATTCAGTTCTAGTCCTCTACATTCAGTTAGCGCTAGGTTTGCATGGCTACACTCAGGAGGGGCGCATTTCTCACCTACCACAGTCAGTTAGCCTTAGTCAACACTGAATGTAACACTTGAGTTGTGTTTTAGAACTCCGATTATGGTTTAGACAAGGTCAATTAACTATTGAGTCCTCCGATAGTGATTTGGACAAGGTCTTAGTTACCTACAGTCAAGTAGAGTCTAATCAATTCAAATTTCCTTATGTGGATTCGAATTGCATGTGGCTGTTAAAGCCATTGTACTTCATTGTAATTATTATCTAATTACTCTTTGATTAATGAAAAGCATTCACAGCTGCAAGCCATTTTTGCACTGTTTCATTCTTCAATAACTGAGTAAATTGTGTGATCTATCTTGTGAGTTGTGTGTTTGTCCACATATCTATGTGCTCAATTTAATACTAGTAATAACATTAACATTAATAATAGCGCCAAAGTACAAAGTCATGTTGTCAAACATTAATAATAATTCCTTAATTAAATTAGTCATGAAAATGAGCAAAATTCCACAATCATATAAAATATCATAAATCCATAATGCAAGAGAACATAAGTCACATGAAGGATCATAAGTCTGGAACTTAACAACTGGGGTATTACATCTCCCTCCCCCTTAAACAATGCATCGTCCTTGATGCATATTACATACATGCCGCAAAATTTCAAAATAGATGAGGGTATGATTCCCTCATGGTATCCTCCAGCTCCCAAGTGGCATCCTCATGATAGTAATGGGTCCATTGGACCTTTACCTGCCTGATTTCTCGATTCTGAAGCAACTTGACCTTGCTACCCAAAATGGCAATAGGTTGTACCGGAAAATCCCCTTCTTGTTCCACCTAGATCATAATCCATTCAATCACATGATTAGTACCATGTTCATATATATATATATATATATAAAGAAAATAAAATCACTCTAATTACCTGGATCACATTCCAATCAATTACATGGTTAGTATGAGGTATATACTTTTTCAATAAAGACACATGAAACACATTATGTACTCTAATGCAAGTGGGTAGGGCCATCTCATAAACAACTGGTCCTATCTTACCTAAGACTTCAAAAGGTCCACAATATCTAGCAACTAGCCTGGAGCAATTTCTCAAGTTTAAGAAACTCTTCTTGGGTCTAACTTTCAAAAACACATGATTCCCAACTTGAAATTGTCTAGTGATCCTGTTCTGATCTGCATAACTTTTATTCCTATCTTGATATACCTTTCATTAGAGGAATTTTGGGGTCTAA
Organism: Pseudotsuga menziesii; assembly: GCA_001517045.1. NCBI lineage: Eukaryota > Viridiplantae > Streptophyta > Pinopsida > Pinales > Pinaceae > Pseudotsuga > Pseudotsuga menziesii. The sequence goes on along the minus strand of LPNX010525582.1, from coordinate 529,134 downwards.
AATGGGCCTCCTAAGGAAAATAATAAAATAATAGTTAAAATAATAAAATAATATTGATTAATTTTGGAGGAAGAAAGAAAAAAAATACTTTTTGTGTTCGTATTTTTGACATATCTCCCTGTGTTTTTACTCACATTTTGATCGGGAGAGATTGTTGGATGCGGAATTTGATTCCGCATCCAACGAGTACCCACACTGCATACTTTTGATGGACCCCACTACCCCAAAAACAAGAAATACTTGAAAAAACGTGATGATGATGTCATCATCACATTTTTTCAGGTATTTCTTGTTTCTGGGGTAGCGGGGTCCGTCAAAAGTATGCAGTGTGGGTACTCATTGGATTCAGAATCAAATTCTGCGTCCAATGAGCTCTCCCAATCGAAATGTGAGTAAAAACACAATGAGATATGTCGAAAATACGAAGAAGAAAAAAAAGTAGTTTTTTTTAATGACAAATATGTCAATTCAACCATTATAGTTGACTTATTTTATTGAAATTCTATTGGTTCTTGAATTCCAACTCATAAAAACTTATTTTGGCACGTTTTCTTATAAGGCCCATTTTAGACCCCAAATTTCCTCTAATGAGATTCTACTTTATCTTAACCATTTGATCCTCCATATCCTTTAATAATTCTGGTCCAACAATGACTCTACCCATTGGGTTATCCCAACTGATGGGCGTATTACACTTCCTTCCATACATGGTGTCAAAATGACTCATCTTCAAAGATGAATGATATCCATTATTATAAGCAAATTCCACCAAGTGTAAATAATATTCCCACTTAGATGGTTGATCCATCACATACATCCTTAACATATCTTCAATTACTTGGTTAACTCTGTCTGTTTGTCCATCTGTCTGAGGGTGTTATGTTGTACTCATGTTTGGACTTGTACCAAACCCTTCGAACAATCCTTTCCAAAAGTTAGAAGTAAATTTTGAATATTTGTCTGATACTGTAGCCTTCATAATACCATGCAATCTGGGTACTTCTTTCATGTAAATATTTGCAATGTTAGCTGCTTTGTGAGTTGTTTTTACTGGAATGAAGTGTGTTGCCTTAGTCAACTTATCTACCACAACCATGATCATATCATTTTGCAATCTCGTCTTAGGTAAATTGGTGATGAAATCCATCGTCACTACATCTCATTTCCATTCTAGTATAGGCAAGGGTTGCAACAACCTCGTTGGATGTCGATGCTCAACTTTAACTTTTTGACATTCCATGCACCTAGTTATATATTCTGCAACATCGTTCTTCATCCTTGGCCAATGGTATTGTTTCCTTATTGCTGCTACTGTTTTCTGATAACCTGAATGTCCAGCATAAGGGACATCATGTGTTTCCTTCATAACCATATTCCTTATATCTCCAACATTAGGTACATAAACTCTATCTATGTGCATGAGTATCCCATTTTATTTAAACTTATACTTATCAAACTTATCAAATTTCTATGAAATTTTCTGTTGTTTCAACCCTTCTTTCACCTGCTGATAAAGTTCATCTGTAACACTGGATTTAATGATATTATCCTTCAAATCTAGTGTGGTAGTGCTGAAAGTTGCTACATATTGCACCACATGCATCTTCCTACTAAGCGCATCAGCTACTTTATTTTCCTTACCTTTGATATGCTTGATGTCAAAGTGATATTCACATAATAACTCCATCCACCTCCTTTGTCTTGCATTCAAATTAGGCTGCTCAAACAAGTAATTTAATCCATCATGGTCAGTTCTCAACTCAAACTTTTTACCCATTAGATAATGTCTCCACATATTCAAAGCATGGATGATAGCTGCAAGCTCTAAGTCATGGGTGGCATAGTTATGCTCATGTTCCTTCAACTTTCTAGATTCGTAACTAATCACATCTCCATCCTGCATTAATACTCCACCAATTCCTTGCTTGCATGCATCTATGCATACAACAAAGTTTCTTTCGGGGTCCGCAATTTTTAGCATTGGTGCACTGGTAAGCATTTTCTTAAGTTTTTGAAAATTATCTTTACACTTAGAAGTCCAATCAAACTTCACACCTTTCTTTTGCAAAGATGTGATAGGATGAGCCAACTTCGAGAATCCTTTGATGAACCTTCGGTAGTATCCAACTAACCCCATGAAGGATCTGGCTTCTGATACATTCTTAGGTGTTGACCATTCCATAATGGCTCTTATCTTTTCAGGATCTACTATAACACCTTCTTCAGATATGATATGCCCTAGGTATTGGATTCTTCCTTGATAAAATGAACACTTGCTTAATTTGGAATACAATTGATGTTCTCTAAGCACTTACATTACTAGTCTTAGATGTTCTTCATGCTCTTCCATTGCCTTGGAATAGATAAGCATGTCATCCAAGAATACAATCACAAACTTATCTAAGTACTTTCTGAAGAATCCATTCATTAAACACATGAATACTGCATGTGCATTTGTTAAACCAAAAGGTACTGTTGTGAACTCATAGTGTCCATACCTTGTTCTGAATGTTGTCTTACTGACATCCTCATTCTTAATTCTAATTTGGTGGTATCTCGGCCTCAAATCTATTTTTGAAAACACCTTGGATCATCTCAATTGATCAAACAAGTCATCAATTATTGGTAAGGGGTACTTGTTTTTAACTGTTGCTTTGTTCAATTGTCTATAATCTATGCAAAGTCTTAGAGTTCCATCTTTCTTCTTCACAAATAACACAGGAACTCCCCAAGGTGAAACGTTGGGCCTTATGTAATATTTCTTTAGTAGCTCCTCTAACTACATTTGTAATTCCTTTAACTCTAGAGTACTCATTCTATAAGGTGCTTTAGATGAAAGTATTGTTCCCAGCACCAAGTCGATAGAAAAATCAATGTCCCTCTTAGGAGGTATTCCTAGTGGTTCTTGAAATATATCTGCAAAATTTTATAGTATTGGATAATCCTGCAACTCTTGCTCTTTTCCTTCTTTTGATTCTTCCACATGAATCGTATATAATTGGAATCACTTTCTAAGACATTTCTTCAATTGTAGAGTTGTGATCTGTCTCAAGGATATGGGTCTAGGTATTCCTTTTATTGTCACTTGGTTCCCTTCTTCATCCAAACAAGTATAAGTTTTATCATGGCAATCCAAAATTGCATGGTGTGCATCCAACCAATCCATGCCAATCAATACATCATATGACCCCAAGGGTATGATGTTTATGTCTTCAAAGGTTTTCATTTCATTCATTTCTCAAGGACACACTTTTACAAATTCAGTGATTTTCCTCTTGGCTCCTGTAGCTGGTTGTACTAGACTTGCTATTTCAAGTTTACTTTTCTTTAAATGACATTTCTCAACAAGATTAGGTGAAATGTAACTATTGCTAGCTCCTGAATCAATCAAAATAGTTATGGTTTTATTAGCAATCTTACCTGCTACTTCAGTCATTCAGGATTGGTGGTCAGCTTGCCTTCCATCTAGGGTTGCATAGATTCTTTAAACACTTACACCTACATCTCCAACATTTGAAGCCTCTTGAATGTTGTGAAGGTTATTTTTCTTACGCGGGCACTGACTAGCAAATTGATTTTCCTTGCATATCCAACATTCCACGGGTGGTCTTTTCCTTGAAGAAACTTCCTTTGACTGTCCTTGTTGGTAAGAATTATTGTTTCTGAACTTGAACGCTGGAAACCTTTCTTTCTTTGCTCATGCTTGTTATTCTTCATATCTTTCCAATTCTTCTGATATGGGGCCTTGCTCTTATTTTGTTCATATAAGTGTTTTGCCTTCCAGATGGCATCCTTAAGATTCTTTGGTCTATCATACTGTATTTTATCTCTATAAGATTCAGGAAGGCCACTTAGAAACCTTTGAATCTTTACCTTCTCATCTTTGATGAAGCCCGCACAGTTCAAAAGTTTTAGAATATTTTTTTCATAGGCCTCCATAGTCACACTTCCCAACTTAAGCTCAAAGAATTCCTCCATCTTCTTGTCATAGTAGTCATTATAGGAGTTTTGAGGTAAAAAATGGGCCTCATAAGGGATATATTAAAATATTATGAACTAGGCATTTTATAGATAATGTATACTTGACAACTCACATTTCCACTACATTTAATGTAAAATTTAGATAATCATGGTTAAGTTACATACTAGAAACAAAAATAATAATAAATGTTATATTGAAGTGACTAAAAGTTAATTTTAATTTCCAAAATATATGTAGTACTTAGATGCATTCATGTCACTGAACTTGGAGATCACTTTTAATAATAAAATATAAACACAATGAAAAGACAATCAAATATGTTTTAATAATTAAAGATAGACACAATGAAAAGACAATCAAATAATACAAAATGAAAACACATCAAAATTTTCAAATTTTCTCCAACCACACCTAGAAAATTGAAATTTAAAATAAAAAGATATATATATTTTTTCTTAATTTTTTATTATAATTTATGTTCTTTTGTTTCTTTATATAATTTATGTATTTTTACCATATAAATAATTTAGTGTTTGAAAATTAAAATTTTAGATAACATGTCTTTTTTTTTAATTTTTTATTATAACTTATCTTTTTTAGGTTCTTAATAAAATTTACATCTAATATGTTTAACCCATTATTTGAAAATTAAAATTTAAAATACTAAATATATATGTATTTTTTTTAATTTAAATTGTTTATTTTCTTATTAAACCAATTTATGTATTTCTATAATGGAATTAATTTAGTTAAATTCTCATAAAATATGATGTTTATGATTTGTTTAAAAAATCATTAAACCAATTTGTGTTTTTTTTCTATATTAATAAATTAATTACCTATTATTATTTTTTTAATTTTTTTCTATATTTTAAAATATATAGAAATATTTTAACATATTCATTATATAGTTTAAATTTAATATGTGTGTGTAAGCCACAGGAATCAACAACGATGCCCATTTCGTACTCATGTGATACGAGGTCGATTTCAATAGCTCTAGCATAACCCCTAGGCTTGACCAACTATGTGCTCAACTTTCGCGTACATTTTGTCGAGACTCGAACCTTTGAGTTGCTTAATATCATGTATGCCTTAACATAACATGTAGTTTCCAATCGGCGTACATCCCTATCCGTTATTAATATATTTAGTATGCATTCTAAATTTTAAAAAAGAAAAAATTGATTTTAATAAATTTTTATTTTAATATAGACACATACATTCTATACTCAAATCTAGTCTTTAAATTTTGATTTTAATAATTTCGAATGTGAGTTTTTCTTAGTTTTTAATTAATTAATTGTAATATAATTTTGTAAAATATTGTTTTTAATGTAATTATATAAGTTAATATTTAATATTTTAAACTTTGATTTTAATATTTTGTATAATGTAATATTTTGTAATTTTTAATTAATTGTATTATAATTTGATAAATTATTACATTTTAATATGATGTTTTTGTTTAAATTTTAGTTTTTAAATTAAATTAGGTTTTTATGAATATATTATTTTGTAATGTATTTTATTGTAAACCTTTTTATACAAATTTGATAATAAAATATTTTAAATGTATTAGAAAAGTTAATAATCATTTTTAAAAATAACAAAATAAAATAAAATTTAAATAAAAATATATAATTATATGATATTTTTGAGATTAAGAAAAATTGATAAATATACCATATATTCACAAGTAAAAATGTGTAAATAAAAGATATTTTTAACATTAAGAAAAATTGAATAAATATAGCATATATTGAAAATTGTGTAAATACATGCATATTAAGGGAAAATACATATATTGTCTTTTTCAAAATATATGAAGGGACAATAATATATTTTATTGAAAAAGTGTGAAAAGACATTAGTATTTTACTTTAGGTGTAAAAGTAATAATCTATTTTATTGAAAAAGTGTAAAAAAATATTAGTACTTTATTTTAGGTGTAAAAATACTTGTAGACTACCATAGTTAACTATAGATTTTAATCAACATTTTAGAATACGACAAATAAGCAACCTTAACTCAAGTAATGCCAACCCAACTATTATAGATGATGTCATTTTGTAGATTGTGATTGGTTCTTAAAAAGTTGATTTTAATAGTACTTTTTTTTGTTTGGAGGCCCATTTTTTACTTCAAAATTTTCTGAATGGCTCAAAGAGGTATTCTTTCTGAAAGTATCTCTTAAACGTTCTCCAAAATATTTTGTCTTCATCAATGTCTTTCAATTTAACCAGTTGATCCCACCAGATAGATGCTTTACCTTACAGATGGTATATGGCTACTCTTGCCTCCATATTAGGTGTATAGTGATGCAACTGGAAGAATTTCCTAAGTACTATCAACCATGCTTCGGCATCTTCTCCTTTCTTTATTTCTCCATCAAAAGTTGGGGGCTTGGGTCTTCTCAACTCTCTTACTAGTTCATCCTAGGTAAACCTCCTCTTCTTGTATATCACTAGAGATCTTTCAGGACTGCTCTTTGCAGTGCTTGATGCATATCCCTTCTTTCTATTTGAGTGATAAGGTCTCCTTGAAGATGATCTAGAGCTCACGTAACCTCTTTTATGACTCTTTTCAGCGAATCTTTGGATGGCTTTCAATGATTTAGGTCATTCATATTCTGCTCTTGGATATGAATTATTATTTCATTGTACTCTCTACACTTCCTCATTGAATCCTCCAAGCTTAACGGTTCATTGCTCATCTTATGTCTGATTGACCTTATTCCCTCAACAAACTCCTCTTCGAGACTATATGGTCTCCATCCTTCCTCAATATCCTTCCCTAATCTATGACTTCCTAATGTTGAACTTTTACTTATTGAATACTTAGTCTTCACAGGTTTGATTAAAATATCAGTTGTAGTAGTCACACCACTTGCTCAATCAGTCACTGGAAACTGCAATGTGTTCATTAATAACATTATGTTAGTAGACTACACATTAGTATAAGTTCATTATCATTTAAAAAACACTTTTCTTCTTGTTTATAAAGTAATTAGCCAACATTTCTAAGTTACAACTTACCTAGTTAGACAAGGGGCGGGGTAGAAATCCTTCCAAGATTTCTCCTTACTGGATGAACTTTAGGTCCATACCCATCCCAATCTAACAATTTAATTAACTAGCTCACATGTGAAATTATATTAAGAAGCGTGCATCCAAGCTATCTAATGCAAGTGCATGCTTACAGGGTGACTTAAAACTTCGCAGAAGGCCCAATAGCCACAGTGTTGAAACCTTAAGCTCTAATACTACTTGTGATGTCCATGAACCTTGAGATAAGTCCAAAGATGTTAAAATTAAGACTTAACTATAGTTTAATAACAATGGATATAGATAAATTACTATTGATCTGACTATCCATTCACCCAAATAAATTAAATTCTAGAGATTGAATTTTAACTAAAGTTTGTGACACTTAATTATTTAATTACGCCACCTAATTAAATAATTAATTCCAACACTCAATTAATAATTTTCAAAGTGCAAGCTAAAGGTTGTAACTGAAACAAGAACATCAATAATACATGATAAACATCATATTCGTTATAAATAGCTAATTTTTGTATTTTGGATTTGTTTAATAGCATAGTTTATAAATAACCAAGTATTGATGTCATTGATTATTTGCAAATTAATCTAGTTTTTCGGTGTTGTTATGTGTGTGATGTTAGTTAGCATAAAAATTAAGGAAAACCACATATCCTGGAGCATACATATGCTGCAATCTACAACCACACCGAAACTATAGCAAACAAGAACATCGGTTGCAACTTCAGCCCTCAAAATCAGCTCTCGATGACTATCCCCTACAGCCATCTCTCACTAATAAAAATCAGATCATATGGCTGCCACCCTCCAACCATCGATTGCTTTTACATCTAGAATACATCACTCATCCTCATATCTGCAACTAAGAACAAATATACAATCAAATGACAGGTGTGCTCATCTTGGCATCGGAAAACTATCATACCAAAACAAACATATCTTGGTCATCCGGAAAGCTTTTTCAACGAAACGAAAAGTGTTTTTCACTGGAAACATTGCTCCGAACGCAATGGAACGGGTCTCACAACACAAAAATTAGCATAGATGGTATAACCAGATCATATGGTTGCGCCCCTCTCAATACAATAGAGCCAAAATTACATTTTTTATTAAGAGGAAGGAGAATAGAAAGAAGGTAACGAGAAGAGAAACTCAATTCCATATTATATGAGATTCATCATTTATCCATGCAGATCTTGAAATTCAATACATGAACACTAAAAAAAACAATCAACCATCATTGCGCATATACCAAATAAAATAATGTAATGAAAACATAACATAAGAAAAATACTTATCTCAAATTATGAGCAACTGGCTGCAGCAGGACAACTTTCCTCCCAGCCGTAGACATCATCAAGCCTTCCTTGCTTGAACAGGTCACCCCCGAGTTGAGACCATGGATCCACGGGTAGAGGCTTACTTAGTCTCACTACTCTCGAAACTACCTCTTTCTAGAGACACAATGCTTCTCACTACTACTTTCATGTCAGTCTCCATTGCCTATGGGATGTGACCCAGCTCACCATTTCCATTTCTTGGCTTTCTGTGTGAGAACCTGGACTAGTAGAGTGATAGAATGGAATCAAAGGGAAACAAATAGACTCACTCTAAGTCTCAACGCACTCTCAATAATATCAGCATTCCAACACGGTTAGATAGCATAAGTCACATGGTCCAAAGCTCAAGATTAACTTCAACAAGGAGATGGCATATGGATTTATAGCATAAGGGGTACCACTCTAACCAAATGATCAACCCAAATTAGAGAGAGGTAAGGTTTAAGCTTCATCATGGAGAATTAACTTGAATTAGTGGAGTGGTGGCTTAGTGAAAAGATTCCCTTTCTCGAATTAGCACCATGAGGAGAAGTTACCCAAAAACTAAGGAGTGGAGCCATGAAGAGCACATGGAGGCACACTAATGCATAAAGGGGGTGACAAAACATCTTGTAGGTCGAAATAGGTGAGAGAGGGAATCCAATAAGGTCATAAATATCATGGAAGCACAAAAATAGGATCATCAATGCATGGTGTAAGAGTGGAAGCTAGAAAATAGCTTACAGCCCTAAACTAAGAAAATGGCTCATAAATGACCATAAACACATAAATGTGAGGGAATATTTTCCAAAGGAGGGTTCTCTAGGAAAGGGGGGCCCACTAAGGTGTGCACAATAAGCAAAACTATATCCATAATCCATAATTATTGAGAATAAGGTTCATTGTAGAAGGTTTGGGTGACGAACATTATTAATATGACCAAGGTGCAAATATGAATTGGGATGGACAAAGTTAAGACAACATAAGTTATAAGGTGCTAGGGATGTCCCCATTCCCCCTCACTTGTAGAATCCATGGTCCCCCGTACTCGTTTAGTTTCATTTGTTGAGCTAGTTGTTTATTTAATCAATCATTAACAACATTCAAAGATAGCAGAGATTCTAGTAATAACATTAACATTAATAATAGTGCCAAAGTACAAAGTCATGTTATCAAACATTAATAACAAGTCCTTAATTAAATTAATCATGAAAACGAGCAAAATTCCACAATCGTATAAAATATCATAAATCCATAATGCAAGAGAACATAAGTCACATGAAGGATCATAAGCCCGGGGCTTAACAGCTAGGGTATTACAGTACGAACTCAACAAAATTACTGTCTGAGGACTTGGATAGGTAGTGGGCTGAGTTAACTTCCTACATCAACTTTCGAAATGACAATTGGATGCATAAAACTTCTATAATGAAGAAAATCGTAAAACTAGTAGAATTTTCCTAATCAACTAGCAGGGGTGTGCATAAATGGATGAATTTCAAACCAAATTCAATTCATACCTGCTAATTAAGTATTACAGAGACTAATATATCATTTTTTAACATATCAAATCATCTAAGACTTCTTCCATGGACATTAGTTCATTCTTATTACATTAAACTGCCAAAAACCACATTAGATGGGCACATAAATCTCTTCTCATGAGCATTTTAACATGAAAGATCTATGGGACAGAATCTCACTGTCATATACATATCAGAAGGAGTAGATATCATCTACAGAAGTCGAGTTGAACTTGATGAGCTCCTCTTTAGCTCAAAGTCACATGCAATAAGATAGAAACTGTAGAGAGAAGAAGGGGAATGGGAACCTTGGGGCGCATTGCCCAAGATTATTGAGGCTAATCACTCAATAAGGAAGCCTTAGCTTCATCAACAACAAAATAATCATTAACCAAACTCAAAAATGGAGTTGGAAACATCCTTAAATAAACCTTAAGTGACTTGGGTGACTTGTTGAGCAAGTCCTTCACTTGTTGAGCAAGTTGCCACTTGCTAAACGATAACCCTGGCCATGAATTCACCCTCCTTGAGGAAAATAGCAAGTAAGAGGCTTAGTTGATGTTTCCTTGTTTGTTTCCTTCAGTACAAAATGGAAACTGCGCTCTCCTTGACCCGAAAGTTGCCTTCTTTGTCTCTGACTGTTTTTTCTGCACTTTCTTGTTTTGAAAATTGCCTTGCTTTTCGTGCTTTTGACAATTGCTATATTTTTTTATGACAGTTTGTTTTTCTGGTAGTTTCTATCTTTTTGGTTTGAGTTCCTTTTTAGAATTTCCTTGATTTGTTTGAGTGTTGTCATTTTTCCATCCTAGGCAAGTTGCCTGATGCGCCCTCCTGACATGGCACTCATTTTCACATATACTTTAAAGGGTAACCATTGATTGTTGTGCATTGAGGATTCAGAGTAAACATTTACTATTGTATATTAAGAATTTATAGAGGAACCAACTAAGGTATTGAATAGATCTCTTGACTCCATGTTGATGGTGATGGCATTCTCAATGGATGTCGGTGAGCATTTCCATTCACAAGCGTCAGCTGGTAATATTATTGTTCAGTGTTGGCTTGATGTGATTGACATTGGTCCTCAGATTGACATTGGTCCTCATTTTCAAACTTTTATGTAAACCTAAAAACAACAGCAAATGTAATGCTTTTAAACAAACGAAGAACCTAGAATTCAATATCAAGAGCCAAAAAAATTGAACTTTCAACAATTTAGTAATTTCAATGAAACAAGACTAACAGTGTTATTTTTCAATGTTCCCCCAAGTTTCCAGGACATGGGAGCACGGAAATACACATTGGGGACGTGTGGAGACAATACCCAAAATTTTAGGGAAATCCGTGGGGGACAAGGGGACGTCGAGGTCATAAAAATTATAAATCCCAGTAATAACAATTCATCCCATGTAAATTACTAAATACTAAATACTAAATTCATCATTGTACAAAGTAAACCAGAATCTAATAAATTAACAATACATTATAAATTTATCTCATCTTATCTAATTTTATTAATTTATCAAAATTTTATAAATTAATATTACTTTGCTAATAAATACAGAATCATAATTTTATCTTATCTTAATAATAATTAATAAATTAATTGTCTTACCTCTTCTCCACAACTGGAATAGGGAAACAAAAACCTCCCACAACGGCTCTTTTGTCATTGACTCTTGGCAATGTGGAGTTGAGTCATAAGCATTGGCAGCATCCATAGCAGCTTAGTCTTCAACCTCCAACAACAATCTCCTCCACTGCAACTCTCATCCACAACAATTGTTCCCACGGGCACCTCTCCTCCACAGTAGCTCGATCTCTACTCCAATCATAAGCTTCCAGTAACCCACAGCGCGAGCTCTCCTCTAATTGTGGGCATCTAGTAACCCACAGCTTGGGAACTCCTCTAACCGTGGGCATCCTGTAAGCCATAGCTTGGGACTCCTCCAATTGCAGGCTTCTAGCATGTAGAAATTAACAAAAAATCAAACCTCAGTCATTTAGACATTTTGTCAAACACTTGGCATAACCCAAATTTCATACTCAAATTGTAATTAATTAAAAATACTTCACATGCATTTTAACCAACAACCATGAAGTTGAAACACTTAAACTAAGTCTATTTGCAGCAGAAAAAGACATAACCACAGACTAATAAACCATAACTGAATTTTGGTCAATCGAGCCTGGAAAAACCCCCTTTGGAAAAATCCAGTCTAAGAGTGTATTTTATTCAGCGTTTTCAGGAAAAAATAATTCATTTTATAGCAGCATTTTAAACAAAAATAAATGATTGCAAGTACCTCGATTTTTGTGCAACACCTTGAAAAATGTGCTTAGACAGCAGTACATCCTATATGACCTCCACTATATAGTCATGCAACTTCTCAAAACTCATGCCCATCACCTCGATTTTCATTCCCATCAGTTAATGTACACCCTGTATGGCCCCCACCTCAATTTTTGTGCATCAAAACAACTCCTTGATTTGCATGCTAACAAAGTACATTCCAACAAATCTATACAGTGTGGCCTAGCAAAAATGCTCTCTTGGTAAGCGTGCCTCCTTGGAAATCAAGCTCCCTTCTTGGAAATTGTGTCCTCTCTTTAAGAAATGTTCTCCCTCTCTAAAACTCAAAACATGCCAAATGCTCACACTTGGAAAACTTTTTCCTTGTTTTGCACACTACCCTAGGCTCTCTCTTATAACAAGAAAATGATTTTTCATCTTCCTCAATCCCTAAATCTAAAGGCCAAAATTTAATCTTGTCTTTACATGATCAATGGTTAAGATACTTTCCCTCCAAAACGGTTACATTTAATTTTTAATAGTCACTATTCACTTTACGAAATATGTGCACTTTGTTTCATAAAGTCACTCTAGAAAAATAAAACCAAGTGATACTTTATAAAAAGTCACATTACATAAGAGACACATTAAAACAACTTTATAAAACACCATTACAAAGTCAAGTGACCTAGTTAGTACATGGTCACTTCCGCATACAAGACAAAACTATGCAGAGTGCCTCCAGAGCTAAAATAGCTAGCACTCCCTCTTAGCGAGGGAGGTACTCATTGTCATCGTCATCATCAAGTCTCGTCCTCAAATCCATCACATTGTTCGTAGTATGGGCTCCCTCTAAACCTATAACTGACGATACTACCTGCACTAAAGTCGAATCTAAAGATAACGTCCTGGAAGCCACCCTAAACCTTGAGATCCTAGGAGAATCCACTCTCCAATCTTGATCATTGGTTGATCCTCTTGTCAGTACTCAGAAGAGACTCCCTCTCTTCCATCGGAACTCGAGACTGTAACCTTGGCGCCACTACAGCCTCAGGAGCCTTGTACTCCTTGTCTGACTCATCAAGCGTGGGTTGTGCAATGAACTTGTACAGTTCACCGAACCGATCACCAATCGAATGTGGATCAATCAGTCCCGCTCTCTCCAAGTATATATAAACATGTCTCAGATCAACTCTCTCTGGAAATATGTACACATGTACCCTCCAAAACAATGTTGAATACCCTGCATCCTCCAAGGTTGAGACTAAGATCAAGTTAACCCTCATCCCTGGAACAAAGAGAACCCCATCATGTTCGATGTATCTTCCATGACGAAGTTGGAATCTGACATTTTCAACTCCTCGCAATGCATGTGCATGACCCCCCTCTGACTGAACAAACCTGTCTGAACTAGTCTTAGAAATGATACGAAATATATGCCATATACCATTCATATGACGAGAGGCTCCACTATCCATATATCAACTACCATTATGAACAACTCTATTGATACCAGCACTATAAATAAGTGAGAACAATGAGAACTCAAATATTCTTTCAAAATCCTCTAGCTCTGTTGAAACTGCAACAACCGTATGCTCCTTCTTCTTCTTCTTCTTAGGACACTAAGAAGCAAGGTGGCCATACTTGCTAGATGAAAAACACCAAACTTTGCTCAAGTTCTTCTTGGACTTATTCTTGTTCTTAGAAGAAAGAGAAACATTTTGTTCATTGACACCCTCATTTTGTCCAATACCTTGAGATCCTTCTCGGATCTACTCCTGAGTGAAATCATCCCATAATCTGCGCCAATATGGAAGGTGTTCTCAAACAACCACACACCTCACAAAGACATCCCATTCCTTCATGAAGCCTTTTAAGGCTATCATCACCAACTCATAATCAAAAATGACTTCTCCAACTGCACCCAACTCATCTTTTACATGGGCCACTCAAGTAAGATAAGATACTACTCCTTCAGCCTTGGTCATCTTGGTAATTGAGGTGAGTAAATTAATTTTGGAGAGAATTAAAAATACATTCATCCATCCAGCTAATTCATTTTGGGCCCTTGGATTAGATGACTATTCAACTTCCTCATTTAGACACCAAAAAGGCAAGGGAAGACATTTGAGTCTCATTCTTTTTTTCATGAGATTTGGAGAGCACAAAAGGAGTAAAAATTGCAGGCTAAGAGAGAAGAGCAGGGGGCACGTTTCCCAAGACCATACAGCATCAAAAATTGCATTTTCATACAGCACGTTTCTCGAGCAAAAATTATGGGCATGTTTTTCAAGACAATTTTTCTGGGCACGATTTTCAAGGAAAAAATCATGGACACAAAATCCCATACAAACCGTACACCGGCCACAAAAATCCACGTAGCCCATACGATACAGCGATGGGCACAAAAATCGAGGCAGTTCATATAGTCGGTTTGGCATGGTTTACGAGGCAACGAGTTGACATAAATTTTGACTGTAAAATTTTTAAGTTCAATCAATTTGCTAAGCACTATCGTTGAGATAAGTTTATCTCTGTTTTTGTTGTACTTTCATTTTATTGCAGAAAATAAAATTCTCTCTAAAATAGGTTTTCCCCAGAAGTTGGGGTTTTGCCTGGGTCATTTGACCAAAATTTTATGAGTCTGGTTTTTTATGTGTGACTGTGTTTTTTAATTGTTGTTCATTAAAAGTAGTAAAATTCTTCTCGTGTTTCAGTCATAAATTGTTTATGAAAAATGACTTAATTTGCAGTTGAGAATAAATTGGGCTAGACATTAAACTATCATGAAAATGGTGGCTAAAACCGTGTTGGGAGAATGCTGAAAAATTTACATTAATAACACCTTAATGGTAAAGATTGACCCCAGTATAAAGACAAATTAAAATTAAATATTTAAAATTCAAATTACATTTTAAATTTAAATTAAATCCTTACCATCCTCACCTTATTGAAGTCGGCTCCAATTAAATTCAAAAAAATAATAATAATAAAAAATTGACATGTTGGCCTCGAAAATTACAATGGAAAACTAGTATAAATAACCCGTCAAGTTTGTTTTTGTGTGTGGAAAAATTCGGAGTTGCTCTGAGGTTTTTCGTAACTGTGGACTGTGAAAATTTGAGTAGCAACAAAGGTCAAATTGCAGAGAAATTGCAGACCCGAATAGCAGAAGAAAAAAAATTGGTTTGAATTTTTACCAAATTTTGGTGGTAGTCCAATTCTTGGACATGCTTGGTTTTGATTGATTGGTTCTCTTACCAGCATTAGCAGCGTCTTAAATTCAATTGAGGAGTATACCGATACAAGTGTGAAAGAGAATTCGGTGGTGACCAACAATATTTTGGAAAGTTTTTGGATATTTTTTTGAATCCCTAAATAAGGTAGCAATCTGAATTTTTCCTCTCTTTTACCGCAGAAGAGGAAAGAAGAGGAAAGAATTGATGATAGCAGCAAATACATTTTGGTCCATGGATATCCATTGAAGAGCTAACTATTGGACTATGGCAGTCGCAGACATAAACTTTGGATATTTTTTTATGATAGCAGCAAAAACATTTTAGTCCATGGATATCCATTGAAGAGCTAATTGTTGGACTATGGTAGTCGCATACATAAACTTTGGATTTTTTTTTATGGTAGCAGCAAAAACATTTTGGTCCATGAATATACATTGAAGAGCTAATTGTTTGACTATGGCAGCGTGTAATGTCCTCTTCTGCTTAGACATTGAGGACCGACCCGCTAACCTATGTAATTTCTGTAGGTCTGAGCAGGTACTGACAGTCAGAGAATCAGCTGAAGACTGATGCCATATATCATCATTGAGTAGAAGAGGGCCACCAAAGCCAAAGGCCACCTACATGCATGACATCTGAGCATTATTTAATGATGCATGCATCTAATTGAGTCTCCATGCGTATGCATGCAAGTCAACTACAAATTAGAAGTTAAAATGATCTAATTAGATCAAAAGTTAGGATATTCGCAATTGAAAATTATAAAAGAAATATAAAGTGAATAGAGAAGACACTTATGATTATTATTGATTTGAAGCTTCTTGAGTAGCAGCACAGCGTGCAGCCACGGCAGTTGGGGTTGAAGAAGACGTCTTCAGCTAACAAGGTTTCGGCAATGAAATATCTGCCCTAGTCTCATTCAGGGTAGACCATCCAAGTTCACCATCCGCTCTTCAACTTATTCACCCAGTTATAGCTATCCAATACCCATCATAAGATTGTTTGCAGGGACACGTGTGCAGCCGTAGAGGGGGTTTAGCTGGAAAACCCCAAAGCATTCGTTGGGTCCTCAAATCTCTGTTTATCTTCGAAATACCGACACCATTATGATCATCAGTATCATCCTTCAATACTAGGTGATTATCAGCTTCCAGTTTGCTCACCTAGAGCAGTGCTCATCAATTTTGTGTAGCTAGGGACATTAGCAGCTAAACCTTCAATTCAATTCGCTAGCCTGCTTAGTGAGCTCAAAACTTCTGCATGCTTCAGGCAATCTCTCCAGCACGAGAAGACTACCACTCCTGCAAATTCTCATCTGCATCAAACACTTCCCTCACTGAAAACGTCATCTTTAGCTAATTGAGGGTTCATGTTGTTGGGGTATCACCACAGGCAAGGAGGACCAATTCTTCACCGAATCAGTTCTTGATGCATGCGTATTCTCTCTGGAGCATTATTAGTCGAATTATCAGTGATAAGTGTTGATCTATCATCATAAAATTCTCTGCCCATGTTAGCTATAAAATATGGCCATTTGCCTGACACTTTGCATGCAAGTTTATTTTCTGTATTATTGTAAATCGGGAGGCTTAAGCAAGCCCTAGTGTAGAAAACAATTGAATATACACATCTGGGATATTACACAGCTACAGACATAAACTTTGGAGTTTTTTTTGATCTGATATTTCTACAAGTCTGGGTTTATTCTCTTGAAGTTTTGGGCAGCAGACTGAGACATCGAACTTCCTAGATGTCTGGCAGCAGCGTCTAAATTTTTTGAAGAGCCTTTCAAGCTCGATCTGAATAATATGCAGGGATAATTTTAGGGGCGAAATTTAGCCCATGGGCTATTTTTAAGGGGTTTTCTCAACTAAAAAAAACGTCATTTTGCAATTTTTGAAGCCCTGTTTCGCCCAATTTTGATGGGGTAAACTTTTTTCACCCTAAAAATAGCCAATTTATTATATAAATGATATAAAATCCTTGGAAATTAAAATATTTTTTGAAAAATATCGCCAAACATTTTATACTTGGTGTTTTAAGAATTGGTAAGATTCACCAACATTTATACACTTTTAAATAAGTATGATTCCTTAAAATCATGCCCGATAATATGATGTATAGTGACCTAGTGAGATGATAACAAGTTTGTGACAAGCAGCATAAGCAGTGTGAGTATTATCTCAACACACACAGTCCGAGGTGGTTGAGTTCAAGATTGATGTGGCATAATGTTGGACAAGTATGAGTTTCAAATCAATTCTTGCATAAAGTTTGTGAGTTGGAAACCAAACACAAATCTAAGATTTGATGCAAAGGCATATGATCAATGCACAAATTAGAGGCAATCCACCAAAGTTCCATCTCAAAATACATTGTCCAAAGTGTGACTTGTTTAAGGTTTCTTTGACAAAGATATGCACTAGTCTGTGTTTGTAAGTGATTGAGATATTGTCTGAACAGTCTGCAAGATTATCCAAGCTTGAAGGAAAACGTTGATTGCCCCAAGCCCAAGCTCATGAAGTGCTGAACGGTCCTAAAGTTTTGCTTGAAGACTATACACAGACTGATTTTTAGAGCTTTTTCAAGCACATGTTCGGTCCTTATACACAGTACCAGTTTGACATATGTTTTGAAGTTTGGCTGAAAGGAAAGAGGTGTGGTGAGTAGAGTTTGGCTGAAAGAAAAGAGGTGCGGTAAGTAGAGTTTGTCTGTTTAATTGGAGTTCAACTCTGCTAAAATACACATTCCAAGTTTGGAATTATGATCGAGTTATTCCACAGCATACACACAGTCAAAGATGTTAATGAAGGAAGCACAGTTCAAATGCTTTAATGTTTGACAGTGCTTTAAAGAAGTATGACACACAGTCTTGAAGGTTGATGGATTACAATCTTTATCTTGAAGACATAAAGGATTGCAGATTCCATAAGATCAGAGTCTTGGTTTGGCATAAAGTAGGGTTCCTCCTAAGACCAAGTACACAGCCTGCAAGTGAAATAAATACACAGCCTGCAAGTGAAACACAATCTAAATTTATGTGATCTCTGGTATGTATGGCAATTTGTATGTTCAAGTGAAATGATAAACATGGCAATGTATGCATAATGATGTAATATATGAATACTCAAAGCTAATAACCAATCAAGGTTGAAGTTGACAAGTGTTGACATGAAGAGAAGCTTAACCATCCAAGGTTGAATCTCTTAGAACTGGGTTGCAATCCTAATGAATGTGGAAAGTGGCTTGAAGAGAACATGAGCAAACATCTTAATGACACTTGACAGTGATACCTTTAGAATGATGATGAAATGACAAGTACAGAAGATGACTGATGTGGCTTCTTGAGCTGAATGATAAGCAGAGACAGTTATGCAACAGATGGACGATCAGAGGTTGATGAGCAGAATGGCAAGCAAAAGTTGATGAACAGACTATGACCAGCAATAGTGATGTGCAAAGTTGATTGGCAGATGATGAACGAAGTTGATTAACAGATGATGAGAAGCGTTGATGAGAAAATGATGAGCAGCATTGATAAGCAGAGATGGTTGAGTAATAGATTGACATCAAACTTGCAAATAGTGGCACTTGAGGATTGTACTCCTCAAACCATTCTTAATTGGAGCTAAAAAAACCAGATTGGGTCTTGTTACAAAATTGGTGCTCTTCTTATCAGTTGTTGTTGATTGTAATCGAAAAGATTGTTGTCTTCCATGTACAGCAATAAAGATTAAATTACAAATATTCTTGTCTCTTTGATGTGGTGAATGTGCTTATGACTCCTGGTTGATTGAACCAATGCATTTGATTATATAATAATTGATATACTTTTGTTGACTAAAAGAAAGTAAAAAGTTTATAAATTGGTCACACATTGATTCACCCCCCTCTCAATGTGGCCATTGTGTTCAACAACATTACATAAGAGTCACTTTAAAAACAATTTTATAAAACACCATTACAAAGTCAAGTAGCCTAGCTAGTGCATGGTCACTTCTGCATACAAGACAAAACTATGCAGAGTGCCTCCAAAGCTAAAATAGCTATGGGATGACCTGATAATCTTATGCATAGAAATATCACTTACAAGGAATCCAATACTGTTACGAAATATGTTGTATAATTATCCAAGTCGTTTATGCTGTGTCATTGTGCAGAAAGATACAGAGCAGTAAAAACTACTCTCAACAAATATAAGGCCCCACATTTCCAATTTTGAACAATTAAGCCATAATAGACCTCCCCATAAGCTATAAAAGATTAATATAATCAAAGATTGCTTCTGTCGCTTCTATTGTACACCTCAATTAATGCCATCCATCAAAATGTTTCACAGGGAAATTGCAAAATGGATTAAAAACAAAGATAGGGAAAGAGGACAGAATCCCTGTCTGAAAAAACTGAAGATTAATAACGACTATAGTACATGTTTCCTGGCACTATGGCCGACCTCGCCCTGCCTTGATTGTTGTCATATACCCTGTTATTTAAAGGGTATCCATTGACTGTTGTCTGTTGAGGATTTATAGGGTAACCATTGATTGTTGCAAACTGAGATATTGAAGGCATTTGCACAAGACTGCTCCCCCTTGTGAGTCCCTGTGATGGTGGTGGTATTCTGGCGGGATGCCGTTGAGCATTTCCATTCACAAATGGGAGCTGGTAATATTGTGTGTCTGGTAATGGGCGCTGGTAATGGGAGCTGGTAGTATTAGTTTGATATGATTGATAATGTGTATCTGGTTGTTGCCGGTAGCTATTAGTATGTATCTCACCATTGCGCTGCTGTTGGTGATTATTACCATGAATCTCACCATTGCGCTGCTGTTGGTGATTATTACCATGAATCTCACCATTGCGCTGCTGTTGGTGATTATTACCGTGAATCTCACCATTGAACTGCTGCTGTGAGTAATCTCTTCCACCACGTCCCCTTTTCTTATTGGCTTTCCGAATTGGAGTTGACTGGGAACTAACATGGTCACTACTGTGCATCTCACCATCGCACTGCTGCTGTGAGTCATCTCTTCTACCATGCCCCCCTTTCTTATTGGCTTTTTTATTTTGAGTTGACTGGGAACTAATATGGTCATCCACTAATGCAACAGACCCTGCACCTTGTTGTGATTTATGCATTCCACCATTAGAAACCTTCCCCACAGACGAATCAAAACCTTTTTCATAACCTTGAGGGCCAGCTGGCCTTGGTTTTGGGCTCATATGATTTTTACTACTTTGGAAAGAAGAAGACATCCCATGCACAGGTTGCTGGACCATTGGGCTTGTTCGTCCTGAACTATTGCTCTTTAACTGCAGACTGTTGATGACAAGACGACGAGCTGCTGCTCCAAGATGAAGGCCTGAGATAGCTCCACGAACAGGTGGCCTAGACAAAGATATATTTAGCAAACCATAATTGAATGAAATTCAAATCTTCGTCAGATAGACATGACCTCGATGTATTTTACTAATAAGGAACTTGAAACAAGTATTACCTATCTTGATTTTGGTGCCTCCGACCAGTATCTTCATGCCATAAAGCTTGTGTCCTTATATCCTGTGCACATACAATCTGCCAACCAGTTTGAAATGTCAGAAATATAATATAAGTATCACATGCTCAAAGAAAAGCAGGGTTTTTCTTAATGTTAAAGAGAATATTATGGGTATAGTTGAAAGAAAAAATAAAGTACTATGAGACACTATCAGGTAGTCTATATTATATAAGAAACCACCAGCCTGTCTGTACATGATTAATTGAAAGAAAATCAATCTGGAAAGTTCAAAAATAACTCTTAAAAAATCTTTTTAGAGTAAAGACACATCAGGCTTATCTGCATAGAATCTAGACCTTCTTTGGCATTATGACTCCATCCACAAGCCTTGGAATGTGTTTATGCACTGACGGGCACTTGTAAATTACAGACCTGAAATATATTTTATAAAGAAGTATTCAGAACATGATACAAATTGAATAACCATTTCAAAGATTGTACAATGTATAACCAATAAAGGTTAACCACTTACAGAACTTGATTGTTTACGATGTTTTCCATCTCCTTAACAGGTGAAGTGAAAACAGGTGGGCAAGCCTCCCCATCACAGAGACTTAAGTAACCATTAAATCCACCACTGCAATTGGTTTACAGATGTTAAGACTAAATCAGTATAAAACAATGGTGCCCGAATAGACATCAAACAGTTCAATATGATCTTTAGACAAAAATATAGTAGTATGCAAATATCTATTTAATATCCACTCTAATGATACATTTAATAGCAGCAAAGACGTCAATTGGGTCTAGCCCAAGTGGTTGTCAGATGGAATGTTATCCTCCCCACCCAGGTTCTATTCACATAAGTGACATGTTGAGTTCATAACGAGTATATATAGTTGTAATGGATTCTGGAATCTGAACCCTGTTTGTGCCTGAAGAATCTAGGATTTACCCTCACTACCATCCTCAAAATGAGGGGAAGTGCCCAGAGTTTTGCCCTGGTTTAATTACCTAGGACAAAAAACTAATAGCAGAAAAGAGAGATAGATAAACACAAGGGATGCTTCTCCACATTTGTGTATGGCATCCCTCCTAGACTATCAGTGTAGACTAATACACCTCAACCGGGGGTGTCAAACCAGGGGTCTGCTGGGATGGAACTAACCAAATGCCCAACAACACATTGACCTAACCCCTTAGGGCTTTG
Source organism: Pseudotsuga menziesii (assembly GCA_001517045.1). Classification (NCBI taxonomy): domain Eukaryota; kingdom Viridiplantae; phylum Streptophyta; class Pinopsida; order Pinales; family Pinaceae; genus Pseudotsuga; species Pseudotsuga menziesii. The sequence goes on along the minus strand of LPNX010525582.1, from coordinate 507,002 downwards.
TTGTATTCTTTTTATTATTACGGTTGCCTTTTTTCATTTTTCCATTAGGGATGGTCAACTCTTCTATCTTTTGGTTTGCTAGGGTTGGTGGCTTCTTTTCTTAATGCAAATAAGATATTAAGCAACTTCATTATTATTATTTCATTTTATTTTTTTCAAAACACACTTATGCATACTGGGCAGTATAATGCACCCCATCTCATCCATACTGGGCAGTATACTGATCCCTGATTCTCTCCATGCAATAATGACCCAAGAAGTGGTATGTTTATTGAGAAGATATAATTGAATCCAAATTTGGGAGCTCTAGAACACTTCTCACACTAGTAGGCATTATATGCCAGAAAGTATACCAGAGTTTGAATAAATTTAGAACTGGAAAAGAGATTGCCAAAATCCATCAACCTAGAGTGTCTAGACTATTTGAGGCAAGCAAATCACAATGGATCATGCCGACAAAGTAAACAAAGGAACCCTTCAAATCCAAAGTACCAAACTCCAAAAGAACACTTTTTGAAGATAGAAGATACTCCCTGTAATGTTGTACCATGCATAGAATTGGCTCAAGTGCACAATTCTATTCTTTAAGTAAAAAGTTCTACAAGGATCAGGAAATTTTAGAATATGTCAGCCCTCATGGTCTCTGCATAATTTAGGGATTGCTTGTGGCCCAACTTAATTAAGGTCAAAAACCAATATTGATGTACCAACTATATTCAATATAATAAACGTTTACGTAGTCTCAAAACAAAATGCAAACATATCAAATGCTACCAACATGTTTTGAAGCACACCATACTTCAACTTTCACTGCCTTCTTTATTATTCTTACATATTTACTATTTATCAGGACATACAAGGAATACTAATCAACAACTTTTCATCCACTTCAGAACTAAATGTCCAATTAGTTATTCACCAACAATGTTAGCTACTTATATATGCATCACACTGCAAATAACAATCTATGCCAGACTTGTGTTACAGACCTGGAGTCAGGATTGATCTTTTCCTTGACTTTAGCTCTCTCATTTACTGTAAGATGTGCATACCGCTTATAGAGAGAAAATATATCTGGAGCTAAGCAATTACTTGCAATCACAAAAAGCAAGTCAAACTTTTCGCTATTTCTCAATCTTTCTTCTTCCTGCCAAAAAGCATTAAACTTTATTAACACTTAGAATAATAGAACCAATTATCTTAAGATTTTTATTGTTGAAAAAGAATATCAATTGTATCGACCTAGATTATTTTACTGCACAGTAATGGAATAGAAGTAGAACCAATACCGTTAATGTGCCCTCAACCTTGCTAATTTCTGCAAGAAGGCGAGCTTCATCAATGAATGGTAATTTAGCAACACCCTGTACCAAAAAAAAATTTATTACTACACAAATTTCAAATATCTGATTCAAGGAAGACCTTAAATGTAAAGAGACAATATAGGCTCTACAAAATACTCAACATGATGTTAAACATACCTGCCAGGCATATCGCTTGCCATTCATATCAATTTCAAAATCTGTCATCCATAGAGAAATTTGCATATTTGAGTAAACAGAAGGAAATGTTGTTCTATTTATATAAATAGCATGTATTGTAAAGCAAAAGCAGTTTCAGGCATAGAAAAAATTTCTCACCAGTGGGATAGAAGTCAATGATAGGTGAATTGGGATCAGTCATTAATGGCCTGTAATGCTCAGGAAGTGCATTTGCACTGTAACCAGATCGATGTCTTAGACAATGACATTTTGATACATAGAAAAAAGTAAGGGTAATATAGCAAAATTAACAAGGTCATATTAGTGATATTACCTCGCAGCAGGAAGAACTCCCATTAGCTGATTGAATGGCTTGAATGGACTCTGAAGATTAAATGCAATCTTTAACTGACTGAGACCCGTAAGATCAGAGGCAAAGGGAGCATAATGGTATGGATAATACCTGGCAAATAATTAAACCAGTTAACAAATATTTTCAACTTGATTACAATGTA
>LPNX010525582.1:464002-504936 GCA_001517045.1 Pseudotsuga menziesii | reverse complement strand
TTCCAAGAGGCACATTCTATGTTGCAGGTAAATGGGGATCCATCAATTCTTCGTGTATGTTGTGTGTAAGCATGTCTGTAACAATAAAAGGCGAAGAAAAAACAACTTGAAAACAAAAATACAAGGTTTATCCTTTAGTCAATATACACACACACTAATACAGATATCTTGGCCCAAGTTCTGTTATGCACCGAGATATCAAATTCCTTAAGAATATCAATAATTTTGCTCCATCAAATGCTCAAGAACTGTTTCAATTAAAAAAGTCTGAAATCAGTAAGATTGGTAACTCATAGAATATGAGACCTCTCAGCTCAGGCACATAAGTTCATAACAGATCCATTGTTATTGCTGGAGCAACAATGACCAGAAGACAGGTTCTAGGGGAGGCACACTAATTGATAAAATCCAGAGTTAAAGGCATACAGGATGCTTGGCCAAAGGACATCTATACTGGAGTGTGGCATAGATGGGCTCTAGGGAAGGCCTATTTGGTAAAATAATTTCCAAATGAAGTTGGAGATAAGTGGCAATTTCCTGATATCAAACTTCTTGTAGTCATTTATTAGATATCAGTCGAAATGGCAACACATGTTCCAAAAGACACTAGAAACTGTTCTAGAAACAACAAAAGGCAGAGATAACCCATAACTCACGGCTCGGAAACACACAACCTGGATCAGCATTGTAATTTCCAATATACTAAAAAACTGTTCTGTAGAAAACAATAGGCATAGTCCAGATAACCCTTAACCCATGGATTGGAAACAAGCAAGATGGCTCAGCATAGTGATACTATTAATGAACTTCAATTGTTTGGAAAGCTCAAATTTCTCACTCATCACTTACCACTGCCATGAGCACACTCCTTGATAATAATAGTGCATTATCCAACAAAGTCCTTCTGTATATTTCAAGACCTGCCAAACAAGCAAATGACAGAAATTAAGCTCAAACATAGGTGTATATGAAGATACATACACATAGATCCTCTCTCTCTCTCTCTCTCTCTCTCTCTCTCTCTCAAACAGCCTACACAGCCCAGCACATGGTACTTACAGCATCCTTTTTGGTTTGTTCTTGAGCTTCTTCTGTATGTGCCTCAAATTTTTGAGAGTAGTATCTTTCTTTCCATCCAGACTCTCCTAATTTAACCTGCAGTGTGCAATGGCACAAATTCAAACCATATTGTTTTTGTACCTAATTACCATTATGAACTTCCTTCATGAAGTTCTTCTCTACAAACCTTGTCCTTTTCAGGATGTTCAGAATTGAAAAGATCTGACTTCTCAAGAAGTGCATTTTTCAACATAAGTTTCAGCTCCTCTGCATTTTCTTTTGCCTGAAAGAAAAATGGCAGACAAGATGTAAGATATGATTACAAGCAGTTCAAGTCCATTTCAAGTTTTCATTTAGGATGTATTTGCAAGAAAAATGGTTGGATGATTATACAAATCATAATCACTTCCTCAATTTTAGGTGGTTACATAAAATAAAATTATCCACAAGTTGAGTATCACCTTTGCAGCCTCTGCAGTTACTTCATCTTCAACCTCCACTAATGCTGCAGCAATACTGGCATCATTTTCTCTAACTCTCCTGAGTTTTGCAGGTCGTTTAGATGAATCTGATTCATATGGAGATGGATGAGGGGCACATGCCAGACGTGCACCCTTAAATGGAATCACTGGAACTATAGATTCAAGCTTAACATTGGGTTCACGACTTTCTTCATTCCTTGACTTTGTCTTTGACCGCTTGCGTCTCTCTGTCTGAACCTGCAATTTAACAAAATTCAAACGGTTCAATGTCTCTCTTCAGTCACATAAGTTGATACAGTAACACCAGCAATGCTTGAAAGTTTTGCATCCACAAGCATGTTGACTACTTTCAAAATGCATACTACTAAGCAGATGTATGATACATAAGCAATATTGTATAACGGCAGACTTTGGATGATAGAGCATGTACTCTTAAATATAAAAATACAGTTTTTCATGAAAAATCCCGATAAAGAGAAGCTAGATAGAGATTGTCTCTGCAGGCTCAATAGTAGGCTAGTAACTTTACCTTGGGATCCTCAAGAAGACATGCTAACATGAAACAAAATATTTTCAAAATTTTAACTAAGTATTTCCCTTGGGTAACTTTACCTTGGGTTCCTCAAGAAGACATGCTAACATGAAACAAAATATTTTCAAAGTTTTAACTAATTATTTCCCTTAGCTAAATGTATTTCCTAATATTTCCAGAGTTTTAACAAAGTATTTCCCTTGGCTTAATGTATTTCCTAATAAAATGCTCTACAAAAATAGCTATTGACCCATTTTCCATTTTTCATATGGTATAGAATTCCTATTCAAAACATTCTTAAGCTCACAGCTTGGCCCAATGGAAGGGTGCTATCCTCAGTGGGGGTTATTGAATAGTTAAAAAATATATGGCTGTGTTTTTTTCAAAATAAGGCCCAAATACGTACAACTGACATAAAGGTTTTCATAATTTCATATAAACTAAATGTGCACCTCGTGAATATGAGCTCGCTTTTGAAAAATTCTATCCTCATATGTTCCAACAGCCTGAATAAAATGCTCCACCCTGTCCAATATTACCTGCATGATAAAATGTTCCACATTTTAGCGTGATATCAGCTTAGCTGGAAATGCTAGCTGTATCCAAACCAGTTAACACCCTTTCATTTAATGTTCAGTAATTTCAGACACAGGAGACATACTATAGCCTTTATAAAAATCTATGTGCATTTGAAATTTCAGAAAGGGAAAACATTATACAGCCTTAATGCCAGCAATTGGATAAAGCTGGTCAAGATGAACTCAGTATCATTTCCATCAATCTGGGGACATGAGATCTTGTGATTCAAGTGATAATTAAAATTTCAAAGGCCACACAACTTCAGATTGCAAGATTTAGAAGACCAAAGTGAAAATATCACAATATCTAGTAACATATAGCAAAGTCCTTCGGTCAACATAATATTTGCCAAAAAAAATTATATAATAAATGCAATCAGCGTCCTAATACCTCGCCTGCATCTGTCAAATAGCCACCCATTGCACTGAATTCTTTCTTGTATACAGCCATGAGCAAATTAATTGCACCCTGTAAAATAGAAAATAGCCACCAACAAATTATCTTCCAGGAGGATATTGTCACAGAACCAAAACAGAGAATGTGAGCTGTAAACACAGATCTATAATGAACTGTCTACACACTAGAGATAATCATGCTTAGAAGTTAGAACAAAACAATCAGCTTGGACATAAAAATATTCCAATTGTTTCAACTGAAATGAATTTCAGAACAAAATGTAAATTTAGATAATATTTATTCAACGACTATTTAAGGAATTCAAATAGAATATAGGAGCTGTAACATCTCTACATACAAACCTCGCGAATTTCCAATGTAGGCATGTGTGGAAGGAAATCATTGCCAACAAAGAAACAGATGAAGACAAAATCATCCACAACCCGTTCAAAATCAATCTCCATTGGAGGTATTGGAATCTTCATATCATACTCTAAATATTCACGTAAAACCCAGATGTTGACAAACTGCCAAATATTTGAGATATCGGAAACAAGTTAGATGTAAAAATAATAGTAAAACATCCACATGATCTATAATAATCTTGAAACTTGCTTTAATTATCATGACCTAAATGGGACCGTTATTAGTATTAATGCAACCATACAACATTAACAAAAAGAAAAAACCTCCATGCATGCATAACCAAAATCCTAACATCAAATGACAAAAATTATACCTATATCCGACTTACCTGATAAGGCTTTTTAGGATTAACATTCAGTTCACCACCTTTCTCATCAAAATCTCCTTGCTTTCTTTTTGGCTGTCCTTCACATGCATTTGCAAAATGACCAACCTGACCACAAAGGAAGCATTTGTCTTGTTGTCCAGGCGTAACCACAATCTGCACAATTACATATATAAGGAAAGAGGCAATGTTATCATATTGCTCTCACTATTTTCAAAGACTATAGTAAAAGAGATGGCAATGCGAGCTGAATGCATTTCAGTCATACAAACCTATCAGGCAATTTTAAAATTTCATCTTGAACAAAGGATATGAGCGTTAATTTCTGTTTTTCATAAAGGACAAACTGTTAAAAGAGAGTCTCTACTTTTGTGGGGATGATTTTGTCACTGACCATGCTTGGATATGGTGCATGTGTAGCATTTCTAAGCATAACTCCTACCCTCAATGGTTTTTGGTATTTGTCTCCCGATAACACTCAAGAGTAAAGCCTAGAAATGCGGTTAAGTATTGAAATTTGAACATAGATGGGTATAACAGTTCAGGAGTTTATTGGGTTAACGTTCAGACGTTTTTTGGGTTTGGTGAAGGTCATCAACATATAAAACATATCTAGAGATGAATAAGAGTGATATAAATTTGAAACTACTTCCCATGAGTTCGAAGATAGGACTAACAGAACTTCTTCCCAATACAAAGATGCAATAATTATTTCTAAGAGTTTGACAATGTATGAACCATTGCCGCTTCAAGGCAACGTGATCTAAGAGAATGGGTGGATGTTACAATATGTAATGCACAAAAGTGCAATAAAAAAATCAGATAGCGATAAACATGTAATCATTAAATCCTTAAAAGCAAGCTGCAAAACCTAGTGGCTGCTTGTGCATGTCAATGCATCATGACCCGTATCAAATGAAAATAAGGACCTTGATCTTGATTCTCAGCAAATAATCATGAGATTGGACTACTACGCAACGGTAAAGAATACCAATAGTTCTATTACACTCTGTTCTATATAAATCAAGAGCACTAACCTCTCTCAAAATTGAGAAGTGCACCTCATGAGTAGACAATGCTAACATGATTAGATCAGCATCCTGCAGCCATTGGGACAAAGGCATTTACCAACAGCAATATTTGAATATCAGTAGCAATTATAATTTCCTTTTCCTTGAACAATGAAGCACTTACCAGCCCATATAAGCAATGTCTTGTATTGGGATGAAAGCCTGCAAGATTTCTTTGCAGGCGAATATACATCATGATTTTGTGCTCGCCTTCACCCGGAACACTTGCATCAGAGAGAATGACCTTCAAAATTGCAATCAAACACAATTAAAAATACATGTAACAATAAGGAGAAAAAGGAGAGACCAAAAAATAATCCAACAAAAAAGAGCATATATCTGGAATAGAAGGCAAGAAAAGCATCAGCAGTTAGTTTTTTTTGACATTTCTATTTTCATGCTGATATGGTGCAGCAGCAAAAATGTGATCAGGGCATACCTTGATATTTCGCCAGCCAGGATCATAGTTTAATCTCATGTGTATGTAATATTGAAGAGCAATTGACAGTGTCGCCATAAATTCCGTCCCAGGAGTAATTATATTTGAGTCACATGCTTCAGACTTCACTTTAGGAGCTAAAACCCTACCTTCTTCCTCAAACTGTTTTCTTAATCTTTCCTCTTCAGCCGCCTGACAAGTGCATGCAAAAACATTAAACCGCATTCTCGACTTGAAAGTATGTTTTGCTGTGTTTATAAACATCTTCTCTTTTGAATATTGTTACCATTTTTCCTAACACTCACCAAATCAGCTGCATCTTTGGCTGCCCTGAAACGACGGGAACGCTGCTGATTCATCTTAGCTCTTGGTGCAACACCATCTATAACAGGTGAAATTTGAATAAGATTCTCTGTGCTATCAATAAAATTCCAGATAGGAACATAAAAGATTAAAAGAAGTAATCAAACAATTCAAACCTATCTGATCTCACCAAGCAAGGTATGTTATAAACAACTTCAGAGCAAGGATGAAATTATCCACATAACAAAGGGCCAGGTTATGAAAATCGATACATCATTATAGATGAAGTAATGGCCATGAAAAAAGACTAGTCAAATAATGTACCAAACAAGAATCTCTACTAGAAAACCGAGCCATTTCATCAGCTGGAATGTTCGGATACACGTCTCAAGTTTCTCATATATACATAAGTTTTGAATGCCAGTTCTAAAAGATTACAAATGGTGTAAAGTATAAGGAGTAACCTACTTACCCGACCATCTGCACTGATCAGACGACCGGCAACGTCGGATGTGACAACTCACACCAGCCAGGTCATCCAATCGGTGCAAATGGTCGGGTAAGTAGGTTACTCCTAAAGTATAATAGTACAACTAAAATAAAAGCTACTGTAGTAATTTGAATGAACAAGAACACTGTAACTCATCCCCTTCTATATTCTGTAGAAATGAAATTATATTAATATCCAAAAATAACAAAGGAAAGTTCAATGGGACTAACAAGTACAGTCAGTAGAAAATTACAAATGGTGAAATCAAGAGTATAGTCCGTACAAATAGCAAAATGACAAGTGCCTAGTGATCTCCTAAATCAGTAACAAATGTGGGCTACCACAATGCAACAAGATATTAAAAAGGGAAGAAAAAAAAGGGTTTAACCAACGAAAGAAACACTTCAGAAAGTATAAGAGAATACTGAGGACTTCAATGCTATCTAGAAAAGAGTATATTTATAGGAATATTCCATGTTCCAGAATTACTCACCAATTGCCATGTATAAAAGCTTCCTGGGTCGTACAATTACAAAGAGCCGGTCTATATAATCAAACATAGCCTTAAAGACTTCATCATAAGTTGTAGGTGAAGGCTACAAGCAAAAACAATTCCATCAGAGGCTGTTAAACTTTATTACAGTAATACTAACACAGATGACAGGCACACTGCTAAGAGGACAAAGATAAAATGTTCTAGGTACATTTCCCAAAAATGAATTGTGCTATAAATTGCGGTATAATATCAAGGAAGATTGCAAGCAAAAATGGTTCCATCAAAGGTTGTTAATCTTTGAAGTAATAATACTCTAACAGATGCAAGGCACACCGCTGAGAGTCTGGGATTCATATCATTAAGGCACTAAAGGTTTTTATTCAAACAAGTGGGGACCAGGAAAGCAAGTCCTGGGAACATTTCCCAAAGGGAAATAAATTGCACTAAATAAATCAAGTTTTTAACAAGTTAAAGAAAAGATCTGCAATGAAGTCTCACAATGATTCTATCATGCGCAACTCATAAGATTTGTTGAACTTCACACCTGAAGCTTCAAGATTTTGGATGAATATGCATTTGGTTTCTTCTTGATTAAGGACGCAAAGACTCGATGGAAGCTATTCTAACGAATGAGTCCAATGATTTGATATTTAGTAATCCAATTATGGCTTCTCTACTATAAAGAGACTATCAAATCGACTTTGGAGAATCCAATTCTACATGTCAACATTAACAACAATGCACATTACAGGAGGAAAATAAGTTAGCTTATACATGTTGGCTTTCTAGACTTTAAGGATTCAAATGCCTCTATCCCCATCCCAAACAACTGATCTAATTTCTCCAATTCCATTTATTTAGATCAATTCTCAATCAGTTTGTATGTTACATCATTTTTTATTATGTCCCTCTGATACTTTTTATTACCGAACTCTTAAATATTGGGGAATATGGAAGAATTTAATGGAAAAGAATTCGACTCTGATCCTAGTAAGAATCTATTTAACCAATTCCATCCTTGAACCAAAATGGATGGAATATATTATCCAAATAATAGATATATAATTGCAAGGTTGACATCAATTCAAATCTTTTGGATGGGTACCTCTAAAGTAGACTTGAATTGAAGGTCAGATGATTCAATGTTCTTTGAGAACTACCCGGTTTACAGTACATCTTTCCTTAGAGAAAACATAAGATTTTAAAATCATGAAAACTGCTCCAGGACACCATATCTAACAATTTATTATGCCCTGTTTATTGCTCACTGTTGTTTATTGCTCACTACTGAATGCAGACCCAGGTCCCACACAACACATCCCAAAGACAAGGAGCGGCAGAGAAGGAAGGGGGGCTGAGCAAGCACATATGTTCATCTCACAACCGATCACACAGAAGGTGGGCTGCTGACTCTGTGAATGCGCCCCCATTGGCCAAGCAGGCATTTTCATCCCACAACCAATCATACAAACCCCGTCACAACACCATCCCACAGAGGAGGAAAAGGGGGAAGCAAAACCATTGGCATAAGAATGTGTTGGATGTATATGCTGCAGCGGAAGCGACCTCAGAACCAATATGAGATAAATAAAAAATTTAATTTAATCAGAGTCAAATTCCAATTAGCGTCAAAATGTTTTGAGAAACGACCCTTGTTTGAACTTTGCAGCATTTCCTTGAAATTTATTCGGTTAAAAAGTTTTGGCAGTTCACCATCTTTACAGCTACTGCCTAAATTCGTTCGTAACATTAAATTACCCTCTTTTCAGTTCTACGGTCCCAAAATTTTAATGTGTAAAAAATATACAAGATCTGATAAATAAATGCATACCCGGTCTTCGGGATGGAAGCAGGGATGAATAATCCCGTTCATGTCCAGATAAAGATTATCGAACTCCATATTATTAGGGTTAGGCTTGCTGGTATCGACTGGAATGGTAACGCCATTGATCTCGACGGGCTCTTCCTCTGTAACGTCCATTACTATTAGAGGATATTTATCAGCCAACCATTTGTAAAATGCAGGAACACCCATATTTTTCCAGGTAAAGAATCCTTGCAGATGCTCTCCAAGAGAAAAGTCTGAAACAAATGTTCCTTTTAGGACGCCTAAAAACTTGCTTGTACAACAATGGCGTTGTCCGGGACGACGGCAACTACAATTTGTTCTTCACTCAGAAAAGAATTGCTACGAAGACATAACAAAACAAGCAAAACAATCGAAGCCCCGCCTCCGCCCGAGGGTTTCGCTGCAGAGTAAAATATAATTCATATGTATAGATATATTGTATTGATAGCCTCTCTATCGGAGTCAGCGAGAGTAAAAATATCTCGCCGACAGCATAATAACCCAAAAGAAAATGAGTTCGTCGCTATTTAGGGTTAATCGTTCTGGTTAGGTTTTTGTTCCTCGGGGTTTTGGTGTGTGTTCTTTTGTCCAAATGATGACGAAATCACTTGCGGGGTTCATTTCTCCATTCCACTTCAATGGACTCAATGAAATTTGATTTTAACAACTATGATCACTTTCTCATATGAGTATTATACTCATTTAAGTTTTTATGCTTGGTTAAAGAGGTCATGCTTGCTTTTGAGTTTACTTATTTCAATTTGGTTTTTATTAAAAAAAAATTAAATTAAATAAGTCACAAATAGAACTTAGAAAATATTAAAAAATTGAAATAAGTCACAAATAGCACTTAGAAAATATTTTTATCACCAAATAAAAACAAAAAACCATTGTAGGATAATTGGGAAAGATCAAAGAGTTAATTATTCTAAGAAGACGTGGTGTCAATAAACATTTTTACAATGCTTAAGCGTAAGTTAATATAGCACAGCAAAAATACATCAAAACCCATTTAGGAGGCATCTGCTATCACATAAGAATATCATAATCATTTTCCACATAATTGCTTACTTGTTAGGTCGATCCATAGGGTCATTATTTTATAGCGCCAAGATGTAACATACTCTCTTCAAGTGAGGAAGATTACCTGGGTCATAACACATAATGGCCTCCATGATTTTTGTCTTGTTTTGTGCCATAGTAAGTTGTTATGTTCTAATAGCTCAACCAATCGAATGGTTAGTTGATTTTGTTCTAGAGCATGGTGTTCCAACACCCCCCCCCCCCAATCAACATAATGTTATGGAGATTCAAGTGGTGAAATTACTTCTGCAAACCCCGCCATAATTGCAACTTCCTAAAGCCAAAGCATATCTCAAAGTTTCACAAACTTAGCTTCTAATAAAGGCTTCATAAATATATCAATATGATCATCGATTATGCAATAAATAAGATCCACAAGTATTATACTAGTTGACATATGTAATGAACATGAAGCTCCACATGCTTCATCTTGCTATGTGTGATAGGATTGTTGGCAACTTTTATTGCACTCTAGTTATCACAAATGATAACAATCGCAAACTCACCCAATAGTTGCCAAATCCATATCGCCTCTATGCTTGCATTAACTACACCACGATATTCAGCTTGTGTGGTTGAAAGAGAGACCATCTTCTACTTCTTACACAACCAAACCATGGGTCCATAACCAAGACAAATCGCATAGCTAAATGTAGATTGTTTGTCGTTGTCGTCCCCTGCCCAATTTCAGTCAGTGTAATCGACCAATAAGTATGGTGCATAACTTCAATATTCTATATCAAGTCAATAAGTGCCCTTGATATAACGAACAATTATCTTTGCAACATTCCAGTGGCTTTCTAACTAATCCTGCATAAATCGAGAAACCACACTAACAACAAAGGAAATATCAATTTAACTATAAGTTAAATAAATCAGGATACCAACCAACTATCTATGGAGAGTCACATCAACTTTCAGTGAATCACATTCTTTGGTCAAATTCACCCCCACTTAAATGTGTAGCACAAGCTTTATAGTCTTCCATTTTGAATCTTTGCAAAAGACCATTACATACTTAAGTTGAGAAACAAATATATCATCATCCATTTGTAGAACTTGGATACCAAAAATAAATGTAAGAGACTAAGGTTAGTCATTTCAAAGGTATCATCCAATTGTTACTTCAAACCTAGTATCAAATTTTCATTGCTCCCAGTAATAACTAGTCCTTTCAAAGGTATCAGCCAATTGTTTCTTCAACATAGTATCAAATTTGAATTGTTCCCAGTAATAACTAGTCATTTTAAAGGTATCGACCAAATATTTATTTGAACCAAGTTTTATCATCTACGAAGTTTCACTATTAATGCTTCATTATTTACATGTAAAAAATAGGTGTTTTGATCTAATTCACATTGTTTGAAGCTAAGATTGATAAAGAAACAATCATTCTTCTAGTACCAAGCCCTGGGGACCTATTTCAAACCATATAAGGATTTTTTCAATCAGCAAACAAGATTGGCGTCCTTCATAAATTTCTCTAGTCGGATCTCCATGAAGAAATGCACTTTTGACATCCATTTGATGTACCTTTAATCCAAGTTGAGTAAAAAGTGAAAGAGAATCAGTCTAACAAAAATAATCTTTGCAACATGGGCAAAATTTCACAATAGTTGATGCCTTCTTGCTGAGAAAAATTATTTGCAACCAAACAAGCTTTATGTCTTTCAATAACATCACGATATGTGAATTTGGTCTTGTAGACCCATCAACACTTTACTATGTTCTTTCCTTGCAGTCGAGGAAATAAATCCCATGTTTTATTTTTCATCAGGGAATGGTACACTTTAGCCATAACCCTCTCCCATTTAGGATGATCATCTGCATCTGCATATGTATTTAAATCGCATGTCTCTAGTACATGTGCCATTAGAGCAACACAATCACATTATTCCTAACTTCTAGTCTTCCTTGGTTCATTTATATCTCCTGAATCGGCTCTAGCAACTTCAATTGTCTTAGTAGGACATTGCGGTACACAAGTGTTCTGCAGTGAAGAGATTCATGTATTCACCAATTCACCAAAGGACTATTTAGGGGTTCCAAAACTAGTAGGTAATTTAATAGTCAATGATCAACTACAAGTCAAGGAAGGGATGTGAATCGATTTTCCAATTGATGCTCCAAAATAGTATTTAGTCAATCTTATTTCTGTCACAAATTCAAAAGGACCGTTGCTCATCAAACTAGAAGTGGAATGCAACAATTTAATACATGAGGTCTTTTTGTCAAAGATAACATCCCTTTAAATGATGGTATGTTGTTTGATCAGGTCAAACAATCTATATGCCTCTGACTCTTCATAATAGCTCATTATGATGCAAGCATGACTTTTCACATCCAAATTTTTTATGCAACCATTCAAGATGTTCACCCACTCAATACATCTAAATGTTTTAAGATGCAAGACTAACAATTTCCCTCCACTCCATTTCTTAATAGGAGTTATATCAAATACAATTTTAGTAGGAACGAGGTTCAATAGATAGCTTATGCTCAAAAGTTAGTTGGCAATCCTTTGGCCTGAAGAAAATATTGTGCCATTTCGACCAAAGTCCATTTGTTTTACAATTCCATTATGCTAAGGTGTGTGACGTATAAATCTCTGCCAAGGGATACCATGTTGTGACATGTGGTTTCCAAAAACTCAACTCACATATTTTCCACCAATGTATGATCTTAGATGTTTCATAAGTCGACCACGTTGTTTTTTGCAAATGCCCTAAATTCCTTGAAATTTTCAAATATATGACTCTTATTCTTCAAAAAATATACCCAAGTGTACCTGGAAGAATCATCAATGAAGGTTAAAATATACCTTGCACTTGCTAGTGATGGTTTATTTAGGGAACACATATCATTGTGGAGAAGTTCCAACTAAATCTTTGCTCTCCATGCTTTCCATGTCTCAAAGGTATCCTGGCGATGTTTGCTAAGCACACACCCTTTGCATACTCCATTAGGAGGGACAATTTAGGTAGTATAGTAACCATGTCATGTTTCACCATCAATTTCAAGCTTTGGAAACTTAGATGACTGAGTTGTTCATTCCAAACCCTACAATAATCATTGGTATAAGTTATGATTGCAATTTGTCCAAAAAGATTATATGGAGCATCATGGAACTTGTAGTGTACATATTTGGGATCAAGAAACCCTTCAATGTCTTCCCAATCATTCGCATTTTTCACAACCAACCGATCAAGACAGAACACAACATTTTTGCAAGTATGGATAAGTTGAGTTACCGACAACAAATTAACACCTTGGTTAGGTACACAATACACATTAGTGATTACACCATTTTGGCATTCAATGTTACCATAGTTAATGGCAATAAGTGCATAATCATCTGCTACAAATATTTTATTTTTATGTTGATTCACTTAAGGAAGAAAATAGAGAAGCATCTTTAGCCATATGGTGCATATAGGTAGACTCGACTATCCATTCATTTTCTGCAGTGTGAGCATGCAAGGATTTATAAGTACTAACAAAGAATGTATAGTTGTGTGTCGTCTAGTCGACACATCTGCTTCAAGGTTCTTAACCTTCTCTTTTATATCTTTACTTTTATTCCAACAAACATTCTCCACATGTCCCAGATTTCTACAATAGTGACAAGTCTTATTTTATCTTCTCTTATCTTATCCAAAATGGATCAATATATAATTTGTCACCTGTTTGGAGCTTACGAGGTCAAAGGATTGGATGAATTGGCTTGCAGGGCCCGTTTAAGGGGCAAGTTTCAATTGATGATGCAAGGGCATCCCAAACCCTGACAAGTATAATCAAAGATGAGAAAGTCGAATGACTGACTGAAAGAGGAATCAATCAATGTAAAGGTAAGTCAGAAGGGGTGAACTAACAAGTAGGTGTAGAGAAAAACAGTCGGAGTCGACAAAGTAGTTGATCAACGATCAACAGATGATACAATCGACAAGTTTAAGAGTAACAACGATGTAGCATAGGTAGTTGTAGAAATAAATGAGTAGAAATGGTGGTAGTTGAAGCATTCCAAGTGGGACAAGGAGCCGAAGCAATTGTAAGTAATATCTAAGGAAGATACAAATTGCCTGGAACTCTTGAGGAACTTTTAAAATAAAATTTGACCGAACCAGGAAGGTGGTAAATAGGAGATTTACATATAGAGAAGGGCTATTGTTGCTATTGTTGTTGTCCCTGAGCCATAGAAGTTAACTATGAATATTGTATGTAATAGTCGCTTTGACTAAGTAACAGAGCATCGACTCTTAGTGTATTTGTCTATGTAATTCTTCATTTTGAAAGTAATAGAAGCCATAATCCTTGGCATTTCTCTATGTTGTTCTTTGTGTGTGTGGTTCACTTTGTTTCTGTTGTGCTCTTTGATATGCAAGTTGATCGACCATTTAGGTTGACAACATCGTGTTTGCATCAATTTCATATATGGGGTCAAACAAACTCTCTAAAACCTTCTTAGGACATTTTGAGGTTTTAAATGTCAGTTTTCACCCAAAAATACCAAAAGTTGTGTTTTTGTATGAGTGTTATATTATGTCAGGCTGCATTCTATATCATAGACCCTATTCCTTGTCCATCTAATATGATAAGATCTTGTGGATCTAGCTTTGGAGCATATTTCCTTGTATAAATTCTACCTAAGGGGATGTAGGATTCTTAATCCATATCCACCATACCTTTGCACCCAAGGCTTCATTTTCCAATTATGATTCTTTGAGTCGAAACCCCCCTTCCAATTCTGGGTGACAGATATTTTGCCAAGCCACCATAGCCCATTTTCTACGATCTTTTATCCCTCCCCAGAGGAACGTATGTTGCATATTTCTTATAGTTTTTAGAATGAACTTACGAGCTACCAAGATGAAGAAAACATAAATTTACATAGCTTGAAGCACATATTTGAGTATGGTTGGTCTTTTCCTGTAAGGTTAAGAGAGAAAAATGTCCAGTTATCAGGACTTTTCTCAAGCTTGGAGAGCGAATTTTCCCAAGATGGGTTTTGTCTTGCTTTATCAATCATGGGTGCTTCCAAATAATTGGACGAAAAGGAGTTGAGTTGGAAGTTGTTGATATGGGAGATGCGAGATTAGAGAACCAAGGGAACATTGAAAAATAAAATATGGGATTTATCCTTGTTGATCAAGGTTCTTGATGCAACCATGAAAGTTAAAAGAACAAAATTGAAGGTTCTGGCCTATCAGACTAAGGGGGTTCCTAGAAGCACGGTGTCATCAACAAATTGAAGGTGAGAAGAGGCTTACTCATCCTCAAAGAGTTTGATACCTTTCAAATATCCGCCAAGGAGATCAACTTTAATGGAGTGACCCAGAACTTCAACCATAAGAATGAATAAATAAAGGAGAGAGAGAGGATCTCCTTGTCTAATTCCTCTTGAAGGAGAGAATGTGGAGGTCGACAAGTCATTAAGCAGGACATAAAATAAGGATGAAAAGGTAATGGGAAGGATCCAACAAGTCCAATTAGATGGAAATTTGAAGGCCAAAAGAATGTGTTCTATGTAGCGCTAGCTCAACTTACTAAAATCCTTTGACATGTCCAGCTTTAGGAGCTTCCCTAATTTCTTTTGGATTTTAATGGAGTGAATTTTTTCATGGGAAAAAATGTTTCCATACAAGATTTGGTAGCCTTCCACATAGCCAGTCTGTTACGAAGAAATGAGTAAGGGAAGTAAATGACATTGCACAAGGATATGGGTCAAAATTTACATGGACATGTTGCTCTATTCTATTTGGAATTAGAGTTATGAATGTGGAACTTAAGGTTGGGAGAACATACATGCATCTTCAAGACTCTTCCACCGCCTCCCATACATTTGTCTTAATCACTACCCAGTAGGCATGAAAAAAATCAACAGTGAAACCATAAGCTCTAGAGGATTTACCTATAGCCATGTCCATAATCTCTTGCTCAAGTTCCTATATGGATATTGGTCACATTAGCCACTCATTCTTCTCATCCGTCACTAGCCTTGGAATATTACAAACATTTTGATAAATTGCATGATCTATGTTTTGTGGGAGCTCAAAGAGAATTGAGTTGTAGAAGTATGTCAGCTCCCTTTCCATGTTTTCATATCGCGACAAAGTGTTTGCCTACTTGTCCTAGAGGGAAGTAATGCGGTTATGATTTCTATGATTGATCATCCAATGATGGAAAAATTACGTATTATGTTCCCCCTCTTTAAACCATCGAACCCTTGACTTGTGTTTCCATGGGACTTCTTGTTGCTTATTTATAAGGTTCATTTTGGATTGCAGGGTCAATTGTTTTAGATCCAATTGTTCTGATTGTCCCTCTACTACATTTCTTTGTCGTATTTGTTCCATTTTTTGTTCTATTTTTTCTCTCACTTAAAAGATGTTGCCACAAACCTCTTCATTCCATGTTTTCAACTTGTTTTCGAGATGTTTTAAATGTTATTGGAATCAATACATTTTTCTACCATTTAGTTCCTCCCTTTCTCCCTGCCAAAGCATTGTGTTTTCTTGGACACCTGGGTGATCTATCCAGAATTGTTCAAATTCGAACAACCTATTTATGGATCGACCATCCATGTCAATGGTAATGTGGATAGGTTAGTGGTCCTATCCTGTGCGAGGGAGAATACTGACTTAAATTATGAGATTTTAGATGATGATATTTTTTTTAAGAGAAATATGTATGGGTGGTGACATGTTGTGATACCCCTCTTCGGTTATTCCAAGTGTAGGTGCCATTGAGAGTTTCAATGTCAATCAAGTCAAGAGCCTGCATAGTATCCCTAAACACTTCACTAGTAGGCTTTATCATGAGGATGCCACCCTTATTCTCAGAGAAGGAGGTGATTAAGTTGAAATCACCTCCTATTATCCACTACTGAGGTCCGATGAGAGTATGCATTTCGTTCAAGAACTGAAGGAATTTTATCTTGTCTTCAGGATTCACAAGGCCATACACATTCATTGTGACTATTTTTTCTTCCATTCCTAACATAAGGAATGTGGTTGAAAGGGATCAGCTAGTTGAGAAGAAATCCTCCATCCTAATAATTTCTCACTAATTGAATTGATTGTTCCAATTCAAACTTATGATATATGCATAAAGTGTTGGAACTTGTACAAAATGAAGCATTTTTACTCCATTTTACCTGCGAAATATTGATCCCTCTTGTTTTTTATTTTGATTTTTGGCTTTTTCTCCATTCAGGTGACTTGGTATCAAATCATACTTTTTATTTTTCCAAACATGCACTCTTAAAGTTTGGGTATATTTTTTTTAGACAAAGACGGTTATATTATAGAAAAGAAGGTGGCATAACCACCAATAGAACCAAATTACAAAGGCTTTCACATAAGCAGTGGCTAGTTACCTAATTATAGTGAGTCCAAAGTTGTTGATAAATGCCCTTGAGGAAGCGGCAATGACAAAAGACCAACAAAGTGCCCAAAGTGCCCTTGAGGAAGCGGCAATGACAAAAGACCAACAAAGTGCCCAAAGTGCCCTTGAGGAAGCGGCAAAGACAAACCATCCAAAATAGACAACCTTCCAAAATTCCCTTATGATAGCGATAAACCAACAGTCTAGAGCTTAAACAGAGTTTTTAACAGGAAATCATAGATAGCTAGGTGCCTAGAAAACTGATAAACAGAAACAAAAACCAGCATGGACGAATGGAGCCAAAGACTAGCAGTACGGCGAACTCCGACGAGAAACCAAAATTTAACCCTCTGAGCTGGAAGACATACCGTTTTCTTCATGCTTGAGAAATTTAAGGATGAGCTTGTCCACCTTGAGCTCGAGCTCGATGAGTTGCCTGGAGAGAGAGTTCTCTGTACGCTTGATCTTCCTTCGAATTTTCCTTAAAAAAAAAAACAAATCCTTGCTGACATGGTCCAGACGCCTTCCTCCTTCATAATCTATTGCGGTAACCTGAGCTTGCAGTGAATTTAGTTCCTGCTTCACTTCCTTAAGCTTTTTATCAACCAAGGGTGGAACCTGCACACTTGCTGTAGAGGAATCTGCTTCCATTTCGTAAACCAATAAACTCCAATCTTCCAGACAACAAAGGTCTCAAATAACCAGCACAAAACAACCCTCTGCAATCCAAAGCTTTATACCCGTAGTTGATGCAGCGGCCGATGTCACCTTAATGCCCAGCGTACCCTGAGTCCAGTAGATTCCCAACTGACTTGGCACGGTCTTCATTCCAGAGATAAACAGGGTGTCGTATGCGTGGAAGGAGAGAACACCCATGAAATCAAATAATACATCCACCTTCGACAATACTGCAGCGGGGTTCACCTCATGTGAGAGCCCAAAAACCATAAACGCCATTACTCTGATGATTCCATTGAACGTCGAACCTGCGATCACCTGTCTTGTTTTCAATTCATCACTAGACGGAGCTTTGAATCTTCAAGCGATTTTGCATAACGTCGGAAGGGATGAAGGGACGGGCAGGGAAGGAGGTAAAGAAGCCCCGCGCGAGGCCACGTGAACACCACGCGCCAGGCGTCACAACAGTCCACCAGCACGCGGAGGGACGGGAGGGAGGGTCCCACAGGGAGGCCCATGTTAAGCCCCCTATCCTAAGGAGGTGGGAAATAAACTCCTTTTTCATTAAAAATGAGCTCCCCGGAGCTTAGATATGCCCCCCTGTTTGCTTCAAGATCCGCGTGGGGATTATTTACCCAAAGAACCTGGTAGAAGTCAATATTGTTAAAAAGGGAGGCTTGCTTCATGATCTTGCGAAGGAGTTGCCTTAAGCCCAAATGGATTGGTAAGAGTTTTTCAACTAGCGCTCGGATGACCACTCTGGAATCGCCAATGACGATTAGGTTGGAGATTCCTAATTCCCTAGCAATCCTCAATCCCTGCCAAAGGGCCAAGGCTTCGGCCATATTGTTGGTGTCAATGCCCAGTCCCCAGGCAAACTTGGATTCCATTGATCCATCCGGAGAGAAGAAAACTCCGTCCCCCCCTGCCGCCCCATTAAAGTTTGGGTATATTATATCAATGAAGTTTTTTATTTTAATGATAAGTAGTTGAATTGTTTTCACATGAATGTCTTTACAAAAATATTATTTTCTTTCTAACAAATAAGTAATGTGTTTTACGTAAACAAGTTGTGAAATATAGGGGTGGCAATTATGGGGGGTATTCTATGGCCCCAAAGGAAACATGAAACATGCCTTCCCCTGGAGAATCAGAATAGCTTGAAACAATTGAGCAAAGGTCCTAACCTCATGGAAAGGGATTCATACAACAAACAAAATGGGAGCAAGAGTGCTCACAGTTTGGGACTCTATGAATATTCTTAAGTTCCTTCAAGAGAATCTACCCCCAAGAGAAACACAGTTAAAATGATGTATGGACCGGATTCAAATTTTAATTTTGACCTTCCACCATGTGTAGTGTTTCCACTTTCTCAGAGAGTTGAACAACAAAGCTAATTGTCAAGCTAAAAGAGATTGCACTATAAGTCAAGGGGGTTTTTTGAAAATGGGGGGTATGGAGATAATTCCCAATCCCCTAAGTCACTACCTCCCTCTTGCTAAGATGTATACATGTTAAGAGAATTGTTTCAAAGATCCATAGGGCTCCTCCCATATCTCCTCCATGCTTATCCTCCAAGTAGTAGTCACCTCAAAGATATGGAGGTTCCCATCATCATTTCTACAACATGTGGGTTATTATGGTTTCCAGTCTCCAACAAGGTTATAGTGTGGGACCTTCTTTGGCAATTCTTCATCTTCATCACCCATGTTACATTCTCTTCTTAGGTGCATACGGTCTCTAGTTCACTCGAGCTTGTATTGTTCGTGACTCAGGAAAGTGTTGCATGACCTTTGGCAATCATGGACTCATGCTTAAGTTTAATGCTTGTTATGCAACCAATTCCCATAAATAGCACAAAAAGAGCAAAATTAGATAAGAAGAGAGTAATCCACACCTTAATAACGAAGAACATAGATAAATACAAATCCTCTTCGATGGAGGAACCTCCTTACACAATGTATTGAGTACACAAGACAAGACAAGATACAATGATGACTAAAATGAGAATATCACCTTTCCATATATAGGAGACAAAGGTGTACAATAACAACTAATAGACCCAAGCTGACATAAATAATATGTAATGCACCACAATATAGGGGGTAATGCGCCACACTATATGGGGTAATGTGCCATTATTAAGGGATTAGCATTCCCCTCCCCTTCAAAAAGTGGTGTCCTCAATGCTAAAGTAGTTCTGGATGTTTATGTATAAAGGACTCTTCTTCCTATTTTGAATCTTCCGTAGGTAAGTTCTTCCATTTAATGCGATACTATAGAATTGATTGATTTTGGAGTTGTCTAGTTCTTATTTCAGTGATTTCTTCAGGCTTCAGTGATTTATTCAGGCTCCAAATTGATTTTTCCTTCCTCGTAAAGTTATAGTAATATCATTTGAACTGGTAGCTTGTCACCGATTACCTTCTTTAAACATAAAACATGGAAGATCTGATGGACTCGTGAAGATGCAGGTAGTTCCAATTTGTAGGCCATACTACCAATATTTTGTAGCACTTTGTAGGGACCGTAGTATTTAGGTGACAATTTATTATCCTTATTGGTGTTCTTCAAGGACATATGTTTGTGTAGTTGTAGTCTTAAAAACACCCAATCCACCACATTGAAGCTTCGTTCATTGCGGTGTTGATTTGCTTGTTGTTTCATTCGATTTTGTGCTAGTGTCAAGTTGTCCTTTAAGAGTTGAAGAACTTGTTGTTCATGCTGTTAGTTTTTCTAAGTTAATTTACTAAGGATCTTTATCTAAAAGAATAACAAGCACAACAATACATCAAAGATACACAAGATACACAAGACACATATATTTTCATAAGGGAAACCATAAAGGAGAAAACCCTGCAAACTTCCTCGAAATATTTATGTCACAAAGACAAGATGACAAGATAGAATAACCCAAGAACAATGTTCCTGCAGCAACTCTTTGTCCCTCCTCTTCCTCTCTCTCCTAAGGCTCACATGAGAGAGCAAGTGAGTGTATGACAAATGAGGAGGGTGCCTCCCTATTTATATTCTTTCCTTGAGTTGCTAACTCAACTACTAGGTCAATCAGGTTACCTATGGGGCCGACCTACCTAAGAATACTCACAAATACATTTTCCTTTATTTAACCTGAGGACTATTGCCCCGAATTACAACAAAGGGCTTACCTCAGTGACCATACACAATTATGACATCCCCAAAGGAGAAACACACATCTCCCATGGGGGTACAACAATACAATATAGTAATATGCATCAAAATATATTCTGAAGTTACAATCACAACAACACTCCCTCTTAACTAGGAAGGTATTCTCTCGCCACGGTCGTCAACACATCTGGTCATCGTCACTGAGTCATCATCGTCGTTGCTGGCATTGTCCTCATCTTGTTCAATTTGTTACATCTATCTGTCATAAGAAGTTTCTACAGAGCCAATCATTTTTCATGTTGGGTGTAGGCCTAGACCTCATCTAGGTCTTCATCATATCGATGGGTAATCCATTGCGTAGGTATAGACCAAGAACATTATTTACATTACCAATGCAATAACCTGCTTCTCCTACCATCATCTCGTTGTATCTATATCATCTTGTTTGTCCTGCATAAAACAGAACATAACATATCACAAACCAGATGCAAACCACCTGCATTCTATCACCATAGGAGTAAGCCAGGATCTTTTCACATCATCAATACAACCTGTAGCTTCTACTATGCAAGAATCACCTAGGTGCACACTCAGTGCATGTCTCTACATGGTCAACCTGCGTTCTACCAGTAAAGGAGAATCAGATAGGTGCACCTCATGTGCTTCATGACCTTATCATCTCCAACATGGGAACACACACATATATAGATATATGTAAGGACTTATTACAACCTAACAACCTGCTACACCAGGGCTTTTATATTCCAGGTCAACATCAAGGACTTATTACATCTTAACAACCTACGTCCAGGATATTTTCCGTTCAGACAACCTTCAGGGCGTATTACATTTGAGTAACTTCCATACCACGCCAGGGATCTTTTTACACTCGGACAACCCACACGACTTATTACATACGAATAACCTGCGTACCATGTCATGACTCATATTTACATTCGGATAACTCCTCTTAGGACTGATTACATCTGAGTAACCTGTGTGTCACGCAAAGACTTTTATTTACACTCAGACAACCTACAAGATTGATTACGTCCGAGCAACCTGCTACACCAGGGTCTTTTTTCGCTTGGGAAACCTGTCTCATTTTCCATATGAGATATCATGCATATGGATCTTTTGGTCTCTCGTTGTTTCTAGCATAGAAACATATCAGGACTGATTACATCCAAGGATAACCTGTGAGCTTCACCATGACTAATTACATATAGGGACAACCTATAGGATTGATTACATCCAAGGAGAAACCTATGATCTTCGCCAGGATTTTATGCTCAAACAACCTGTCTCTCTAGCTATGCTAGAACTCCTCACTCCCTCTTTCAAGAGGTCTCATTCTGGATCACACCAAGTCCTTCTCTAAAGTACTTTAACTTCATTATGGCTATTTCTAGCATAGAATCACATTAGGACTTATTATGTCCAAGGATAACCAATGAGCTTTGTTAGGACTTATTACATTCGAGGACAACCTATAGGACTGATTACATCTGAGCAAACTACAACCTTCGCCAAGACTATTACACTTGAATAACCTGTGTCTCTGTCTATGCTATAATTTATCACTCCCTCTTTTGAGAGGCCTCGATATGGATCACATACTGGAGCTTCATTGATCCTCTCTGTATCATACACAAAAATGCAAGTCAGATCAATAAAATTAGATAGTAGCTTTCAAAAACATACTGCCTCACAACTAGCCGAGCAAGTGGCAACATATTCTACCTCGGTTGTACTCCACCCCATGTAGGACTACATCCTACCAAACCAATAGATCATACCGGATCTCAAACTGAAAAATTAACCCAAGGTGCTCTTCCTCTCAGTCTCGTTGCCTGCCCAATCCAAATCAACATAACTGTGCAGGTTAGTCTTATGATTCGTATCATACTTGGTCCTATACTCAACTGTACCCTTCAGGTACCTCGATACATGCTTTCTAGCAACCAACTAGACATATCTAAGATGCGCTAGGAACTGGCACAGGGTTTTCACAACAAAGCATATGTTTTGTCTCGTATTTGTCAGATACATCAACGAGTCAATCATTTGACGATAATAATTGCATCAACCAACTCTGATGAAGCATCACACAATAGCTTCAAGTTCGATGCCATAGGTGTGGCTATTGTCTTGTGGTCCAATATTCCAAAATTCTTCAGAATATCCATTGCATGCTTTCCTTGACCAAGGAAAATTCCATCCGCATTTTGTCACACCTCCATGCCTAAGAAGTAGTGCATCATCCCTAGGTCTTTCATTTTGAACTCAGAGGCAAGTCTCCTCCTCGCATCTTTAGTGAGTTTGTCCTCTCCTGTCAAGAACATGACATCAACATATAGCAGGAGCATCATTGGTCTTCCGCCTTCAACCTTGAAGCAAAGATTGGAATCCACTTTACTCTCAGTAAATCCTAGGGCCATTAGTAAGTCGTCCATCTTGTCATACCATGTCGAACTTGAGGATCTTATGCAGTCACTCCCTTTGAAAGCGAAGTATCATCCTTCCTCCGCACTGTGTACTCTATGTATCGAAACATTATGTACTAGAGTGACATGTAGCTTCCTCGGCTACTGATCTTGTATGTATCCATCTAAGGTCACTGGATACCAAGATCCTCTATCTTGAACTTTGTTTAAAAGTTCCTCTTGCACCCATCTATGAGCCTGTTGTCCTTTATAGGCTTTCATCTTCAACCTTGTAGCAAAGGTTAATATCTTTATCTATCTATGTGATCTTCAAGCTCCTCATGTAATTGTATGTGCTATCCCATGGGTTCCTTCTGAGATCGTACAAGGACTTCTTTAATTTGCACACATGAGTCTGCCTGTCATGTGTCTCGACTCCTAGTGGCTACTCTACATACACTTCCTCCTCGACTACACCATTCAAGAATGATATCTTGATATCTAGCTGGTGTATCTCCGATCTCATACCTACACGTATGGATCTAATGGAAATGTACCTTGCAATTGGTGAAAATGTATCCTCGTAGTCTATGCCTTCTTTATGTGAGAAGCCTTGTGCTACTAATCTTTCCTTGTGTCCCACAATGCTGCCATATGTTGCATGCTAGATCTTGTAGATCCATATGGAAGACACTAAGGAATTCCCTTCAGGTTTCGAAACCACATCTTAGACATCATTCCCCATGATCAACTGGTACTCTTTGATCATAGTCTTGTTTCCTTTCTCCTTGCCTACTTCTTCATAGCTAGAAGGATATGCATCAATGATGTCACTCAACAGTGCCACATAACTAGAGTGTGTTTGATGCCTCTTACTTTCTTTGGAAGTTCTGTCATATTTTTCTTTATCTTGGACGATCTCTTGTGCCCAAGATGGTCTTCATTTCTCAAGGTGGATCTATCATTCTCTTTATATTATTTTGAATCTCTTTCTTTCACCACGGTGTCTCTGACCTGGGGAGCTTCAGGTTCTTCTTCTAAACTGTTGTTACTTGTTATTCAAAACAATCTACAACTCAAGTTTAGTTGCATGATTAGAAATATTTCATTATTTCCAAAACATATTAATCTAATGCATCAAGATATATGTCACATAGTCATGCTACTATCTTAGCCAATGCTACAACATTCATCCATATCCCGTACACATACGGTAACTTCTAGATGCCTTCTACCCCAATGTTATTAAGAGTGTGTACTACTCCCAATATGTCAACAAATAGGTTTCAATATAGATAAGTAGTAGTGAAATGTTGTACAACATCATTGACTTCTTACCCATCATGTGCAATTCAATAGTATAAATCAAAACACACAAACATGCATAATACATCAAGTGAATATAAACAAGTGCACAACCAAACAATATCATGAAATGAAAATTGAACGCTTATCTTTGTTTCTTTGGTGGGTAGACTCCTTGATCCTTATGTCCTTGCAAGAGTAACTGGAGTCTTCTACTTCATCATCTTCTTCTTTCACAACTGCATCCTTTCTTATCCAAATGTTGAGATGGATAAGAGGCTCTTCATGAATTGAATCCTTCTAGATTAAGGTACATATTCCTCATCACTTAAGGAATCTTCTCTTTCTTCTTTGAATCGTGAGAGCTTGATCTTCAGTTGCTACCATCTTCTCTTCTCTTGTTATGAGTCGAGCTTCTTCTTGTGTGCACTCTTCCCGGAGTATGTTGAAAGTAATCAACTTCCTTCTGGCACATATTCCTTGAATGAATGAATCCCATGATCTTGGGAGGTCATTCAAGGTGGTCATTACAATCTCTTAATCTTCTTCGACTTTTTCAAGTTGTTCCTTGAATTGAGCAACCTTTGTGAAGTAGGACTGCATGGTGTTTGAGTTCTATATCGTCACATTCTTTAACTAGTTCCGCAATGTCATTTTCCGATTGATGTTCTTTCCTTCGAACAACTTCGTCACAACATCGAACACTTCCTTTGGTGTCTTCAAGGATGATACATGAGAGATGTGTTATAGGTATAAACTAACTGAGAGGGGGGGTGAATCAGTTAGTTAAGATTTGTTACAATCTACTTCTTTTAACTTAGAATCAATAACCTTTATGGCAGTCAATCTTTGCTATGAATTCATAGTTATAAACATAAGAGCAGATAACAAAAAACACAGCATTCAATCACAACATTTAATCACATAGATGATACACAGATATTTCACGAGGAAACCCATAAGGGAAAAACCTCTTCTTCTTATGATGTCAAAGGCTTCAATGGCTGTACATCAGTTCTTATTTGAGCACCGACTCGAAGAGGCCGCAACCTCTAAATGCAAGCACCAACTTGCTGAGAGCATCAACTCTCACTGTGACCCAGCACCAACTGGGTGAAGACACCAATCTTCAATTTCTACAAGAACCCACTTGCAGACAGAGACATAAAGTCTCCCCTGGCACCTCCCTTATTTGCTAGACTTTCAAATAGAATCAAAATGCAACAATACAGATATATCTCTGCTTAGCAAACCACTCTGCTCTGTTCAACATCGGCTCTC
This sequence comes from Pseudotsuga menziesii, assembly GCA_001517045.1. Lineage (NCBI taxonomy): Eukaryota > Viridiplantae > Streptophyta > Pinopsida > Pinales > Pinaceae > Pseudotsuga > Pseudotsuga menziesii. The sequence goes on along the minus strand of LPNX010525582.1, from coordinate 479,184 downwards.
TGCTCCTTTATTCTGTTCAATTGTTCAGCACATTCTTCAGTTCCTCTGCTCTGCTGCTCTGCCCTCTCTGCACACCATTACTCTCCTCTAAAAAAGGCTCTCTCACATTTCTGCTTGCTATAATATATATATATAAATTTCAGTCGGTTCTTATTCTCTCCGTTCATTACAGAAACGGTTACGGACGAACGCTGAACTGTACAAAAATGATTCACATTCCACGAATACCATAGATTCTCAACATCTCTAACTGAAAGACCCTTCGAATACCCAGCTTGACTGACTCTCTGCATTCCACTGTGCTAGACTCTTCATGTTCCACTGCTTCCAGTTCAAAGAGCCCTGGTCTCGATTCTGAATATGGAGACTTCCTCTGCTCATTAAGCCATCTGTGTTGTTCATCTCCTTCTGCGGTTTTGGTCATCAATTGCTTGAAAGATAGACATCTCGTGATTCTTCAGAAAGACCATGTCCAATGCTGGAGTTGAGCCGCTGCTTGTTTAAATTTATCGGAAGTTTACTTGCTTATACCCTCGCCATTGCGGAAAGCTAATCGGCTTTAGTCTTGGTATTCTTCTCCGATGTATTTGCCTTAGTCGGCTAATTGTTGAGTTGTGGACTTTCGCTGTTGCGGATGAGAAATACACTATGCTTCCGCCGTTGCGGCTCCCAAAGCAACTACGCGTCTGAAGTCCAAAGCGTTCCGACTGTCGATGCTTATCAGTCTTTTAGTCGCGCACGTATTTAACCTTTCCTTTTTTGCCGTTGCGGCTGGGAAAGTCATTCAACTTTCGATGTAAATATCTTCCGACTTCCGATTGCTTTGGATGACTTGTCTTTGTTGCTTCTGCCGTTGTGGCTACCAAAGCAACTCCGCGTCTGAAGTCAAAAGCGCTTCTACTGCCGATGCTTATCAGTCTTTTAGTCGCACGTATTTAACCTTTGCTTTTCCGCCGTTGTGGCTGGGAAAGTCATTCAGCTTCCGATGTAAATATCTTCCGATTTCCGATTAATTGTTTTTCCCGCCCGCTCAACAGGATTAAGAGTTTTCCGATTTCTGATTTAGTCTGAATTTCTAGCACCTCCCACTGTTCGATTTTCTCCATTGATACCTGCATGCCTGCCTCTTTTTCAGTAGATTGCCACATCCATTTGACATTAGTTCCCCTTCTCTTTATAGCAGATTGCCATCAATGACAATACATTAAAACTTTAAGACTGGGCACTAGCTACCATCTACTAGTTCAGAACACACCACTCTGAAAGATATTCCAACAATCTCCCCGTTTGACATTGATGGCAATATCTCATTCAACTGGTCACATTTCTCCCCCTTTGACATCAAGGACAAAGGATAAACCTGGGCAGATACGGTATGTCTGATGACTAGTCTCCCCCTGACAAGATGCACTAAGAAAACGAACTGCCATTCCATGCTGTAACCAAAAATAAGATATACAATAAACACAGACTCCCCCTAACACAATGCATGAGTTACTGAGGCAAGGACTGAACACCCAGCTTCTGATGCAGATATTCAAACCGAGATGTGGGTAAAGGCTTAGTAAAAATATCAGCAATCTGTTCGTTAGAAGGAATATAATGCAACAACACTGCTTGAGTAGCCACTTGTTCGTGCAACAAATGGTGCTTTATGGGAATGTGTTTAGTTTTGGAATGAAGAACAGGATTCTTGGAAACACTGATAGCACTAGTATTGTCACAGTGAATGGGAATAGGCTCAGAATACTTTACGTCTAGATCAGCAAGAGATTGAACCATCCATAAAATTTGAGTACAGCAAGTAGCAGCAGCTATGTACTCTGCTTCAGTAGTAGATAAAGAAATGGAACTTTGCTTTTTACTTAGCCAGGCAACCAAAGACTCTCCCAAGAAGAATGCTCCCCCACTTGTACTTTTTCTTTCATCTACACAATTAGCCCAATCTGCATCGGAATATGTTATTAGCTGAAAGTTCTGATTTCTGGGATACCACAGACCATAAGAGAGCGTACCTTTCAGGTATTTGAATATACGTTTCACAGCTAGTAGATGACTCTGTTTAGGAGCAGCTTGAAACCTTCCTACCATCCCAACAGCATGCATGATATCAGGTCTTCATGCAGTAATATATAATAGGCTTCCTATCATAGATCTGTACATCTTTTGATCCACTTTAGGTGAAGAATCATCTTTGCTCAACTTGCAGCCATTGACCATGGTTGTACTCACAGGTGTAGAGTCTTCCATTCAAAACTTCTTTAACATCTCCTTTAGATACTTTTCTTGAGAAAGAAACATACCTTCAGGTTTCTGACAGATTTGAAGACCAAGGAAATAGGACAACTCACCGATAATTGACATTTCGAACTCAGATTTCATAGAGTTAGTAAACCATTTAACAGAAAGATTATTAGTACAGCCAAAGATGATGTCATCAACATAAACCAATACAATTAGTAAGTCATCACATTCAGTTTTGATATATAAATTGCTGTCCACAGAACCTCTCTTGAAGCCTTTGTCTTGTAGATATTTGTCCAGTCTGGCATACCAGGCTCTAGGTGCTTGCTTCAACCCATACAAAGCCTTTTTCAGTTTGCATACACAGTCAGATTTATCTGTGAGTGAAAAACCTTTAGGTTGCTCCACATACACTTCTTCTTCTAAATTTCCATTGAGAAATGCTGACTTGATATCCATCTGGTATACTCTAAATCATTTGTAACAAGCATAGGCTAGAAACATTCTGATAGCCTCCATTCTTGCCACTGGAGAAAATGTTTCATCGAAGTCTTGTCCTTCAATCTGAGCATAACCTTTACAAACCAGTCTTGCTTTATTCTTTACAATCTGTCCCTGTTCACTTAATTTATTCTTATATACCCATTTGGAACCAATCACATTATTGTCTGATGGCCTAGGAACAAGTTCCCAAGTGCTATTCTTCTCAATCTGATCCAGCTCTTCATTCATGGCTGCTACCCAGTCTTTGTCTTTGCTGGCTTCATTAAAACATTGGGGCTCAATTGTGGAGAGAAGAGCAATATGAGACTGTTCAGATTCCTGCAAAATCTTTCTTCTAGTCTGAACACCTTTACTCTCATCACCAATGATTTGGCTTTCAGGGTGATTTTTTCTAATCATTCTGGAAGAAGATTGTACAGTGTGTTGTTCAGGTTTAGCTTCCTCATACTCTAATGATTCAGATTCTTCCTTCTGGGATTCCTGGACATGTTCTTCTGTCTCTTCATTTGTATCTTCCAAACATGAATCTTCATCATTCCTTTGACTGATATTTCCATGACAATCTTCATATACTTTCACATCTATGCAATCTACTATTTTACGCAGCCTCTTGTTATAACACCTATAGCCTTTGCTTTCTGTAGCATATCCTAAAAAGATTCCTTCATCTGCTCTGTCGTCATACTTGCCCAAATTTCCATCATTATTCTTGATATAGCATTTACTCCCAAAAACTCTGAAATGTTTAATGGTTGCAGGTCTTCCATACCATAAATGATATGGTGTTTTATCACTGTTTGGTCTCAAATGAGCTTTGTTAAGAATGTGCACAGCTGTATGGATAGCTTCCACCCAAAAACCTTGAGAAATGTCCTTTTCCTTCATCATTGATCTGGCCATCTGTTGGACTGTTCTGTTTTGTCTTTCTACCACTCCATTTTGCTGAAGAGTTCCTGCCATTGTATATTCTTTCCTAATGCCATGCTCATCACAGAATTCTTTGAACTGTCTTGAACTGAATTCTCCTCCTCTGTCAGATCTGATAGCTTTAATCTTTCTTCCAATCTGATTTTTAGTCAGGCCTTTAAATATCTTGAATTTAGCAAATGCTTCAGACTTCTCCTTAAGGAATGCAACCCATATTAGTTTAGAATAGTCATCAATCACGAGCATGAAATAGTTCTCCTTACCTGTACCTTCTTTCCTTGATGGGCCACACAGATCCAGATGAACTAGTTGAAGAGGCTTATTTGTGGAGGGAACACTCTTTGACTTAAACTGTGTTCTGGTTAACTTCCCCGTCTGACAAGGTTTACACACTTCATCACGTGGTTTAGATATTTCTGGAAAGTCCCTTACTGCTGCTTTGTTTTTGAGTTTTATTAGATGATCAAAATGTAGATGTCCCAGTCTTCTGTGCCACAGCTGTTGGAGCAGGGCCCTGCAGCTACAGAAGAAGCTGCTAGTTTTGGCGGAATGATAATCTTTGGCGGAAAGAAGTTAAGACAGAGCTACAACGCCGTAGCACATTTCCAGCTGGAGAGCAGAGCTGGAAACCATGACTTTTTGAGATGCGAAAGTCAAAGAAAGGCAACGGTACCTGAGCGGCCGAGAAGGGAGAGCTCACCCACTGCATTGAAGGCAGCGGCGGAAGACATGAGGGCTCAACGACCCTCATAAAGAAGAAGGAGCAACGAGGCTCAAGCATCGAAGACGAAGGACAGAAAGAGAAGCGGTGCATAGTACCCATGGTCAGTGCCGGGAAGCATGGAAGACTGCAGAGAGATGTGGTGTGACGGGAAGCGGCTACCTCAAGGACAGAAAGGACCGATTGTCACTAATTAGGGTTTGGGTTACTGTTGGGACAGGCCCACAGTGTTGTAAAAGCAGGACCTTCGGGTTGCTTATAAAAGAATGTAATTTTGTATTGTAAAGGGTTAGTTAGTTAGCTAGTTGGTTGGATAGACAGTTAGACAGTCATGAATGAAATAGGCAATAAGGATAAGTAGACTGTTGAAAAAGCCGAGCTCTGGTTCTGGTCTTAGCTGTAGCAATCTTACTGAAACCAGTAGCTAGCTTATAGAGCATGCATGTAACGATCCGCAGGGATCAACTGAGAGGGAAGAGTATATTGTAAGAGAGAGATATAGAGAGAAGAAAGATCTAAGAGAGAAGATCTTGAGTTGCATATGCAGTGCAGCAGAACTGTGTTTTACCTTCCCCTTGAGCTATAATAGAAAACACAGTTCTGTGGATGTAACTTCCATCCTGGAGGTGAACCACATTAAAATCTGTGTTATGCGACTGATTTATGTGTTATGTTTACTTATGCATTGCTCAGTTATTTCATGGACTTCGTTGCAGTTTAATGGATGAATGTATTAATCAGTTCACCACAGCACAGAAGGATAATCATAAGTTGAAAGCCTTTGGCATGTTGTATGTGTTTCATTTATGTTTGCGTAAACAGCTACTGGTTGCAGTATTGAATAAGCTTTGTATGTTAAGCCTTGCATGTCGACACGAGCAACGCTAAGTGCGCTAAACCGCGGAGGTAGGATACCACAGAGAGGTGATATTGCATCGGCAGAGAAGCTGCGGTGCTCGATACTGCAGGTTGAGGACTTCGCATTGAGCAAGAGCTGCGTGTCGCACGGTGCGCTAAGGCTGGAAATATCGCAAGTCAGGGAAAGTGCGCATCATAGAGAAGGACCGCACGGTGGTGGAAAGAAACATCTCGCGGCTAGAGGAGCTGCGCGACGACGGGATTGCGCGACGCGAGTAGGAGGTCGTGCGACGCACAAACGCAGGAAGGAGGTCTCGTGGCTAGGAGAGCTGCGCGCCACCAGTAGGATTGCCTCGGAACCTGGTCCAAGACACTTGAGTCCTTGGCCAACCCATTAGATTCACTTCGGGTGAGACTTCAGGCTGCCTTGCGGTCTGTCGCCGAAAGGGCCAGTGATCTAGGGGTGTTGTTGGTTGATTATAGTAAACCCGGGTCTGCCCATGCAATCAACAACAGCTATCTTTCATCATATTTGCTAAGATAACACTCTTCTTTTTCTTCTTTTAAAATGTAAACATTATTCTCAGTTCTTATTCCTTTGGCAACCAGTTTTCCTGAGGAAACATTTTTAATTTTACAATCTTTAGCAGTGAACAGGATTTCACACCCTTTGTCACACATTTGACTCACACTGAGAAGGTTGTGCTTCAACCCATCTACAAATAACACATCTTGAGCCCTTCCTTTACCATTGCTAAGACTAACCATTCCCTTGCCTCTGATCTTTCCTGGTGCATCGTTTCCAAATGTTACATTCCCAGATTTCTACTCTGACATAGAAATAAACTTCTCTTTATCTCCTGACATATGTTTTGAACATCCACTATCAATGTACCAAGGATTCTTCTGTTTCTGAACTGAGAGCACGAGATTACAATGAGAACTCTCTTTCTTCCTCCATACATTTCGTTCAGCTGTATATTTCATCTTTGGTTATGTTTTGTTCTCTTTCAAGTTACATTCTGTAGCTTTATGCCCAAAGTTGTGACATATGTAACATTATGTTTCATTGTATAGAAGATCAAACGGGTTAGTATTTCTATTTTGCGTTCTTCTTTTAACAGCTGATTGAGATACACGACCCATATGATTATACGCTGATTGATGTATCATCTGTTTGTTATTTGACATCCTTCTCTGAATGTTTCTGAAATTGTAAAAACAATTGACAGCTCTGTGCCCAAAGTTAGAACAACAGAAACAATAACCATTGAAGAAATTAGCATACCTATCTCTCGGTGGATTTCTTGAAAAGTAATGTATTGAGTTATGATGCTCATAATTGTAATTCTGATCTGCATACTTGATTCTGTTATATGGCTCTTTTCATGAACTCTTGACTGTACTGATTTGCTATTTAGATCGGTATTCTCTTGCTTTTTATCACTCTTTGATCGATTTTCATTATTGTCTTTACATGCTTCGCCATTTATTATTCTGGGGATTTCTGCCTACTTGCTGTTCTGAAAGTGAATCAAGTTTGATGATTCTTTGCTTTCTGAATCACTGCTACTTGCTCCTTGACCATAGCCTAGACCAAACTTAATCTGAGGTGACCTCTGTCTGTTTAGAATGTTATTTAGCTCTTATGAAGCTTTGATACTAGAGATATTCTGGTGATATAAGGCTTGAAATTTTTCTAAATCCTTCTTAACAGTTACTACTTCTTTCTCTAGATGTTCACATCTGGTTTTGCTTTCAGCCAGCTGTTGTTTTAGAGTCTCTTCAATTTTCTTTGCCTCTTCCAGCTCTAGCTTTATTAGAGAGATGTCTTTTCCATTGGTTTCATACTGGATTAATAGCTGTTTTTCTTTTCTTTTCTTTATTCTTAGTCTATCAATCTCCTCTAGAGCACTCATCAGCTCTCCCTCCATGTCCACAATGGCATCTTCATCATTCATCTCTGTACAACTCATCTCTAGATCCTCTACAGCCATAAGCATGAAATCATTCTCTTTGTCTTCATGGGAGGATTCACTTTCAGAAGTTTTTGTGGATTCATCATCATTCACACGTAGACTTTTCTTCTTGTACTTGTTTTCTTTACTATACCTCTTCTTCAGAAATTTCTCTTCATCTGCAGAACTCTGCTCTTTCCTCATATGAGGGCATTTAGCAGCAAAGTGTCCTGTTTTACCACAGTTAAAACATTTGAAAGGAAGTTTGCCTTTGTATTTCCCTGACCCCGTTTTCAGTCTTCTCACAAATTTTGCTTCTATTTCATCCACATCTGCCTCTGTACTGTTTTCAGCTTTAAAGGAGGCTTCTCTGGATGTGTTTTGGTATTTACTAATCCTCATTTCATAGGCTGTCAAAATTCCTAGTAATTGGTCATAAGATAATGTTTTAGTATCACTCATTTCTTCTATAGCTGAGACTTTAGGGTTGAATCTGTCAGGCAGAGATCTCAGGATTTTATGAACAAGGAAGGTATCATCATCACTTATTTTTTCACCAAGAGCTCTCATAGCATTTACTAACTCATCAACTCTCAGGAAAAATTTACTAATACTTTCATCTTCATTCATTTTCAGTTGTTCAAATCTTAGCCTATGAGTTTGCAACTTGGCATCTTTAACTTTCTCATTTCCTTCATAGCTGCTAATAAGCTTATCCCACATTTCTTTGGCAGAATCAAGATGCATTACTTTTACAAATTCAGTTTCAGCAAGACCACTCAGAATAGCATTCATTGCTTTTGCATTGAAAGTAAACTCTAGCTTATCATCTTTGGATGCCGGCAAAACAGGTTTTGCATACCCAGTTTCTACTACCTCCCAAACATCAGCACCTAGGGACATTAAGTATGTTCTCATCCTAACCTTCCAGAAAGCAAAATTTTTACCATCAAATATGGGTGCTTTGTTTATTGATCCATCTTGACTAGCCATTTTAACTCTTCAGGATCTACCTTAACCAAAAGGAACGCTGCTCTGATACCAATTGTTACAGGTATAAACTAACTGAGAGGGGGGGTGAATCGGTTAGTTAAGATTTGTTACAATCTACTTCTTTTAACTTAGAATCAATAACCTTTATGGCAGGCAATCTTTGCTATGAATTCAGAGTTATAAACATAAGAGCAGATAACAAAAAACACAGCATTCAATCACAACATTTAATCACATATATGATACACAGATATTTCATGAGGAAACCCATAAGGGAAAAACCTCTTCTTCTTATGATGTCAAAGGCTTCAATGGCTGTACATCAGTTCTTATTTGAGCACCGACTCAAAGAGGCTGCAACCTCTAAATGCAAGCACCAACTTGCTGAGAGCATCAACTCTCACTGTGACCTAGCACCAACTGGGTGAAGACACCAATCTTCAATTTCTACAAGCACCCACTTGCAGACAGAGACATAAAGTCTCCCCTAGCACCTCCCTACCTCCCTTATTTGCTAGACTTTCAAATAGAATCAAAATGCAACAATACAGATATGTCTCTACTTAGCAAACCACTCTGTTCTGTTCAACATCGGCTCTCTGGTCCTTTTTTCTGTTCAACTGTTCAGCACATTCTTCAGTTCCTCTGCTCTGCTGCTCTGCCCTCTCTGCACACCATTACTCTCCTCTAAAAAAGGCTCTCTCACATTTCTTCTTGCTATAATATATATATATATATATATATAAATTTCAGTTGGTTCTTATTCTCTCCGTTCATTACAGAAATGGTTACGGACGAATGCTGAACTGTACAAAAACGATTCACATTCCACGAATACCATAGATTCTCAACATCTCTAACTGAAAGACCCTTCGAATACCCAGCTTGCCTGAGTCTCTGCATTCCACCGTGCTAGACTCTTCATGTTCCACTGCTTCCAGTTCAAAGAGCCATGGGCTCGATTCTGAATATGGAGACTTCCTCTGCTCATTAAGCCATCTGTGTTGTTCATCTCCTTCTGCGGTTTTGGTCATCAATTGCTTGAAAGATAGACATCTCGTGATTCTTCAGAAAGATTGTGTCCAATGCTGGAGTTGACCTGCTGCTTGTTTAAATTTATCGTAAGTTTACTTGCTTATACCCCCGCCGTTGCGGAAAGCTAATCGGCTTTAGTCTCGGTATTCTTCTCCGATGTATTTGCCTTAGTCGGATGATTGTTGAGTTGTGGACTTCCACTGTTGCGAATGAGAAATACACTATGCTTCCGCCATTGCGGCTCCCAAAGCAACTACGCGTCTGAAGTCCAAAGCGTTCCGACTGCCGATGCTTATCAGTCTTTTAGTCGCGCGCGTCTTTAACCTTTCCTTTTCCGTCGTTGCGGCTGGGAAAGTCATTCAGCTTCCGATTTAAATATCTTCCAACTTCTGATTGCTTTGGATGACTTGTCTTTGTTGCTTCCACCGTTGCGGCTACCAAAGCAACTCCGCATCCGAAGTCAAAAGCGCTCCGACTACCGATGCTTATCAGTCTTTTAGTTGCACGTCTTTAACCTTTGCTTTTCCGCCGTTGCGGCTGGGAAATTCATTCAGATTTCGATGTAAATATCTTTCGATTTTCGATTAAGAGTTTTTCCCGCCCGCTCAACAGGATTAAGAGTTTTCCGATTTCTGATTTAGTCTGAATTTCTAGCACCTCCCACTGTTCGATTTTCTCCATTGATACCTGCGTGCCTGCCTCTTTTTCAGTAGATTGCCACATCCATTTGACATTAGTTCCCCTTCTCTTTATAGTGGATTGCCATCAATGACAATACATTAAAACTTTAAGACTGAGCACTAGCTACCATCTACTAGTTCAGAACACACCACTCTGAAAGATATTCCAACAAGATGAGATGATCTGTAATAGAATCTACAATGATTCTCTTGGCTCTAGCCTTAGCCTCATCTCCCTCATGCTCTTAGAAATTCCTTACTGATATACTGATCCAAGTCATTTTCTTCAAGGATCGGGGAGGTTCTATACTTCCATGCTTGGAAGTTGTCATCTTTACCAAGGTTATCATCAAGCTAGGTGTGATGATTCATTTTGAAATGAGAACCTAAAATGGAAATATTAAGGATTTAGATTTTACCGATTTGAGGTTTCTGACTTGGTTTTAGAGCTAATTGATCTAGGGTTTGTTAGAGAAACCCTAATTTTACAAACTTGGAATTTCAAACTTCTGATTGGACAAAAATATGCACCTCTTCAAGGTGAGTTGTCTAATGTACTCCTTTTCTGAAAACAGTGGTGGGAAGCTCCCAGAACAAGAAACCTTAGTTTCTCCAATTTATTCTACATAATTATCTGATATTGATTCTGTTGTATCTCCAATGTTTCTGCTCCTCATGGTCTGAAACTTCGCACTAAGGTATCCTAGTATGCCTTCTTTCCAACCCCATGGGTTAGAGCAGAATTGGATTCTCTAAGTGGGACTTATACTAATTTTCCTAAGGTGTATGTTTTGAGGACTGTTCAACATAGTGAACTTGTATGGATTGCCATGTGTCATTGTTTTCACATTCGACGTCTGAAAACTGGACCACATAAACTACAGTCCACGCCATACCTGCAACATCTTACGAAATTTCATTATGAATGTATTCTGGAGGAGGATGGAACCCTGATTTGGAGGAATCATATCTCCTAAAGTATAGTGAATATGTGGTTGAAAATCACAAACTAGGTACAAAAAGATTTAATCTTCGTCCTGTAAAAGTTTCAGCTCCCGATCCTTCTCCAATCGAGAGTTATAGCGAAAGTTCCAAGATGACTAGATTTAGTCTTTTAGGGTTTTCCAAGCATGAAACCCTAATTTTGAGTAGCTACCATTGTAGTTGTATTTCGGTTGCACATTTTCTTCTTTCAGAGTGGCTCTGATACCATGCTAGTTTTGATAAGTTAATTTACCTAGGATCTTTATCTGAAAGAATAACAAGCACGACAACACATTAAAGATACACAAGATACACAACACGCATAGATTTTCATCAGGGAAAACATAAAGCATGAAACCTCACAAACTTCCTTAGAATAGTTCCATCACAAAGACAAGATGACAAGATAGAAGAACCCAAGAATAACGTGTCTGCAATAGCTCTCTATCCCTCCTCTTGCTCTCTCTCCTAAGGCGCACATGAGAGAGCAAGTGAGTGTATGACAAATGAGGAGGGAACCTCCCTATTTATATTATTTCGTTGAGTTGTTAACTCAACTACTAGGTCTCCTGGGTTACCTTTGGGGCCGACCTACCTAAGAATACTCAGAAATACATTTTCATTTATTTAACTTGGGGACTATTTCCCTTACTTACAATGGAGGGTTTACATTAGTGACCATACACAATGATGACATCCCCAAAGCAGGAACACACATCTCCGATGGAGGTGCAACAATATACAATAGTAATATGCATCAGAATACCTTCTGAAGTTACAATTACAATAACATATGCGTCATGATGCTTCATGTGGTCTTCCTCTACTTGATCCTTAGAGGAGTCTCTTAGTGAAGATGTGATGGAAGGTGAATGATATCCATAAAGTGCCATAAATGGGTCCATTTTTGCTTATGTATGGAAGGAAGTGTTATACCACCATTCTGCCAAGGGTAACCACTTGAGCCATTGTGTTTGTTTATGAGGTGCAAAACATCAAAGATACCCTTCTAAACATTTGTTCTTGGTCTCCATTTTCCCATCGGATTGATAATAAGATGAGCTATGAGCTAGTTGAGTACCCAAACAAGAAAATAATTTGATCCAAAAATTATCAATGAAAATGGGATCCATGTCAATTACTATAATATTTGGAGTACCATGTAGTATTTGGACTGTCTCCATAAAAGAATTGGCGATTGTGCTTTCTTTGAAGGGGTGAGATGGTGATTAGAAGTGTGCACTGTTTAGTAAGTTGATAAACAACCACCATGATCACACCCTTTCCTTCATATTTTTGTAAACCTGTGATAAAATCCATCGATACCTCTGTCCACCTTTGGCTTGGAATGGAAAGTGGTTGTAGGATGGGTTCTTAATTGTTTCCACTTTATTTTGTTGGCAAACCATTCTGTCACAAATTTTTGAACATTAATTTTAAGACCATCCCAAAAAAATCTTTCTTCACCCTGTGGTAGGTTTTTAAGAAACCTTAGTGCCCTCCTATCGGTGAGGAGTGGAATTCCAAAATTATCTTTTGCTTGAGTTCGGAGCTCTTACCAAGATATAAGCGATCCTTATACCATAGTAAGCAATATTTCCACCTAAATATATTAGAGGCACTTGGATCCTGCTGTAACTTTTGAATGAATGTCCATATTTATTTGTCATTCTTCCATTCATCCCTTGCTTTAGTTATCCAATATGGTTCGATGACGGAAGTAACATAGAGTAATGCTTCAACGTCCTCATCTTTCCTAGAGAGTGCATCTGCCACAACATTTTGCTTCCCCTTTTTGTATATGATTTCAAATTTATATCCCAACATCTTTCTTACCCATTTTTTTTGCTCTTCTGAAGATAGCCTTTGTTCCAAGAAGTATTTAAGGCTATCATGATCAATTTTAATCTTGAAATGTCTTCCTATAAGGTAGGGGACCTGTTTCTTCAGGGCATGTAATATTGCCAACATTTCCTTCTCATAAATGATATTTTTTAAGTTATTTCCCTTGATTGGATGACTTGTGAAGGAAAGAGGGTGTCCTTATTGCATTAATACAACTCCAATTCCATCTCCTGAAGCATCACATTCCATAATAAAAGTTTTTGTGAAGTCTTGTGTCACCAAAACAAGAGCTTTACACATTTCCTATTTGAGTTGCTGAAAAGCTTGAGTTGCCTCTATAGTCCAATAAAATGCATCTTTCTTCAATAATGTTGTTAGAGGAGCTTCTATTCTTCCATAGTTATGAACAAACTTGCGGTAATACCCTGTTATACCTAAGAATCCTTGAAGATTCGTTAGGGTTTTGGGAATCGACTAGTCCATCATGGATTTAATTTTGTAGGGTATACCTTGACACATCCATGCAATACAATATGACCCAAATACTACCTCCTATATCCCAAAGAAACATTTTGAGGGTTTTGCATACAATTGTTTCTCTTTTAGTAGTTTTAGTGTAACGGTAAAAATCCGTTTACTGGAATTTCTCGAACTTCCACTTTCGAAAATACAAATAATCCATGAATATATAAAAGTTGATAAAATAAGATATGATATTTTACAAGATAGAATTTCATGTATATATAATTATTTAAAGGGTGTCTAATGCAACTCTTCATTAAGAGTTACACATTTTCACTAATTAATATTATATTATTATATTATTATTGTTTGTTGTTATTATTATTAAGATTTCTCTCTCTCTCTCTCTCTCTCTCTCTCTCTCTCTCTCTCTCTCTCTCTCTCTCTCTCTCTATATATATATATATATATATATATAGTATTATGTTATATTTTTTATATAACCTTGCCTTCCCCTTAGGGAAGCTTTGTCCTCAAAGCTTATTGAAGACAAGGCTTGCGTCTAATTTCTTCCTTGTAATGTCGTCTCTTGATCTAACGAATACTTATCATTCTCAAGGTTCCTTATCATTTCATCTTGCGATTTCTCATCATATTTAAGCTTTGGAATATGATCTATTAGATCTTGTTTATGCTTCTTAAGGTGATTATTCTCTTCGATATTTTCTAATAGTTTATTCTGAAGATCTTGATTCTCCTCTTATAGATTTTGATTGTATTGTGCCTTATCCTTCACCTTATTTATTTGAAGAAGCAACTTATGATTATGATCTCTTAGATGAGAGATCTCTTCTTCTTTGTCTATGATGACTTTATCAAATTCATTTTGCATCTTCTGTATCGATTTTTGATCTTCTTGTGAAAGCACCTTAGAGATGTCTTTAAAGTCTTCAGTCGAAAAAACTCATGAACTTGACTTCATTGTAACATCTTGGAATGTGAATTTCTTCTTTTTGTAAGGAAATGTCAAGAACTTTTTCCTTGTGTTGAACATGAAGGTACCCAATGTATATAACCAAACTGACCCTAGAATTATATCAACCTTGTCTTGCTCCAATGATACCACTGAAACAATACTAAATTGAGTTAGGACCTTGTAATCATCAACATATAGTTGTAGGTTCTTAAGCTCATATTTCTCATCATAAAGAATCGTGTTATTATCAATTATATCTTACTATGAAAGCATTAATTGGTTTGTTACGTCAACATTTATATAATTCTTCTTGGTTGTCGAGCAAATAGCAATGTGAACAGACTTCTCTTGAATAATCCCAGAATTTTTTAAAATGGGATATGCATATTTTTTAAAAGTTTGCAGGAATCTTCCTTGTTTTTCATCATGAGACTCCATTTTATTATGCTTCTTATCCCAATATATATCAAAGAAAAATATCTTTTATCTTGTATAGTATACTATACTCTTCAATAATTAATTTATTTTCCTAAAGACTTATTGTAGATTGGGTGGTTGGGAGGAATGATTGTTACCTTCCCCACCCAAGTTCAAATCTCACTTGCTCTTTAGTAGATTTTAAAATTATAATGCACTTTTAGATTTTTTTCCCCTTAAGGCTAATGCATCCAATAAACCACTTGTTGGAAAATAAACCATGCGTTATTTGTAAGTGTGGTTTCTATTGTTTTTACTTTTCCCTTCCTTTTTTTTCTTTTGTTTTTCCTCATTTCTTCTTTGAGTTTTTACTTTTTTTTTAACTCTCTTTCTTTTGACTAAGGTTGAAGACCTAATTCAAGGAAGCCTTGGATTGGCTCTGATGCCATTGTAACGACAAAAATACGTTTATTGGAACTTCTCAAACTTTCACTTTCGAAATACAAATAATCAATGAATATATATAAAAGTTGATAAAATAAGATATGCTATTTTACAAGATAGACTTTCCCATATAT